>CAMTDV010000002.1:34521207-35121207 GCA_947069175.1 Scalesia atractyloides | reverse complement strand
GAACAGAATCACCTTTCTTCAACTTTCTTTAAAAATCGTCTTTGTAGGTCCTTGATTGGGCGGTTATAGACGGAAGTTTGGGTAGGGATAGCACTAATCTAGTAGAATGTTAGTGAGAAAGGAGTAGAAACAGAATACACGGAAGCTTCATTCTGTAACACCTCGTAAATTTGTGTCCTGTAATATACTAACATGTGTCCATACTCTCAATTGTGAAATCTTGGTCCAGAGGGACTATTTTTGTGAATTTATATAAAAGTTAAACATTATAGTATGATAGAAAACACTGTGATACCACTGCTAAGCTAACCACTACTGATAGAAAACACTGATGATTACCACTGCTAAGCTAACCACTGCTGATAGAAGACACTGATGATAACCACTAATAAGTTAACCACTGCTGATAGAAAACACTAATGATAACCACTACTAATCTAACCACTGCTGATAGAAACCACCGATGATAACCACTACTAAGCTAACCACTGTTGATAGAAAACACTGATGATAACTACTGCTAAGCTAACCTCTGCTATAGAAAATACTGATGATAACCACTACTATACGCTAAACATTACAAGGTCTGATGATGCATCCTCTGTCGATCTCCAACAGAGCTTAGCTATATCAGACTTTGGACATTTAGACTCTGCTGAAACACTGACGGTACATCCTCTGTTGATTTCAGTAGAGCTTTGTCTTCAACAGAGCTTGCTATAGCAGAGCTTTGTCAGAGCTTGCTTATAGCAGAGCTTAGACTTCAGCAGAGCTTTGCCTTCAACAAAGCTTGCTATAGCATAGCTTTGTCTTCAACAAAGCTTGCTATAGAAGAGCTTAGGCTTCAGCAGAGCCTTGTATTCAACAGAGCTTGCTATAGCAGAGCTTAGACTTCAGCAGAGCTTTGTCTTCAACAGAGCTTGCTATAGCAGAGCTTTGTTGGGGTAGATTTGTTGGAAGTGACTTTAGGGAATAGCAGAATCCGATGAACATTTGATAAACGTTTGTCTTTATAAGGGTTTATCCGACAATCAACAAGGCATGAATGTATTCGCCAACAATCCATATATATGTGTCTACATAATAAAAGTAATTGATTTATAAGACAAGAGTTTTTGTTTAAACAAGACCTTTATTTATTCAAAACACCTTTTTTATACAAGACATTTTGACGAGACAAAACATTTTCGTTATTTTATACAAGACATTTACTTTATGGTTTAAACAAGACTTTTGTTTGCCATACAAGATATTGGTTTTTACATAGACATTTGTTTATAGAAGACATTTGGTTTATACATGACATACTTTATACAAGGCACAAGTTATTTTGTTTATCAAGTTAACCATGAATCACAAAACCTATGTTACTCACGGGCATTTTTATGCTGACGTTTTATTTTTCACATATGTTTCAGGAGCTAATTTTTTACTTTGAGCATGCGTCACATAGGGAGAACTTGGGCTTTAGTGACTTTAAAATTTTCAAGATAATTGTTATGTTTTAATTTTATTCTCCTAAGACAATATAAACAATTAATTTTAATAATACAAAACTTTATGTACCATGCATTGTGAAACAATAGTTCTATGACATGACTCCCCGACGTTTCCACCACAGTTTGTTGTTTTACGCGTTAGGGGTGTTACACATTCATTCATACTGAAAGAGTATACATCTTGTCAAGCTGGCAAAATTCTAGAGAGATTCCGCCGGCGTTTCCCCTATGAGAACTCCAAAACTTATAAAAAAATGAACACACCACACTATTTATAGAAGCGTTTTACCCTCATGCGAGGTGAGGATATTACCTTCGTGCGAAGGTAGCTTACCTTCGTACAAAGATAACAATTTCCTTCATGCGAAGTGTGCTATCACGTCGTACGAAGTGACATATATGCACCTCTCACATTCGTACGTGTGCTCATATCAAATCTATACAATATTCAATACACGCTCTATCTAGCCTATTCGTACAGTGACGGACATAAAATGCATCAATAATTTCCCCCTTGGAGGTCACTGTCGAAGCTTGATCTTGATCTTGAAATATGAGATCCGTGTTTGAATATTCAACTTCAATCAGGTATTTGTAGATGTCGTAGAATGCGTCAACAAATTATCCCTTGATTGATGATCCAGGTTTGCAATTTCTTCAATACATTCCCCCTGAAATAATTCTCCATTTCAGGTATTTTTTTGCACATTCCCAACCTCCTCTCTGATTTGCTTAATCGACAAAGTTCTTGAATATCCACCAACTTGAAACTCATCAATGTAGCTTCTCCATTTCAACTTTAACCACATCCGAGTTCGGTTTTAGCGCACCCCTCCTATGCTCGATCTTATGATCTTAAAAACCCCAACCGACAATCGATAGAAACTTCGAATTACCACAACGATAAACTTCAAATCAATGAATACCCCAAAAAATCTGAAATCCCAATTTCCGTAATCATGTTTAAGCATACTCCTGAAAGGTTGATTAGCAAATCGGTAATCTTCTCATTCAAAAATCTTCATCAGAATCAAATCATCCTGTAAAACATCAGATCTGGGAAACATTCTTCCGTGATCAGAATCACATTCTTCCTCTTCAATCACAATAACAGATATATAACTATCTCCTGTAGATAGGCGCAACTTAACCAACAAACAGCGTCATTCAATGGCGGTTAGTCCAAGATGAATGATTCATTTGCTTGAAGACTAAAAACAATGGCACCTAAGAACATCTTCAATCATGCGTGTATAAAACATATCTTGAATGATCTTAAATCTTTTCTGTAATTTTTGAAACCTGAGCTAGCCACTAACACCTAAGACCATCACTAACCATTCGTGTACACACAACATATCTTGAATAATCTCAGATCCTCACTAGTATCAACGACTGCTAATCCTGCTAACCCACACTTCATCGAAGATCAGTACTCTAACCTTTAACCATCAATCTGTATCACGATCTAAAAATTCTTAACCTTCTGTGATCATGAACTAACGAAACTAATATTTTGCATTCCCAGATAATCTATAGTCGAAACAACCCGAATACTGTTACATAGTCATAAATTTCAAAAATGCTGGAATCTTCATATATACGTGAAATTTTTATTCCCCCTCATTTTTGCAAATTCTAACCATACCAAAATTTTTCACTGAAATTCCCCTTCAAATCTGGAAAATTCAGTTTTCAACAAATGCAGATTTAACGTTAAGGCCTATTAGTAATAACTAGACCAAATGATCAACATTCTGCATATATATTAGTGACCACCCCAATATCTTCAACCAACTGTGATCGTACAATCAAATTTGTACTCTTAAGCTATAGACGGTGTCCCGAAGATGTTGAATTTGTTGATAAAATCTTGAAAGAATTTGCAACCACCATTTTTTTCTAGACACTCGTCTCGTCAGTACGATCAACATTTTTAGGCATTAGGGGTTACCTTCGTATGAGGGTAACTACCTTCGTGCGAAGGCAATCTATCTTCGTGCGAAGTGACGCATTTCTTCGTGTGAAGGTAATTATCTTCGTGGAAGTTTGGGCGTAATATCACTAATTTGGTAGAGTGTTATTAAGAAAGGAATAGAAACAGAAAATGCGGAAGCTTCATTCATTCATACCGAAAGAGTATACATCTTGTCAAGCTGGTGAAATTCTAGAGGGATTCCGCCAGCGTTTCCCCTTTGAGAACTCCAGAACTTACAAAACAATTAACACTCAACACTATTTATAGACAAGATTTTACCCTCATGTGAAGTGAGGAAATTACCTTCGTGCGAAGGTAGCTTACCTTCGTACGAAGTGACATATATGCACCTCTCACGTTCGTACTTGGGTCGTGTGTTCGCATCAAAACTATACAATATTCAACACACGCTCTATCAAGCCTATTCATATAGTGACGGATGTAACGCCTCGCTTTTTCTACTTTCCTTAATTAGAAAGTATAATCGTTTCTATTTGAGGTCTCAAGTGTAAGAGCTTTTCGTTTTAATAGGGTTTATACCACAAGTGTGGTATCTTTCCAAGCTTGTTCTTGAAACAAGACTTGAGTTGGTAGTGTATGATTAGTTGGAAGCCTTGGCTATCCTACCTTCAACCCACCACCTCACTTGATGATTTTGATTATTTTTTTCGTCTTTTACTTTTATGTTTAACTTATTCATAACCATCCTTGTCGTCCTTGTAAAGATTGTGCATTGGTGAACTATACAAAAGAGGTTAAAGGAGGGTTATCCTCCTACCTCCATGCATGACTTATATGAACTTCCATGATAAATATGATTACATATACTATATATATATATACACACACTAACCGAACTCCTGATGGTAATCGAATGATTATCCGTCATGGTACTAGGTTACATCACCTAAGTACTTAATTTCCCGTTACGATTCTAATGGTTTCATAACCCATAAAAACATATCAGCCTGAATGGGTATTATAGTGTCAAGAACGAGTATTAAGTCTAGATGATTATTTACCGTATACATACTTTAGTGTATTTAAATTCCTAATCCCGTTATCATTCGAATAATTACCAACCTACGTTTTCCTCTTGTAGGATAACTCGGTGGTCCATCTTCCAAACTCCCCCAACACTTTACGAAAATATCAAGTGGAAGTTGCAAAACCGTGAGTATACTCGAACACCCTTTTTACGCTTTACACTTTGGGTGCAACATGTTAGTCTATCAAAATACACGCAATCACACTTATACTTTTATGCAATCACACAAAAAATCCATCATTACATTCTATAGTTATGTGATACACGATTTGTATACTTGGAACATTCTTATGTGATGCTATATGTCATTAACTACGTACGAGTCTCCCCTAACATGTATAGCGCTATAGGAGTAACGCACCACCCATATTCTTGAGGTTATGTTAAGTTTATTCTATTTTGTGGTGACATGTGAGGGTTGACTTATCGATCGCATGCCATGTTTACGTTAATCTAGTATGCTAGCTTAGCATGTGGATTCGTCTATATCTCTACATACTTATGCTATATCAAACTTGTGTACTCGCCAATACTTTTTGTATTGAACTATATTTTTAACATGTTGCAGGTTAAGGATGTTGATCATGATGAAACTTAGTAGGGATGACATAGATGCACATCAAGAATGTTAGGATTTCTGGTGTTGAACTTAATGTATTTGACTTCATGTTGTGATTGACGATTTTGTTATGAAATAAAATGGGTTGATTTAATTATCATCGCAAATAGTGGTATGATGCCTTGAGCAATCTATTTCGTTTCACTACGATGTTTCCGCCATCGGTTGGGGTGTGACAACGGACATAAAAGGCATCGACAATCTTCTTGGTTTCCATTTTGGTTCAGAAAATCATCATAGTCAAACTATTTATTAATCTTTCCTTCATAAACCGCTTATCCTGTACCACCTTGTGTATTATCGTCTCCATCACCATGTCTATCATCATCAATATCCACATCCTCATCATCTTCTTTATCATCGACCTCTTTTTCAACCTCTTTCTTTATCTCCGGTTCTGTCCGTTACACCTTCCTCTGAATAAATTTCGGAACAAACTTTTCCAAAGGAGGGGAGGTTGTAACGCCTAAAATGAAACAAAAACTAAGTACAAGGACTAAAAATTTCAAAAACCAAAGAAGCTCTGGAATAACACTCCTCGCGGCCTGCGACCGATCTCTTGGTACTCTCTCGCGGCCCACCAGACTCTTCGCGCTCCGCAGCCTCCTCTTCTTCAATCTCTCGCGGCCCGCGAGAGGGGCATAATCCGCAAAATATGGTTTCTAGCTCATGGATTGGTCCATTTTTTGCTTCTTGCATTAAATGCACTCAACTAATAACCCCTCTAACCTCAACTATAAATACCCACCTCCTCCCACTCTCATTTCACATCTCAAACACTTCTCTCTTTCTCTCTAAATCTCTCTCTCCATCTGAAAGTTCAAGACTTTCAAAGTGAGTTCTAACTCACCCTTACCTCCTTTCTTTGATTTTCTTCCTTTCTTAACACTTGAATCACCTCTAGGAATGTTTCCATAGGTTTTCTATGCAAAACCAACCTGGAACATCACCATATTTGAGGTCTCAAGTGTAAGAGCTTTTCGTTTTAATAGGGTTTATACCCACAAGTTTGGTATCCTTCCAAGCTTGTTCTTGAAACAAGACTTGAGTTGGTAGCATGTGATTACTTGGAAGCCTTGGCTATCCTACCTTCAATCCACCACCTCACTTGATGATTTTGATTATTTTTGTTGTCTTTTACTTTTATGTTTAACTTATTCATGACCATCCTTGTCGTCCTTGTGACGACTTGTTCATTGGTGAACTATACGAAAGAGGTTAAAGGAGGGTTATCCTCCTACCTCCATGCATGACTTATATGAACTTCCATGATAAATATGATTACATATACTATATATATATACATATACTAACTGAATTCCTGATGGTAATCGAATTATTATCCGTCATGGTACTAGGTTACATCACCTAAGTACTTAATTTCCCGTTACGATTCTAATGGGTATCCTAACCCATGAAAACACATCAACCCGAATGGGTATTATAGTGTCAAGAACGAGTATTAAGTCTAGATGATTATTTTCCCGTATACAGACTTTAGTGTATTTTAATTCCTAATCCTCCGTTATCATTCGAATACTTACCAACCTACGTTTTCCTCTTGTACGATAACTCGGTGCTCCATCTTCCAAACTCCCCAACACTTTACGGAAATATCAAGTGGAAGCTTGCAAAACCGGGAGTACACATGAACACCTTTTTACGCTTTACACCTTTAGGTGCAACATGTTAGCCTATCAAAATACACGCAATCACACCTATACTTTTATTCAATCACACAAACAATCCATCATACATTCTATAGTTACGTGATACATATTTGTATACTTGGAACATTCTTATGTGATGCTATATGTCATTAACTACGTACGAGCCCCCCCTAACATGTATAGCACTATAGGAGTAACACACCACCCGTATTCTTGAGGTTATGTTAGGTTTATTCTTTTTTTGCGGTGACACGCGAGGGTTGACTTATAGATCGCATGTGATGTTACATTAATCTAGTATGCTAGCTTAACATGTGGATTCGTTTAAATCTTTTCATACTTATGCTATATCAAACTTGTGTACTCGCCAATACTTTTTGTATTGAACTATATTTTTAACATGTTGCAGGTTAAGGATGTTGATCATGATGAAACTTAGTAGGGGTGACATAGATACACATCTAGAATGTTAGGATTTATGGTGTTGAACTTATTGTATTTGACTTCCTGTTGTAATTGATGATTTTGTTATGAAATAAATAGGGTTGATTTAATTATAACCGCAAATATTTTTATGATGCCTTGAGCAATCTATTTCGTTTCACTACGATGTTTCCGCTGTCAGTTGGGGTGTGACAACTGACATAAAAGGCGTCAACAATCTTCTTGGTTTCCATTGTCGTTCAGAAAATCCTCATGGTCAAACTATTCATTAATCTTAGCTTCATAAACCGCTAACACTGTACCACCTTGTGTATTATCGTCTTCATCACCCTTGTAATCATCATCACCATGTTTATCATCATCAATATCCACATCCTCATCATCTTCTTAACATGTGGATTCGTTTAAATCTTTTCATACTTATGCTATATCAAACTTGTGTACTCGCCAATACTTTTGTATTGAACTATATTTTTAACATGTTGCAGGTTAAGGATGTTGATCATGATGAAACTTAGTAGGGATGACATAGATACACATCTAGAATGTTAGGATTTATGGTGTTTAACTTATTGTATTTGACTTCGTGTTGTAATTGACGATTTTGTTATGAAATAAATAGGGTTGATTTAATTATCATCGCAAATAGTGTTATGATGCCTTGAGCAATCTATTTCGTTTCACTCCGATGTTTCCGCCATCGGTTGGGGTGTGACAACTGACATAAAAGGCGTCAACAGTCTTCTTGGTTTCCATTGTCGTTCAGAAAATCCTCATGGTCAAACTATTCATTAATCTTTGCTTCATAAACCCTAACCCTGTACCACCTTGTGTATTATCATCTTCATCAACCTTCTAATCATCACCACCATGTTTATCATCATCAATATCCACATCCTCATCATCTTCTTTATCATCGAACTCTTTTTCAACCTCTTTATCTTTCTCCGGTTCTGTTCGTTACACCTTCCTCTGAATAAATTCTGGGATGAAATTTTCTAAAGGAGGGGAGGTTGTAACGCCTCACTTTTTCGTACTTTCCTTAACTAGAAAGTATAATCATATTTCTATTTTTGGAAACTTGTATTCGTATTTATTATGCCAATTTTCTAATCTGAGACTTGAATTGTAATAAAAATTCATACTTTTTATATTTACATGTCTTACATGCATTCAATCATTTAAACCGATATATGTTATACGTGCAAAGACTCATACCTTCACACTCGATACTCAAATCATACTTATATGCGTTAGACACTTAAAACATACAAAAATGACAAGTTATAGCCTGAAATGAAACAAAAACTAAGTACAAGGACTAAAAATTTCAAAAACCAAACAAGCTCTGGAATAACACTCCTCGCGGCCCAGCGACCGATCTCTTGGTACTCTCTCGCGGCCCACAGACTCTTCGCGCTCCGCAACTTCCTCTTTCAATCTCTCGCGGCCCGCGAGAGGGGGCATAATCCGTAAAATATGGTTTCTAGCTCATGGATTGGTCCATTTTGTGCTTCTTGCATTAAATGCACTCAACTAATAACCCCTCTAACCTCAACTATAAATACCCACCTCCTCCCACTCTTATTTCACACCTCAAACACTTCTCTCTTTCTCTCTAAATCTCTCTCTCCATCTGAAAGTTCAAGACTTTCAAAGTGAGTTCTAACTCACCCTTACCTCCTTTCTTTGATTTTCTTCCTTTCTTAACACTTGAATCACCTCTAGGAATGTTTCCATAGGTTTTCTATGCAAAACCAACTTGGAACATCACCATATTTGAGGTCTCAAGTGTAAGAGCATTTCGTTTTAATAGGGTTTATACCCACAAGTTTGGTATCCTTCCAAGCTTGTTCTTGAAACAAGACTTGAGTTGGTAGCGTGTGATTACTTGGAAGCCTTGCTATCCTACCTTCAATCCACCACCTCACTTGATGATTTTGATTATTTTTGTCGTCTTTTACTTTTATGTTTAACTTATTCATGACCATCCTTGTCGTCCTTGTGACGACTTGTGCATTGGTGAACTATACGAAAGAGGTTAAAGGAGGGTTATCCTCCTACCTCCATGCATGACTTATATGAACTTCCATGATAAATATGATTACATATACTATATATATATATACATACACTAACCGAACTCCTGATGGTAATCGAATGATTATCTGTCATGGTACTAGGTTACATCACCTAAGTACTAAATTTTTCCGTTACGATTTTAATGGGTATCCTAACCCATGAAAACAAATCAACCCGAATGGATATTATAGTGTCAATAACGAGTATTAAGTCTAGATGATTATTTCCCGTATACAGACTTTAGTGTATCTAAACCAACAGTATGAAACATTTTGTCACGTTAAAGAAGAATCATTAACTCAACAATTCGAGAGGTTTAGTTGTCTAATAAGTGAATTAAAACTGGTAAATGTTGATTTTCCGAATTCAACCTTGAATAGCTAATTTCTAAGATCAACACTAGATAAATGGGACATTATTACTTTCATAACAAGAAACTCTGTTGGTTTCAAAGAGATGAGTTTGACTCAGCTTCATGGTAGGCTCCTAACTTATGAGAGAGAGCTTAACCGAAAAAAGAAGCTTCAAGAGCCAGGAAAAGTGGTTGATGACTATGCCTTTGGTAGTACAACACTTTTCGGTCAAGAGGAAACATCTGGTGGAAGTAAGGATCAGGGTTATGATCATTTTATTGACATAACTTCTGGTGGAGGATTTAACTCTAACTCTTACTCACCCAATTATGCTTTTGCAGCAAATGGGGGAAAACCAAGTTTCTAACAACTTATCTTTTGAGTTAAATGATCTTCAACACTTTGACCGCACTGATTTGGAAGAAATGTACATCTTGCACCAACTTGCTTTGCCAAGCATTAGAACTAGCAAATTTTACAAAAGAACTAGTAGAAGATTTCAAGGACTACATGGGGGGTTGAAAGTTGGGTTGGATAACTCTAAAATTAAGTGTTACAAGTGTAATAGGTTAGGCCATTTCTATAGAGAGTGTAGGAGCCAAACAAGTGGTGCTATTGTCACACATCCAGGTTCTAAACCTCAAAACACTCAAAACATTGTTCATTACACCCAATATACCACTGCTCCACACGTGCAAAGCACTACTCACTTTGCACACCATGCAACCACTGTTCAAGTGAAGTATGTCCAAACCACTGTTACTCAGATACAATATGTTCAAACCCTAGTCTCTCAGGTTCAAGTGCAACCAGCACCACAAGCTACACAAACCTCCACTCAGGCAGACAACACTCAAGAGTTTTTTTCACACAAGGCTTTGTTGATTGGAGCAGCTTGCCTAATGAACTTACAGATGAAAATTTTTGGTTGCTAATTTGAAAAGAAACATGATGAGTTTTGTTTTATGGCACTAGAGACAATATTGGAAGGGGTTGAGTCTGAGGAAGTGGTGTCCAATTCTGATGTGGTTTGTGATAATGTTGAAACAGATATTTCAGAAGAAAAGGTTGTTGAGGAATCTCTATGAGACCCATGGGAGTCTAGTGTTTGTGAAGGATAGTGTGATTGTGCCATGATGGTTGCTGCTAAGGTATCACCTCAAGTCCTTAAAGACTTATGTTCTGACAAATGTGTTATTGCTTTTGCAAACATTAAAGAGGTGAATGAAAACCTTGGGAACAAGATCTTAGATAATGAAATTCAGTTTGAAAAACTTGTTAAAAAGTTAAAATCAAAATTGTTTAAAAGAAAGTTAAATTAGCAATCTCAAACATGAATCAAGCATAACCAAGGATCAACTCCAAACAATGATAGAAAAATATTATAGTTGTAAAAAGGAGCTTGAATCTACCCAGATCACATGTGAAAAATGGGTAGAGTCCTACAAAGGTTATGAGTTGATGTTAGAAAAACAGATAAAAAAATGTAAAATTTGCATAGGCTTGCGCAAAAACGACCAAGTTTTTCAGAACATTGCTGTAAATGATTCTGGTTTGGTTGAAATCATTCCTTCCAACATAGCATGTCAAATTATAGTTACTGAACCAATGGAAAGAAAATCATTTTGGAAAGACCTGAAAGATCCTTAACTTTGACGAAATTGAAAAATAACAATTCAAACCAACATGTTAGATGAATGTGACATTCTTGAGAACTTTAAGCCAACGGAATTTTCAACCATTGAGGGTGTGAAAGCACCTAAAGTGAAAATCCTTCCCCTAAAAACCTTCGAGCAGATGTTACAACATCTATTGACAAAAGGGTTGAAAAAGGGAAGGATAAATAGAAGATATCAAACTTGTTTTGTTACTTTTGTGAAAAGATAAACCATGTTACTAAAACTGTTTTCTCTTAAAAGCATATGACATAAACAAGACTGGTGTGATTGTTATTGCACCTCATTGCATTATTTTGGCAGAAAAAATCACAAAACTCAAGAGTGTGTTTATCTCAAAAATTTTGATTGTCAGAAAAATGAGTATAAATCAAAAACACTTAAGAGTCCACGGGCTAGTATTAAAAAAGAAAAGTCCAAACAGACCTTTATCTTAGTCCAAACATTTGTTACCAAATAGCTTAATGAAACCTCTACTCCCAAAGAGGTTCAGGTAACAGATGCACCACCAGCAAACAAATTTCCAAGAGGATATGGCCAACCACCTTGTCAAAGAGTACCACATGGTTATGAGGTCTACTAAAGACCTTCAAAACCAAGAGTAAACAAGTATCCTCATGGTTATAACCACTTGACAGGAAATGGTCCACTACGGATGTTTTAAAAATCTGCTCAAACTCTTGCCATTCTCCTGGACTTGAGGCTGAAATGTCTGTGACCCCATCCAAAGCCATTTTGGTTTTGGACACTCACCAAAAATAATTTGTTACTGATGTGCAGGGAGCTTCTACTTGCTTTGATAGTTTGTGGTATGTAGATAGTGGAGGTTCCAGGCACATGATAGGATGTAGAGCCTTTCTCAAAGATTTCCTAGCACATGGATGGGTGATATATCATTTGGTAACAACTCAAATGGAAAGGTGTTAGGGTCAAGGATAGTCCAAGTAGGGCAACTCAAGTTTGAACATGTCAATCTTATCGACAATCTGAAATTTAACCTTCTAAGTGCGTCTCAAATGAGTGACAAAGGCTATGGGTCATTCTTCACTAAGAAAACATGTTAGATTGTTGGGCCAGATGTGGTGAAAAAGATTGAAGAAATCATAGCTGCGAGCAAAACACAGCTTATTGCTCATAGGAGTGGCAATGTGTATATGGTAGATATGTTGAAAGATAATCCAATGTCTAATGCTTGTCTGTTCTCAACTGCCTCTACCAAAGAGGCAGAACTATGGCATAGAATACTTGGTCACAAAAATCTTAAAACTATCACCATACTCTCAAAACAAGGTCTTGTAAGAGGCCTTCAACCAAAACTATTCACATGTGATGAACATTGTGTTTCCTGTCTAAAAGGTAAACAACGTAAAAGTTCATTCAAATCCATTGATGAGTCCAAAACTAGTAATGTTTTCAATTGTTACGTATGGACTTGTTTGGCCCTTTTAAAATCACGAGTCTTAAAAGGAAGAGGTATTGTCTTGTCATAATTGATATTTTTTCAAGGTTTACATGGACTTACTTTTTGTACTCTAAAGATGAGACTACATGTATTTTGCAGGACTTTGTAAGAAAAGTTGAAAAACAAATTTGATCTGCAAGTAAAAATCTTTAGGAGTGACAATAGAACATAGTTCAAAAATAAGGATTTGGATTATTCTATGTGTCAAAAGGGATTGTAAGTCTGTACAGCATCCCAAGAATACTAGAACAAAATGGGGTGGTTGAAAGAAAGAATAAGACACTAATTGAGGCTGCCGGAACAATGCTTGCAAATTCAGGTTTATCATTGTCTTTTTGGGTAGAGGTTGTAAACACTGCTTGCTATGTGCAAAATAGAGTTTGAATCAATCCAAGATATCAAAAGACTGCTTATGAAACTCCATTCAAAATCAAACCACTGATCTCTTATTTCAAAATCTTTGGCTGCCCATGTTTCATTTTAAACTTAAATATTCAATTTCAAAATTTGCATCCAAAGTAGATTGTGGTTATTTTCTGGGATACTCAACTACTGCCAAAGCCTACAAAGTGTTTAACACAAGGACTGGGTGTGTAGAAGAGACTTTGAATGTAAAGTTCAATGAACTTTCTTATTTAAAAACCCAGCAAATCCTGCTGAATTGTTCTATTTAGATAAATTTACATCTGAAGATGTAGTCAAGACTAACACTGCAGGTACACCATAGTCTTCCCATCAAGATTTTGGATTTGACATTGATATAAAGTCACTTCCACCACCAGAAGAACATATGTTCAAAACAGCTGTCAAAACTCTGCCAACACTGCATCAATAATTGTTGATCCTTAAACTCCTACCGCCTCATCCAGTCAATCCACTGCTAACAAAAGTCCATCATCTGTGAACAAAAGTCAACTCATTTTTACACCTATTCCACCCATACTTGTACCTCCATTCCAAACATCTGTTGACTTTCAAAATTATCAACATATGTTAGCTCAGATGATTCACATCTACACCTTCACCTCTAATGCCATCATTCCATACAAGGGAGATCTAATCTACCTTAAATATCATCCACCAGACCAAGTTATTGGAAACATCAATGAAGAGGTACTCACAAGAAGTCAATCCCAAAACATTTATCTTTTTGTTGATTTTCTATCACTCACACAACCTGTCAAGTAACAAGAGGCACTGAAAGACAATTGTTGGGTAGAGGCCATGCAGGAAGTGCTCCAACAGTTCAAGAGACAACAAGTATGAGAACTTTTACCATTGCCTAAGGATGTATGTCCAATTGGCACAAAATGGGTCTTCAAGAACAAAACAGATGAAAGAGGCATTGTTATCAAGAACAAAGCTAGGTTTCTGGTTCAAGGCTATAAACAAGAATAAGGCATTGATTATGATAAAACATTTACTCCTATAGCAAGATTGATGGCCATTAGATTGTTTTTAGCCTTTGTTGTCAACCACAACATCAAGGTGTATCAGATGGATATCAAATGTGCATTCCTTTATGGTAAGATCCAGGAAGAGGTATATGTATACCAACCCCCTGGTTTTAAAGATGCCTTTTATGCAAATCATGTCTACAAGCATAATAAAGCTTTGTATGGCTTGAAACAATCACCAAGGGCCTGGTATGAAACTTCTATTAACCTTTCTATCATCCATAGGCTTCACAAGAGGTAAAATTGATAAAACATTGTTTTGACACTAGAGAGGAAAGGATTTGATGATTGTCCAAATTATGTTGATGACATCATTTTTGGATCCACATGCAATTCCATGTGTGAAGAGTTTAGGGAACTCATGACAGTAGAGTTTGAGATGACTGCCATGGGTGAACTTCAATGCTTTCTTGATCTCCAAGTTAAGCAATTGCAAAATGGTATATTCATTCATGAAAGTAAATATATCAAAGAACAAAGAACTATTAAACAAAATTTGATATGAATGATTGTAAATTAGGTAGTACACCCATGGCCACCACAAAACTGGTCACTGTTGATGATAAAGATGACTTGGTTGATCAAACACTTTACAGAAGCATGATTGGGTCATTATTGTACCTAAATGTGTCAAGGCCAGACATCGTGTTTTCAACATGTGTATGTGCAAGATCTCAGTCAGCACCTAGAAAGTCCAACCTTATAGCTGTGAAAAGGATATTCATATACATAAAAAGGTGCTTCCGCACTTGGTATCTTGTACCTTTCTAATGGGAATATTGAGCTTGCAGGTTACTCAGATAGTGACTTTGCTGGTTGTCATACTACAAGGAAGTACACTTCAAGAGGATACCAGTTTCTAGGCAATTGCTTGGTTTCTTGGCAAAGCAAAAAGCAAGCATGATTTCAACATCAACAGAACAGGCTGAATATATTGCTGCTGCAAGCTGTACAGCCCAACTCTTATGGCTTCAAAATCAGTTGTTGGATTTTGATGCGACTGCTTTAAAGACTCCTCTCATGTTGGATAGTCAAGCAACTACAAACATCATTAAAAATCTCGTTTCTCATTCAACAACCAAGTACATTGACATCAGACATCACTTTGTGAGGGATAGCTATGAAAAAGGTTTGATTTCTCCACATCATGTTCCAACTAAGGATCAGCTAGCATATGTGTTGACAAAAGATTTAGAAACATCCGCCTTTGAAAGCTTGGTCTCTAGGATTGGAATACTAAACATGGATTAAAAGCAAAATTTTGTTTTCCATGAATAAAAAGCATTAAAATGTTTTTAGTAAATAAAAAATCCATCATTAAAAATAGCTTTGATTGAAATATCTATCAAAAATCCTTAAAGTCTCTTCTAAACCATTGTTTCTACAAACTCTGTTTGGCTAAAATTTATCCACTACTGAAAGATATCCTCTGTTCTCATTCACCACTGTTCAAATCCACTATTCCCAACCTCGGTTGCTTTCCAACAGAGGTTATCTAACAACCGTTATCCATTACCACAAACATAGGTTACATGGACAGATGTTAGCCATCAGATTTTTCAAATAGATGTTGCCATGTCAGCATTCACTTTTTCACTTTATAAATACCCCTATTCCATGCAAACAGAGCTTACATGCCGACTTGAATTCCAAATTCATAAAAAGCGGTTTCCACTACTCCTCTACCTCCCATCTCTGATCAAGGCTCTGCAAATAGAAACTCCTCATAGTACCTCCCTTATTTCGAGAAAACTGACAAAAATCAAGCTTTCCACTCAATAATTGATGTTTTGACGTCATCAAAATACAAAATCATACTAACTACCGATGCACCAATATACGTGGATACCCTCCGACAATTCTAGGCTAATGTTGAAATACAATCACAAAATAAAAGCCCTTTCGTATATACGTCAAAGATCGGAAAAACCATTGTTTAGATATCCCCACCTTCCATATCCACGGTATTTGCTTTGAACGACCAGGCAGGTAATAATTCTTTTAAAGAACAGCACCTTCATACAGAGTTCATAGAAAGAGGGTATGAGGGTCAATTGACAGGAGTTAAAGTTTTTAAACCTAAATTTCTTGCTGAAATGAAATAATTTTTCCATACCCTGCTTATATGTCTCTTAGCCAAGACTAACTCATTCAATGAGATTCCACAAAAAGTCTAATACTTGGGATATGCTATTTTGACAAATTTAGATTATAATCTATCCCATGCATTGTTCTTGGACTTGGTGGAAAATGTGAATGCTGTAAAAAGAAATCAAATAATGTTTTTCTTATGTATCCTATAATTTTAAGCTTTTACCTTCAAAAACAAGTGTTTGAAAAAGATTTTTAACAAGGTGAAGCTTTCCCAATGAAAAGTCTTACAAATGAAACTTTTACTAGAATGCAAGATAAAAAGTCAAAAGTTTCCAAAATACAAGCAAAAGGAAATGACCCTATCATAGATGAGTCTACATCTATTGCTCCAACCTCTGTTGCTGAGACTACTGCTCCTAGTGATCATGACACTAAAACCGGTGTTGTGAAACCCATACTAGAAAAATCCAAAAAGAAACCCCCCATATCTAATAAGCCCACCAAAAAGAAGCAAAATAAAAAGGCACCTCTAGAAGATATGATCCCAGAGGATAACCTTGTGACAACAAAAGTCACTAGAAACCACTATTGTTACTTCCTCAAAACAGATGGAAAGATCTCCACCCATTCACACTCCTCTTGAATCCTCACAAAAGGATCAAGTTGTAAGCTTAGGGACACCAATTCAAGAGGCAGACATTTCAATTGAAAGTTTGTTTCTAAGCACCTCTCCCAAGGCTGTCTTTCTTTCAACTCCACAACCTCCACTCCAATTCCTCTAACATTCATACCTCTGTTTGATGTAATTGATAAAACTCAGACACAAATCAGTTCCTCTCAATCACAAATTAAAGAGAGCAAACTTCCACAAGTGACCGAGTCTGAGAAAAATCAACTTGCTAGCCCACAAACAATGTGGAGGCTACACCCCTTTGAGTTACATGTAACTCTTTGTGGTTGTTCAAGTGAAGAAGCCACTACAACTGGTGAAAAACATTTTTTAAGTTGGACAGTGATTTCATCTATAAGACTTCCTTGAAGGCAACAACTTTTGAGGATACAATTGTAACCTCTGTTTCAGTTGGAAGTCCCAAGTACCTAGAAAAACGGGCATTTGGTTTTGATAATTTGAAGTCTTCTCCTGTTATAGAACCAAATATAACTACCTCTGGTAGGAATTCAGATGATCATATTAAGTTAGGTGATGAATTAAGATACAAGGAATTGTCAGAAAGAATAACATGTATGGAATCCTCAATGGAAAGAATGAAAAGCATGATGAAACATATGTTGAAGAATTCTGAAAGTCAACTTTCAACTCAGCATATTGCCGATGAGCTATGGAAATTAGTGCAACCAATTATCCAAGCTCAAAGAAATTTGGTTGCTTTTAATCACAACACTCACATGGAGTTGATAAGAAACATGGTCGAGGCCAAATACAAAGTTATACAAGTTGATATCAAGGCCATCAGGGAACATCTTTTAAAGACTATTGGTTATGCCCCTCCAACCGTACTTCAAGAAGACGTGGAAGATGATGCCAAAAGGGGGAGAATGAAAAGATGAGAAAGTTATAGCCGTCAACACAAGCAAAACCATCAAAGGTGCCACAACAAAAGCCAGGGTATGCTCCTTCAAAACAAACCAAAACCTCTGCTAAGGCATCAGATGTTAGAAGTGAAAAAATGGATTGATGAGACCCTAAACAAGATTGTAGAAGAGATTGCCTCAGAAAAGCAAAGAAGGCAAGATACACTCGAAAACAGAGCTTCTAGCCTAAGTGAACAAGAACAGGCCATGCAGAGGAAAAAAAAGACATTGGCACATCAAACAGGAGAAAGTCAACAAGAAATGTTACACAGCTAATCACCACCCCTCCTAAAACCACTGCTAGGTCTACAAGTAGTGTATCCTCTTCTGCAGCCAAAACCAAATCATCACAACATTTAACCACTAAATCAACCAACAGATGATGGTGTAGGTACCGGTGATGGCGGTTCTAGACAGAAGTTTGGGCGTATGATAGTAACGATTCGGTAGAACGTTATAAAAAGGGAGTAGAAAAAGACTCAGCATAAGCATTCAATCATACCAAAAGAGTATACATCTTGTCTGGCTGGCGAAATTCCTGGAGAGAATCCGCCAGCATTTCCCCTTAGGGCACTTCCAAAACTCTCTGAAATAATGAACATACAACACATATATATAGACATGAGCAGTTCGTGCGAAGCGAGCAGGTTGGCTTTGTATGAAGTGTCCTTCATACGAGTAGAGTTGTTTATCACTCATACGAGTCACATTGTCACTCGTACAAGTCACATTGTCACTCGTACGAGCCAGTTCTCATTCGCACTTGGGTCATGTGTTCGTATCTAATCTATTCAATATTCAACACACTATTTCTAGCCTATTTGCACAGTGACGGACATAAAGTGCAACAAATTCCCCGTTGGACGTCACTGTCGAAGCTTGATCTTGATCTTGAAATCTGAGAGCCGTGTTTGAATATTTTACAACTTCAAATCAGGTATCTATCGATGTCGTAGAATGCGTCAACAAATTCCCCCTTGATTGATGATCCGGGTTTGCATTATCTATTTTAAGCAACAATCCCCGTGAAATAATTTTCTATTGAAATTAATCAATGCAGCTTTCTCCGTTTCAACTTTAACCACACCCGTGTTTGGTTTAGCGCACTCCTCCAATGCTCCATCCTCTGATCATCAAAAAACTAACCGGCAATTGATAGAAACTTCAAATTACCACAACAGTAAACTTCCAATCAATAAATATCCGCGTAAATCTGAAATCCCGATTTCCGTAATCACGATTAATCAGCAAATCGATAATCTTTTCAATCAGCAAATCATCATCAGAATCATATTATCTGGTAACACATCGAATCTGAGAAACATTCTCGGCAATCCGAATCGCATTCTTCCTTTTTAGTCACAATAACTGATGTATAACTATCTCAGCTGGAATGGCACAACTGAAACTACAAAACATCCTCATTTCCTGGTGGTTAGTCTTGAAAACAGTTCATTTGCCTTGCAGAGTTAAAGATAAGCTGTCGTATGTGAATCCACTTCCACACCGAAGATCAGGTATTTAATCCTTAAGCATCAATCTATTACATGATCTGAAAATTCTGAACATCCTTTGATCACAAAACTCCAAATGTATAGTCTATTTCGTGAGCAACTGGTACACATTTTTGTCTGAAAGATTTATTATATCATCTTCTTTAGTCATAAATTGCAAGTATATAGCCTTCCTCGTTAGTCCCGGTGACAACTGAAACCACAAAGCATCCTTATTTCTGGCGGTTAGTCCGGAAAACAGTTCATTTGCCGTGCGGAGTTAAATTGGATACTTTGTACCACTAAGCAATCGTGTAGACATCAACTTTATCTCATCACTAATGAAAGTTATATACTCTGTGTTTCCTAGATAATCTGTAGTCGGAACCACCCGAATATTGTTGCATGGTAATGAATTTCAAAATTGTCAGAATATTAACATATACGTGAAAATTTTCATTCCCCCTTATTTTTGCAAATTCTGACGTCTTGAGCATCGTCTCACAAAAAACAAATTTTACAGAAATTTTCCAAAATCGCAGTTTGATCAAATGCCGATTTAACGTTAAGGCGCACTAAAAGTGACTACACCATATGATCACCCTTTTGTGTAGGTATCAGTGACTACCCCAATATCTTCAACATTTTGTGACCGTATCATCAAATCTATACTCTAAGCTCTAGACGGTGTCCCCGAACAACCCGAATTGGATGTTAAAAACTCGAAAAAAATTGTAATCACGAAATTTTTTTGGACACTCGTCTCGTCGATACGATCAAAAAAATGTCTTTTTTAGGCATGCCACACTTTGTACGAGGTGTATGATTACTTCGCACGAGGTGGACTTCGTACGAGTGGTGATTCGTACGAGCCACAAAGGCTCACTCATACCAAGGAGCCTGATTACTTTTTTTTCGATCCAGAATCTTTATTTCTTCGAATTTCAAGATGATATTTGCACAAATCTGGTCAAAAATCAGTTTCTACAATCCTATGGTTTCAATTTTACATTATGTATGTGGATTTTCCGATTATTTGATGTTTTACATCTAAAACCTCTCATACGTCCAAAATTCATGAGCATAGGTGATTCATCAACTGTTAGATTGAATGAACCGGTACTGTAGCTCTGATACCAGTTGTGGGTCCTAGTGACGGCGGTTCTAGACGGAAGTTTGGGCGTACTATAATACCGATTCAGTAGAACGTTTTAAAAAGGGAGTAGAAATAGAATCAGCGTAAGCATTCATTCATTCATACCAAAAGAGTATACATCTTGTCTTGCTGGCGGAATTCCTGGAGAGTATCCGCCAACGTATCCCCTTAGGGAACTTTCAAAACTCTCTAAAAGAATGAACACACAACACGTATATATATAGACATCAGCAGCTCTTGCGAAGCGAGCAGGTTGCTTCGTACGAATGTCCTTGATACGAGTGATGTTTATCACTTGTACGAGTCACATTGTCACTCGCACGAGCCGGTTCTCATTCGCACTTGGGTCGTGTGTTGTTATCTAATCTATACAATATTCAATACACACTCTTTCTAGCCTATTTGCACAGTGACGGGCATAAGGTGCATCAACAGATGGTATAACAGATGTATTAGGAGATGTTCTACAAACCACTGCCATGATAACATTTTCCACAACAACACAACCACTGCCAACACCACCAAGAATTCCAACATGCCCACCTTCACCTAAAATCAAATTCACACGGAAAAGAAAAAATTTTGTTGTGCAAGAAGATGATGAGGAGATTCCGTCACCAATCTCCTTATCATCTACCCCCATTCCAGCCACACCACTCTCATTATTTCCACCAAGATGCACTTCATTTCGGTCCACTCAACCACCACCACAAATCATCCCACTGGCTGCTCAATATCCTCAAGAGATTCCTGTAATACAAGGTGAAATTGATTATTTTTATTCAACAGAGGATACATCACAACTTTCCTTCCCATCTCTCTATGGTTATCGTAAGCCTATAGTGTATAGGTACAATTACAATCTGTAAGTCATACTTGTCATAATTGCATCTAACCACAAGGAAAAGTTGACAAACTATTGAAACAAAACAAAATTCTGTTAGTTGAATTAGAAAAACAGAAAGAGTCAAATGTTCTTTTGAGTAAAAGGGAGTCAAAGTGTTTAAATAAATCAAATCAAATGAACATGAAATCAACAGTTTGATCAGCAACGTCAATGAATTATTACAAATCATTGATTTGGCTCGTGAAACTGTGAATGATAAGACTAACGAGCTTTTAGAAAAGTGCATAGAATTGGATGGTGCACAAGCCAAAATTGTTGAACTTCATGGAAAGTTAGACAAATTTGGAAAATCCTCATTAGTCAGGACTCAAATTCAGAAAAGTTTGAAAAGGAGTAGTGATAAAATGAGAGTGGGGTTTAGTAAAGATTCAACTTCTGAAGATCAGAATTACTCCTTTTTACCAAATGAAAATGAGCTAACACATTTTGTGCCGCTACACCAGCTGTAGTGGATTAGATAATAGTTGACACACCTAATAGTCCAGTTTCTTTGAAAGAATATGTTAGGTCTAACAGTACACCTCATAGAGTGGATCAGGATACTGAAGACAAAACGGTCAAAACATCTAAAAAGGGATCTAACATGAAGAAATTTTTTAAGAAAATATCTTGCTTTAAATGTCACAACAAAGGACATGTGGCTAGTTGTTGTCCTTTGAAAAAGGGTAAGAAAGTGGAGGCTAAGGTTGAGGTTAAGGATGGGAATCAGGTTGGTTCAAATAAGATTGTTAAACCAACTTGTCAGACAAATCAACTGAGATTTCAACCTAAACCTTCAACATAAAAAATATGTGTTGGTCCAAGAAACTCTTCTCCTAAATCAAGTCAATTATAATGGTCAATGAAATTGTTTTCAAAGTAAAAAATTTGGATATCGAAATCGATACCAGACTTCTGGTAATCGAAATTTTCAAAGAAGAAACCAATATAGGGGTTTTAGTAACTCAAATGTTCAAAACAATCCAAAAATTTTTCAAAGAACAGATTATGATAATGGAAGTAGAAGGTTTCAAGATACTAATTTCAAAGGTCAGAAAATCCGAGAGTTTATTGGAACTCTCTCGATCAAAGACCTAGTGGAAGTTATAAATCGTGTTCAATAACTTGGAAGACATCCTAGACACCAGTAGGGTTTGATGGATATTGGATAGAGTTAAGTTATATTGATATTCATTGTCAACCAAAACAGGTAGGGTTTGGGTTCTCAAATCTAATTAAGTTGTTGAGTGTGTGCAGGATGACCAAGAAGGGTTGTTGATGTGTTCAACAGTGGTTATTCACGTAAAGCATTGAGGTGAATAATTGGTTACACATGGTAACGCCTTATTTACTTCTGTGATAGATAATGTTTACTATAAGTGAAAAACTTATTTGTTAGGTTAAAGTGGGAGCCTATTTGTGTTTAAAATTTCTGTTTTAAAGCTTACTTCAAAAAAAACAAAAATTTAGGGGAAGAAATATCCCTAAGCCAAAAAGAGTTAAGTTAGTGCGTAACTTTAGGAGGAGATAGTGGAAAAGTTTAAAAATAGAAAATCAAAAATGAGTTTCACTGTGTGGAAAAGAAGAAATGATAGTACATCAGCAAGATATACTATCACACTGAAATTACAATTAAAATTCCTTAAGTGTGATAGTAGCTTCATCATATGATGTTCCAGTAGGCAAAAAGCATGAAATAATCAACTTACCTTGGTGATATAAACATAACGAACTGTGTATGAGTGGGTAACATATCAGTGGCATATGGTTTTATAACCTTAAATCTTGCGTTGATAGATTGCCAAAATCCGAGGTGTTGGGTCTTTATATCGTTATTTCATCCCGGGTATCAAGGTTGTCCTTCTGCTGCATCCAGATATATACTGACCTAGGCATAACCAGAATATCTTAAAAGAGCAAAATTGCCAAATCCCAGAAATTGTTGAAGCTCTCCTAGAGAATCATTCAATTGTGAAAAATGCATAGCTCGTACCAACATATGGTATTTTCCCTAACCCTCGTTGGATATTGGTCTCTTTGTTGTACGGTGTACTAACCTGAAATGTTTAAGTGAACACAGTAGTATATTAGTAAAATTATCTAAACATATCACTAGGTAATGGTACTTGAAATGTTCATGTATTTTGTTTAAGTGGATAAACAATACTGATAATCGTCTTGAACTGCTTTTCATGAATATTGCATATAGTATTATCAAATAGTGTGAAAACAGTTTGATGTCGCTGATATGATCTTCTTACCGGTGATTCTCACCAAAAATAGAGTGTTTATTATTTTGTTATTTACTTGCTTTCAGAAAATATAAAAATCCAAACATATTTCATTTTCTTGTAAATTCTTAATGTACGGATATTGGTTGTTCCTGGAGAAGTCGTTACCGATAGTGGGAGACAGATGTTAGAAGACGAGTTCAAAATTTTTACGATCTTGCAGGTTATGTGTGCTTAAAATTTTGAGTATATGGTTTGAGTTGAGAAGTGCTTAATCTGTGATACAGTTTTACTATCTCTTGAATAATAATAATTTGTTTAACTTGTGTTGAAAAATTCTTATGGTTTCTCGAGATGTTTGTTTTATAGTATATAGATTGTAGCAGTGTGTTGCTGAGAAGTTTGATGAAGAGGAGTTTGATTGGATGCATGGTAGAACCTCCTTTCTACATTGCATACATAGTTGAAGAGTTTTGAAGATTGCTATGCAAGTACTGAACTGGAGTTTATTCCAATGCTAACGATTTAGAAGATTTGGTGATTGGATACATTAGCTTAGGGGGAGTCTGTTGCTGACAGAAGCTATTAAAGCTGAAGCTATCCAAAGACCAACGTTTTCAAAGACGTTGCAGATTGCAAGAAGACTGAAGACTAAGTTATTTTATGAAGCTATTGTCAAGGGGGGTTTGTTGGTGCATATTGGTGACAACAACTTAGATTTGGTCTTTGGATATCTTGTAATTAGTAAAATGATAAACGGTTAGCGGGTTTAGTTTTGTAATAGTAGATTAGAAGTAATTGGGCTGAACTTGACACTAAACAGAACATGGTAGGCGAATTGGGCTTAAACCCAATAGCAGTCCATGTAAGGAAACCATAGCCTAGTTGCATAACCTATCTCTATATAAAGGGAGGTTTGCATTGGGTTTAGGTTGCTCAGTTGTTGGTTCTATTGTTCGTGTTGCAGATTTAGTTGTTCAGGGAGAGTTGGAAGAGAGTCATGAATTGATTGTAAACACTTTGTGTTGGATAATCAATAGAAGACAGTTTGAAGGAATTGTGTTCGTGTTCGTGTTCACGTTCTTGTTTCTGTGAAATCTGATCTAGGGGATTCTGCACTCTAGATTAGATAGAAGATTCTGCGAAGATCCATACGGATAGGGACTTACACCAGTATTGTTTATCCACTTAAACTAGATACATGAACAGTTCAAGTACTATTACCTAGTGATATGTTAAGGTAATTTTATATTGACATACGAGTGCGTCCCATTTCAGGACATAGCCCCATGATCAAGGTATGCACAAAGATTCCTCGTAGTAAGTGAGTATATCGAAATTCATCCTTTTTGATTTACAACGTTAGATTAATTGGTGATCAGGTCAGTACTTCCGTATAGCAAAGTGACCAATATCCAAAGAGGGTTAGGGCAAATACCAAATTTTGGTACGAATAATGCAATTTGCACATTTGAATGATTCTCTAGGAGAGCTTCTTCAATTTTTGGGATTTTGCATTTTAGCGCTTTTAAGATATCCTGGTTGTGCCTAGGTCAGCATATATCTGGATGCAGCAGAAGGACAACCTTAAAACCCCCGATGAAATAACGATATAAAGACCTAAAACCTCAGATTTTGGCAATCTATCAACGCATGATTTAAGGTTATAAAACCATACGCCACTGATATGTTACCCACTCATACACAGTTTATTATATGTGTATCACAAAGGTAAGTTGATTATTTCATGCCTTTTGCCTATTGGTACATCATATGATGAAGCCGCTATCACACTTAAGCAATTTAGTTTTAATTTTAGTGTGACAGTCTAACTTACTGATGTACTATCATTTCTTCTTTTCAAACAGTGAAAACTCATTTTTGATTTTCTATTTTTTTTGTTTTTGATTTTTTAAAAGCAGTAAATTATTTACAAACTATTTTTATGGAAAAATGGTTATTCAGGATTCCTCATCCCGTTGAGTTCGACTAAATGTTCAAAGCGAGCCCTGTCAAATGCTTTTGTGTAAAGATCTGCCAGGTTATCAAGTGTGTCGACTTGATGCAGTTCAATTAATTTCTTTTCATCACAATCCCATATAAAATGATGACGAATGTCAATATGTTTTGTGCGACTGTGTTTTACGGGATTGTTGGTGATTTAAATAGTGGCATAATTGTCTATCATAATAGGAGTACGAGTGAAATTCAAACCATAATCGCGCATCTGCTGTTGGATCCAGAGAACCTGAGAGCAACAGCTACCCGCAGCAATATATTCAGCTTCACACGTCGAGGTAGACACGCAAGACTGCTTTTTGCATTGCCATGACATAAGCCTCCGTCCTGAGAACTAACAACCACCTGTGGTAGACTTTCTTGTAGATTTGCATCCTCCAAAGTCTGAATCAGTGAAAGCACCAAAATTCAAATCACTAGCAGCTGATACCATAATCCAAGTTTAGGTTTCCCTTCAAGTAACGAAGAATCCGCTTCACCGCTTTCATGTGTGACTCTTTTGGATTCGCTTGATATCTGGCACAAAGACATACTGCAAACCTGATGTCGGGTCTTGAAGCAGTCAAGTAATTCAGAGACCCAATCATTGCCCTGTATTGAGTTGGATCAACATCCTCCACACTCTCATGATCTGGACCAAGATTGTGATTCTCACAGATAGGTGTATTGAAAGTAGCGCAATCCTCCATTTTGAAACGAGATAAAATGTCATACACATACTTTGTAGGATGTATAAACATCCCATCCTTCTTCTGATCAACTTGTAAACCCAGGAAGTAGGAGAATTCACCCATCGCACTCATCTCGAACTTGCTCTCATTACCTCCCTGAAATCATGACACATGTTCTCATCAGATGACCCAAAAATGATGTCATCTACGTATACCTGTACCAACAGAAAGTCTTCCTTCTTCCTTTTAACAAAAAGTGTACTGTCAATCTGACCTCTTTCAAAACCATTCTTCAACAAATGTTCTGACAGTATCTCATACCACGCCCTAGGTGCCTGATGCAATCCATACAATGCCTTATCAAGTCGATAGACTCGATCTAGATAATCTGGATCAGTAAACCCATCTGGTTTGAGACATACACCACTTCTTGGACTTTCCCGTAAAGAAACGCATTCTTCACGTCAAGTTGGTAAACTTTAAAGCCCTTGAATGAAGCAAAAGCTAGGAACAAGCAAATTGCGTCCACCCTTGCTACTGGTGCAAACACTTCATTGTAATCAATCCCCTCTTGTTGATTGAACCCTTTCACTACCAACCGAGCCTTATTCCTTATTACGATCCCTCGGTCGTCTTTCTTGCACTTAAACACCCACTTGGTGCCTATTTCCTTCTCTCCTACAGTCAAGTCAACTAGTAACTGAGCTAGTTCCTCTTGCATAGCTTCCACCCAACAATTGTCTTTTCGAGCCATATGAACATTCTTCGGCTCCTCTTGGGCAATAAAGCAGCTATATAAACATTCGTGAATCAACCCAGTCTTCTGAATTGAAGTAAACAAACAGGAACCTTCGAGCACACCTCTTCTTGTCTGAACCCCTGCAACAGCATCACCTATGACGTTTTCAACTCGATGATATATGTTTACATGTGTGGTATCAATGGTGTCAACAACTAGATTATCTCCCAGATTAGATCCAACCTCCCCTGAATGTTAGAAATAGCAAAGGGATTAGTGAAGTCCTCCCCCAGAATAGGTTCAGACTCACTATCACTTGAGTCCTCTGGAGCTGCACTGGAAAAAGTTTCTGGAGCATCTGTCATCGATATACTCGATCTAGGCATGAAGTCACACTCTCCATCTTCACTGATCACATTATGGATCACCTGAGATTCATCTTCATTAGAAAAATCAGGAATATTAAATGATTTAAAAACACTGTCATAATCATATAATATAGGAGGACCACTCGTTGATTGTTGAGGTGAATAAAAAGTGATTTCCATGTTAAACACCACCTCAATTTTAGCAGTTTTTAGATTTAAAACCCTTTTATTCGGTGTTCCATGCATATAGCCTAGAAAGTAACCCTCATCAGATACTTCACCGAATTTTTGCTTATCTTTGTTTCGCACAATGGTACATGGTAATCCAAGTGGTTCAAAGCCTTTTAAGTTTGGTTTTCGGTTAAACAATAGTTTGTGACATGTTTTGTTAAACCGTTTGACCGTCAAAACTTTGTTCAGGACATAATAAGTTGTGTTCACAGCTTCTCCCTAGAAAAGAATTGGAAGCTTTGGATTAGATAGCATAGTCCTTGCGGCTTCAATTAACATCCTGTTTTTCCTCTCAGCGACTCCATTCTATTGAGGTGTATAAGGAGCAGAATATTGATGTTCACTTCCTTTGCAAAGACAATAGAGATCCAGAATCTGATTCTTGAACTCCATGCCATTATCCCTCCTTATCCTCTTGATTCGTGCATCATGAACATTTTCCAATTTTGTAAAAAGATCTATCAGCATCTTTGCTGTCTCATCTTTTGTACCTAAAAAGAAAACCCATGAATATCGTGAGTAATCATCTATGACAACTAAACAATAGTACTTTCCACCTATGCTCCTTACGTTCACAGGACCGAATAGATCCATATGAAGTAATTCATAAGGGGCATCTATGGAATTTACTGTTTTAGATTTGTGAGGTTTCTTATGTTGTTTTCCCTTTTGACATGGAAGACATTTATCTTCCACGTGAAACCTCTGCACTGGCACCCCTTCCACTAAACCATTTTTAATAATATAATTCTTTTTTCGGTAGTGGATGTGGGCTATGCGTCTGTGCCACAGCAATGACTCAGCCTCAGATGCTTTTGATAGTAAACACGCCACCACAGTGGAAGAATCATTAGCACCCACGTCCATGACATAAGTGTCATTTATCCTTGGTGCTTTCATCACTATCCAATCATCCGGTATCACCAAACCATATTTCAACACCAAAGCTTCAGACTTTGTAAACTGGACCGAGTGACCCTTGTCACAGACTTGAGACACGCTCATCAGATTGTGCTTCAGCTGCTCAACATAGTTCATTTTGTCCAGTGTGATCTTCCTGTTGGTTACTTTTCCTCGACCTTTAATGCGCCCTCCTTTAGCACGTTCAAAATTCACATAACCAATATCTATATTCTCAAACTCAGTCAACAGCCTCGCATCCCCCGTCATGTGCCTGGAGCAGCCACTATCAACATACCACAAGCTGATAATCCTCCTTACCAGCTCCTACACAACCCAACAAAATTAGTTAGATTGGGGGACCTGTGGTTGATGGTCTTGGGTCTTCTAGATTCATCAACCACAGGAACATCCATCTAGTGTCCATCACTCCTAACAGAAGTCTTGGATCTTAGACCTGTTGATGGAAATGGTTTTTGATTTCCACTAGGTCTGTGGTCCTGAGGTTTCCTAACCATGTTTGGACTTTGCAACCTTTGGAAATTATGACTTTGGTTCCATGAATTTTGATGATGATAATTTCTAAAGCCATCGTTATAAAAATTTCGACTACCAACATTCTGGTATCGAGTTTGATATTGACCTAGACTTCTAAAATTACTTGATCGACCATTAAAGTTATTCATTCGTGGTGAACTACTTCTAGGTCTTTCATATCTGCCTGATGTAGATTCAGGCTGAAATCTTTGTTGAATTATTTGAAAACGAGGAACTTGGTGAGTTCCTTTTTCAGCCTTATCTACACCAACAGGACACTCTGTTGCTTGGTAGCAGATATCTTTGGTGAGTTAACTTTCTTCTCAACATCACCACTTTTTGCTGGTGATTTTTCTCTCTGTCTCTACTTACCTATGCTTCACTTTGTTTATTAGGACAGTAGCTAGCTACATGTCCCTTTTCGTGACATTTGAAGCACGATTTTCTAGCCGTAGACTTCTTAATTGAAGCCTCTTGCTTTGTTTCATCAGGTGACGGTGATGATGAAGATGATGCCTTAGAAGGATCTTGTTTAGTTTGCTTAACTTCTTATTTTTCTTTGTTTTTATTTTAACAAACTGCACATTAGACTCTTTTGTAATAACACTGACCTCTTCTTTCATATCACTCCCTTTAACAAAATCAACCTTTTTAACAAAGAATTGTTTTTTGATTCTTAGGGTGTGTATTCTTTGTCTTCAGAACTGGTTCCCTGCTATTATCCTTCTTGGCATTCTCAGAACCATTAACATTACCTGATGTGGAACTACCAGGTGTAGTTGACCCAAAGTCTGTAAGCTCTTCTTCATCTGGCAAGAAAGAATAGTCATGACCAAGAGGTGGGGGAACTTCATTCAAACCTTTGAATCCCACACATGTCTTGTCATTACTCTTCTTCAGACCATTTATTATGTGTTTCATAACAAAAGATGAATCTCTGAATTGATTTAGTTTCTTTTCAAGTTCACAAATTTTATGTTTTGCTTCAGACAACTCTTTGCATTTTTCAGAAACCTCTTTTGTTTTCTCACTCATCGTATCATGAGCTAAATCAATAACTTGAAGTTTTTCATTAAGCTTACATATTAGAATATTGACTTCACTTCATAACCTTTAATTTTCTTCAAGTATAAAGACTCATTTCATTTTATGAAAAAGTTTGATTCTTTTAGGTTCGAGAGCTCATTTACCAGACTTTTTTTTGCTTTGTTAATGTGTCAACTTCACTTTGTAGTGCACGAAATTTTAAGCCAACATAACTACCAAAGTTAGAACATACCTCGCCTATTGATTTGCTTAGATTATCCATGAAAGCAGCAACATCAGCAACCATCTTCTTCTCTGTAGTAGTCTGTTCTCCAACAGCTTTTTCAGCTACCTTCTCTATCTCTTCCTCAGCATCAACTTTCACTTCTTCAACAGCAACTGGAGCTATCTTAGCCATGAACGCCTGTGAGGCATTGTTATCACCCTCCAGATGAACACTCCAATCATAGGAACCGCTCTAGCAGTAGAGAACAGGGCCTTTGATCCAGTGTTAGTCGATGCATTTCTGTTGCTTGAACCATGACCAGGAGAATCTTGAAAGGATGAGCTAGAACGAGATTCAATTTTTGGTCGTTGACATTCTATAGCAAAATGTTGGTAGTTTTGACAATTGTAACACTTCACTTTTGACTTGTCAAAGCCCACATTCTTTCCAACAAACTTCCTGCCCATTCTGTTCATGAACCTCTTCACTATTCTAGAAATCATGGCCATCTGCCATTGTAAATCCATCTCCTCTAGGTCATCAGGGTCAATCTGATCATAATCCTCATCAAGCGTAGCAGGATCAGTTATTCTTCCCTGAATGTAGTTCTCGTAGGAAGCAACGAAAGAAGCAAGCAATGCCAGGTGATCTTCAGCACTTTTGACACTCAGAGGCATAGACTTAGAACTGCTGTTACTATTACTTGATTGTTGTCTCTTAGCCCCTGACGAGCCTCCTTAAGCAGCAACAAAACATACTTCACCCTCAGCATTTGTCACGATCTGCTCACTCTCACATGAGAGAAACGCAGTTGCAGTATCACTAGAAGCATTGTTGGAAGATGAAGGTGTAAGACCTTTATAAATCCCCGGATCTTGAACCTGATCATATCCTGTCTCCTTCTTCTTCATATTGAGCTCATAAGCTCTCAATTTCCCAACAACCTCTTCCAAGTCTTTCTTTTCATAGATCAGCTTCACATTTTATCATCAAAGTATAGATATCCCACTTTGCAGTTAAAGCATCCAACAACTTGTCGTTTATCTCCACATTCGTGTATCCCTCTATGTCATAATTATCCATTTCTGACATCAGATGATAATATCTTGTGATAATATCTTCAAGGGATTCATTTCTCATTCCTTTGAACACAACAAACTGTTTCTTTAGCAGATCAACCTTGTTTTTCTTCACATCAGTATTGCCCTCATACCTCTTCTCTAGGGCATCTCACATCTCCTTCGATGTAGTATAACGCTTGAATGTATGTTTGATGCCATGAGGTAATGACATCTTTATAGCAGCTAAGGCTTTCTTCTAGACTCATACATTCTTTTCTCAGCTTCTGACATGTTCACGTAACAGTGACACGTTGTCTGCCCTCTGTATTTCCAACCCAAAACCTATACACTGGTGGGCCCGGGTGGGAAGTATCGTGACGTTAGTTGATAATCATCATAGTCAATTAAACACGGCACAGCGGAAGTCTTGGAGTAAAATTACTATTACAAACTGAATGTTCGAAAATACAAAATAGTATACAGGCTTGTAATAGAAGATCCACAGGCGGATCACAAATTTGTAACACCCTGTAAAATCGTGTCCAATAGTAAGTGACACGTATTTTTAAATATAGTATCTTAAAGACCAATAAGGACTAAAGGTGTCAACATGCTCAAGTTGAGCCTCTAAGTGACGAACCGATGTCAACATGCATAAATAACAGCCTCTTAAGGACTGATATGTCAACATGCTTAAATCATTAGACTCTGAGTGACTGATATGTCAACATGCCCAGCCTCTGAGTGACATCGGAATCAACATGCTTGTAATAAGCCTCTGAGTGATCCCTTATGAAGTCCTAACTCTCATACGTGCCATTTGTTGGACGAGAGAGTTCAATTTTGTGAATATGTGAAAGTTGGATGATGGAGGGGTTAAAAGTGTCAACATGTTAATTTATTCCTCTGAGTGACCTTTTAACAAACCGAGAGCTCGACAATGTCCGGGCATAATCCTGGTATGCCAAGTATTTGCTACGGAGGGCTAAAAGTGCCAAAAAGGTGTTTAAAAAGGATTCTAGGAGCTTTATAAAGTTCAGGGGTCAAAAGTGTCAATTTTTGAAACTAGCCGTGGGGCGTTCGCGGGCCGCGAGAGACCAGGCCTGGGTCTCTCATGGGGCTGAGAGAAAGGCTCTGCTGCAGAAAGTTTTGTTTAGTCTCCAAGCAAAACTCCAAAATCATTAATTCGAAACCATGACTTCTCTAAACTGCTATGCCACGTTTTGGGACACTTGTAAGCTCCTTCTTACACCCTAAACACCTAGCTTCACCTCCTTTGAGTTCTCCAACTATAAATAGGTGTTCAAGTGTTCATTCCAACTTGCACCTTTCTAAAACATAACTCTTCTCCCTCCTCTGGAAGTTCCTAGCTGAAAGGAGCATCCAACTTAGTTCTCTTGCATTATAGGAAACTCTTGTAAGTGTTCCTTGCTCTTGCATTTTCATTTATAGGCTTTTATAGCCAAAAGTCAAGCTTTTCGTAAAACCCTTTGACTTTCGGTTAAGACCATTATGGTCCAGCCATTGTTCAAAATGAACATGGCTAAGTGATCGTAATAAGGTAGGTTATAGTCCCTATAAAGGGCACCTCCTGAAGATCACGTTTGCTAGACATATTGACGGGTCAAAGTTAAGATATTAAAATGTTAAACAGACCATTTTTCGGAAAAATCATAAATTGATCTTATATATGTTATGAAACCTGTTTTGACACTTAAACAAGTTGGTAATAATGTATGACCAAAATGCCCCTTTTACTTAAATCAATTTTAATGATAATAAACTTGAAAATAAGTTTTCTACTGATAAATTATTATAAGTAGGATTATTTGGGATGTTAAACCAACTTATAAACTGAGTTTTCAAGCAAGTCCTTAAACTATGTTGATAAATGACGGTTTAAGTACTTGTGACTCATAAAATGATTTTAATCAATCTTTCAAGATAAATAATTTACCTACTGATATGTTATTTTAAATATCATATTTTAAACATTTTAATCTGACCCAAATATCAGTTTTCGTAAACATCGATTAAAACGTCATTTTACAATATAAGCGCCGTTTAGGCGCATATTATGGTTTTAAACCATATTATTGACCAAGACTTGATACCTACTGATTTTAAAACTTATTTTAAACATAATTAAAGTTGGTACATGTTATAAACTCAGAATCCCAAATAATTTATAAATTATGTGTAAAATGACCAAAATGCCCCTTCGGTGCATAGTTTAGTTATAAAAGATAAATTACAAATATAAATGATATCCTACTGATATTATATCATAAATAAAATATTTATTTCCAGAATACTTATGATGATAAACCTAAAATATATTCAAGTTCCTTTTATACGGTACATAATTACCGAAATGCCCTTATGAGGCATAATTTCGTTTTAAAACCTTAATGGGCATACAAGTTGATATCCTACTGATATCTTAACTTATTTAAAGTATAATGGCATAGAGAACTTGTCCATAACTTATCCGGTTACCCGATATCGCTAAAATGCGCATAGTTACGTATATGTAACTGTTTTACGGAAGTTAAACCGAAACGGGTTTAATCTCGTCATTTAAGTCTCAAAATCCAGAATGTATATAGTTTACCCCTATTATACAAGTAAAGGTACTTGTCGGGTTTAAACTATATTCTATCCAATCATCGTTTAATCTAGCGTCATACGTTTTGATCAAGTACGCTAGTCGGTCTAAGTCTATGACTTAAATAAGACCGTTAGTATTTAATTGGTTAGTTTATGCCATAATCCAGACAAGAGACTTGCCGGTAAATTCTATATGCACTTAGTCCTTTTTGTATACGGCCAAGTTATAAAAATTTAAAGAAGACTAGCTCAGGTAAATACTCTCGACTTATTTCCCTATACGGGCTTTGTTACGGTAAATTATTACCGCTTGGTCGGAAATGGGATTAATCGAACGCCGGTTCGAAATAGAGATCCGCATATTCTGTTTTAATCAGTTTTGTTTGATAATTTAAACATCAGGGGTTAACTACCGTGTCTTGGATATCCTCGGCTCATTACAATTGAAATAGCCACGACCTTAGCGCGGGTGTAGGCATACATCCGATAGATGCTCAATTATGCATTCCCACAAGGTTAGGAGGATTTGACTCCTTCGTGAGTCCAAAGTGGTGTGTACGTTAATTGTGTCTCGGTTTTTGTGCCGAACCCCGTATGTAAGACAAATAAGTAAATCTGTTAACAAGGTTGGACGGTCATTAAACCCAAGTTGTAAAAAGATTTTGTGTTGATATGCACTTAAAACATTTTTGGAATGTTTCAAAACGAGTCAGTTGGGTGTATTTACCAGCGAAAGCTGACGTATTTTCAAAAGACTAATCTGCAGGTACAATACAAAAATAGGCCGGAAGTGCTCGGTAGTGATAGAGGATCTTACAAATCCTATATCTGCCCAAAGTCTGTTTTATATTCTTTCCATTTACAATTTATGATCTGCCTATGATCTTCTATTACGAGCCTGTATATTATTTTTGTATTTTCGAACATTCGGTTTGTAATAGTAATTTTACTCCAAGACTTCCACTGTGCCGTGTTTAATTGACTATGATGATTATCAACTGACGTTACGCTATCCCCACCCGGGCCCACCAGTGTATGGATTTCAGGGTTGGAAATGCGGGGTGTGACAGGGTTTGGTATCAGAGCCAACGTTTGAGAGAATTAGACACTATCCTTCTAGTGTTTAATCTCAAACTTACACGAGCACATTCGTTAGACCTCTGAGTCTAGGCATTGACCTAGGATTACTCACTTCATTATTAAGTTAATAGTATTGTTTTTGAATTGATTTTTAAACAGGAAAATGCCGCCACGTGTGAGAGGACAAAGTGGACGAGGAAAAGGTCCAATGAGAGAAGGACCATCAGGGCGTATTCCCCCTCAACCTCATAACTCAGATGCTTATCAAGAATCGGAAGATTCATCTCCTTGGCAACCAGCGAGACGTTCTGTCTCTAATAGACACTCTCCCTCACATTCCCAAAATTCTTACCACTCACACCATTCTTATCATTCTCAACATTCCCATTCTCACCACTCCTACCATGAGGAATTTAACCCAACCAATACCTTAACACACCTCCAGCTGATCAAAATCAGTTGGACCAGCCACATCCTATGGACGAGGACTCCGACCCGAGATGCCGCCGTCGGGATCTAATGTGCATCCCATTGAAATATCAAGCGATTCAAACTCCTACGCTGGATCGCCTTACCAAGGTCCTAATGAGTGGGACCAATACTGGAATCAATTCACTTTCGCCCACACTCCTTCTCACCACTCTCAACCACTCTTGTTCAAGAAGATGTCCACATGGAACCGGTGGACCAAACGCAACCACCACCTGAACCACCAAGAAGAAAGCGTGGGCACGTATGTCGGTACGTGCCGGATAAAGATCGGAATTGCTGCCACCTTTGCCCAATTCTTATCCTACTATTCAAGAGGACCCACAAATGGGTGGGCCCTCTAACACCTCACTAGTGGTTGAACCAACACCAACACCCACACCTACAGTTCAACCACCACCACCGGGTTATACTAACCCAATCCCCACGTATCCAGACACGTCTGGATATGATCCTTTTAACCCGTCTACACCGGTAGACTATCAAGCGTGGTCACAAGACCCATACATGCAGGCGATTATGCACAATGCAATTTAGCCGTCTCCTTTCCACCTACTTATTTACCAACTGGATATCCAACTTATGGGTACCAGTATCCGGTTATACCACAACCTCAACCACAACCAACGCCACCACTTGAGGCCATTAATGAGGCCTTAGAAAGAATGAAAGAAATGCAACAACAGGCAGAGAAAACGGAGAAGAAGACGAATAAGTTCTTCAAGAAAGAAAGACGAGTGAAGTCTCTTCTAATTATATTTAGTCCCTGCGAGGACATTGTTATTTCTTTTAATCCCTGCGTGGACATGTTTATTTCATTTTTCTAAGTATTGTAATTTCTAATTGGAAAGTTACTGAAGTACTTTTAGAATTATATATATATATATATATATGTAATTCATCCTTTTGACAATGAGCGCCTCGATTTTATTCAAAATTTATGCTCTGCTATATAATTCGAAAAGAACTTAATAGGTTGATTATGCCAAGTGGCGTAGACCACACATTGGCCAAGAAATGATAGTTAAGTACAAGGGGTCTTCTATCAGGAGAGTTAAGGGAAGTATTCCTTCTATCCAGGAGTAAGGGACTAGGTCCAAACCTCCAAGGTCGTTAAGGTCGAAGTTGACCGGGACCATTAATCAATTATTAAGGTACTCTTATGTAACATTAAGAAATGTGCATATTCTTGGTAGTATGGCTTGAGGAACCACACTAGCGTCAGGCCAATGTGCCCAATTAATTGTCCAACGGGACAGGCTGATATGCCATATATATCTGATATGATGTAGGCCAATGTGCCCAATTAATTGTCCAACGGGACAGGCTGATATGCCATATACATCCGATATGATGTAGGCAAATGTGCCCAATTAATTGTCCAACGGGACAGGCTGATATGCCATATACATCTGATATGATGTAGGCCAATGTGCCCAATTAATTGTCCAACGGGACAGGCTGATATGCCATATACATCTGATATGATGTAGGCTAATGTGCCCAATTAATTGTCCAAGGGACAGGCTGATATGCCATATACATCTGATATGATGTAGGCCAATGTGCCCAATTAGTTTCAACGGACAGACTGATATGCCATATAATCTTATATGATGTAGGCAATGTGCCCAATTAATTATAGGTGATATGCCTATACATCTGTATGTGTAGTCAATGTGCCTAATTAATGTCCAACGGATAGGCTGATATGCCATATAATTGATATAATGTAGGCCAATGTGCCCAATTAATTGTCCAACGGGATAGGCTGATAAGCCATATACATCTCATATGATGTAGGCCAATGTGCCCAATTAATTGTCCAAGCGGGACAGGCTGATATGACATATGTATTTTGTCATAAGTGACAGGCTGATATGCCATATATATATATTATGTCCAATATGACCGGCCAAGGTGCCCAATTATTTTGTCCAGTAGGGACAAGCCTATGAGCTATATAGTTGTCAATAATGACAATGATAGTTGTGACATTGCGGTCCACTGTCCAATAATATATGGACTACGTCCAAATTGTAATTTGCCTATGATGGTCCTATTAAGACCTATGCCAAATATAGATATGTTAAGCCTAAGAGTTGTGATGTTATTCACACTAGTATAGGCAATGGATTGTTATATCCAATATTGAAAACCGATATGGTTGATGCGCCATGGCTAAATGAAGTTTTATTGGTATATAGAAACCAAGACTTAAAGATGGCTAACTCAAACGAAGCACAAAGTACCCACAAGAATGTTGAACCCAGCAATGCTAAAAATATAAATATTAATGATAATGAATTCCAAGCTCGCATTGATGCTGCTGTGGAAAGGGCCATGAGTAAGGCCATAGAAAAGCTAAGAGAGTCGAGTGCTACTCGCTCTAGACCCCTATCTATTCCGTCATCTTTAGCTCATAGGGAGAGCTCTGTTCACTCTTCAAATGCGAAGAGTGAATCAAAGAAAATAAATCTTACTGAAAAGACCCCTTCTGTTAAGGACAGATGTATTTATAAGTATTTCATCTCATGCAAGCCCCGAGACTTTAACGGGGAGAAAGGAGCTGTAGAAGCCCTAAAATGGCTAGACGAAATGGAGACAATTGTAGATATCAGCAACTGTGCTGATAAGGATGTGGTCAAGTAGGTATCACAATCCTTCAAGGGCGATGCCCTAATATGGTGGAAAGCTATGATTCAATCAACAGGTAAGGTACACCTGTACAACTTGGGATGGACTAAGTTTGTTGATTTGGTAAAGGAACTTACTGCCCAACCCATGAGGTGGAGAAGCTAGAGACAGACTTCTTATCTCTATCAATGAAAAACCTAGATTGTCGGAAGTATGTTTCCGATTTCAATTCCCTATCTAGGTTAGTTTCCTATCTGATCACCCCCGAATCTAAACGCATTGCGTGTTTTATAAATGGGTTGGCGCCCGAAATAAAGGACATGGTAAAGGCTGCACAACCTAATACCTAAAGGTCCGTTGTAGACCTATCTCTTTCCCTCACCCTTGATTTGGTAAGACAAAAGTCAATTAGGACTGAAGTAGAAGGAAAGAGGAAATGGGGGGATAATAACTCCCAAAGATTTAAGAAGAAAGGGAATTTCGGGTTCATGAAGAACCAGCACGTGCCTAATGACAAACCTCTGTGCAAGAATTGTAAATATAGGCACTGGGGACAATGCAGTATAAATCCACAAACCAAACCTTGTGGTATCTGCAAGAGAAATGGGCATAAGACCTTAGATTGCAAGGGTCTTAAGGATGCAGTTTGCTTTAACTGCAATGAAAAAGGGCATATAACATACAATTGCCCCAAGAGACCCAAAAGTAATGATGCAAAGCCTGGAGAGGCCAAGAAGGGGAATGCCCATGCTTTTCAAATGAATGCCAGGGAGGCCGTTAATGACAACAATGTCATAACAGGTACTTTCCCCATTAATGATACTTATGCTAGAGTTCTTTTTTATTAGGTGCTGATAAATCATTTGTTGATCATAAGTTTAGTAAACTATTAAATTTACCCATAAGAACTCTAGATAAAATTTATGAGATAGAACTCGCAGATGGAACCGTAGAAACTGCTTCTTCCATTCTTGATGGATGCTCTATATCCATTAAGAATCATTCCATCCCTATCTCTCTTTTGCCAATGAAATTGGCATGGTTTGATGTTGTCTTAGGCATGGATTGTTTATCTCATAACCAAGCCCGCATTGCCTGCGATAAAAATCTGGTGAAATGATCACCATCCTTGGAGACTCTCACTATGGACTGCCAGACAAGGTGTCGTTATTTAAGGCATCCAAGTGTTTGAGAAGAGGCTGTGTCAGCTACATGCACAAGTCACTATAAATGAACCAAAGTTGAACCTTGAAGATCAACCAGTTATCTCGGAGCATCCCGATGTTTTACCTGAAGAATTACCATGCCTACCTCCAGATAGGCAAGTGGAGTTCAGAATAGATATCATACCAGGAGCACCACCCGTAGCTAGAGCTCCATATAGGCTAGCACCTACTGAAATGAAGGAGTTGAGAACGCAACTAGACGAACTCCTAGGGAAAGGCTTTATACAGCCTAGTTCTCACCTTGGGGAGCTCCTATTCTGTTTGTAAAAAAGAAAGACGGTTCGATGTGAATGTGCATCGACTACCGAGAGCTGAATAAGCTAACCATTAAAAATAGATATCTTCAGCCCAGGATCGATGTTTTATTCGACCAACTTCAAGGGGCTAGTTACTTTTCTAAGATCGATTTGAGATCAGGATATCATCAACTGAAGGTTAGAAGTGAAGATGTTCCTAAGACAGCCTTCAGGACCGCTATGGTCATTTTGAATTCTTAGTGATGCCTTTTAGGCTCACAAATGCACCAGCAGCATTCATGGATCTCATGAATAGAGTCTGCAAGCCGTATTTGGATAAGTTTTTCATTTTCTTCATCGACGACATACTTATCTATTCTCGTAATCAAGATGATCACGAGAAACGTCTTCGGTGCATCCTAGAATTATTAAGGCAGGAGAAACTTTATGCAAAATTCTTTAATGCGAATTTTGGCTTAGAGAAGGCCAATTTCTTGGACACATGGTAAGTGAGCGTGGTATCCAAATGGATACCGCCAAAATTGAGGCCATAATGAATTAGGAAGTGCTCAAGACCCCAACGGAAGTTCGTAGTTTCTTAGGACTGGCTGGTTACTATAGGAGGTTAATTGAGAACTTTTCAAGGATAGCACTCCTTTAACTTCCTTGACCCGTAAGAATATTAAGTATAATTGGGGCCCAAAACAACAAGAATCTTTTGAGATTCTTAAACACAAGTTGAGCAACAATCCTGTGTTATCTCTACCCGAGGGTATTGAAAATTTTGTTGTCTATTGTGATGCTTCGCACACTTACATGGGCTGTGTGCTAATACAAAATGGCAAGGTAATTGCCTATCCATCACGACAACTAAAGGTGCATGAAAGGAATTACACCACCCATGATTTGGAACTGGGTGCCGTTGTATTTGCACTGAAACTATGGAGGCATTACTTGTATGGCACAAAGTGTGTTATATACACAGACCATAAAAGTCTCTAGCATCTGTTCAATCAGAAAGAATTGAACATGCGACAACGCCGTTGGATGGAAACTTTTAATGACTATGATTGCGAGATTCGCTACCATCCAGGCAAGGAAAATGTAGTTGCTGATGCCTTAAGTCGCAAGGAAAAGGTTAAACCTATAAGGATTAACGCTAAGAGCATTAAGCTCAGAAATAGCTTGAGTAAGAAGCTATTAGATGCACAAAAGCAAGCTTTGTTAGAGGCTAATATCATAAGATTTAGTGATATGATTTAATGATAGAATTTGGATTTCGATCTTTGGAGGACACAGAGAACTAATCCTCGAGGAAACACATAATTCAAGATACTCTGTTCACCCGGGTGCTGACAAGATGTATCAAGATTTGAAGAAGAATTATTTGTGGATGGGTTTGAAGAAATCCATAGCCACGTATGTAGCTAAGTGTCTGACGTGTTCGCAAGTTAAGGCCGAACATCAGAAAACGTCAGGACTTCTACAACAATTGGAAATTCCCACATGGAAGTGGGAAATAGTAACTATGGACTTGATTACCAAGTTACCTAAGACCAAATGTGGTAATGAAACCATATGGGTCATTGTGGATAGGCTGACCAAGTCAGCACATTTCTTGCCAATAAAGGAAACGTATAATTCAGATAAATTGGCTAAGTTGTATGTGGACAAGATAGTGTCCCTACACGGTGTGCCAGTATCTATTGTATCCGATAGAGATACAAGATCCACATCTCACTTTGGGAAAAGCTTCCAACAATCTTTAGGCACACGATTCAACTTTAGTACAGCTTACCATCCGCAGAGTGATGGTCAAAGTGAGCGTACTATCTGAACACTGGAAGACATGTTTGGGGCATCTGTGATTGATTTAGGTGGAAGTTGGGATGACCACTTACCCCTAATAGAATTCTCCTACAATATCAGTTATCATACTAGCATTAAGGCTGCTCCTTTTAAGGCCTTGTATGGGAGAAGATGTAGAACGCCCGTATGTTGGGCAGAAGTTGGGGAAGCCCAACTATCAGGACCAGAGATTGTCCTAGAGACCACAGGAAAGATTGTGCAAATCCGTGATCGTCTCAAAGCTGCCAGGGACAGGCAGAAGAGCTATGCTGACAAGAGGCGTAAACCTCTTCAATTCCAAGTAGGGGACAAAGTCATGTTGAAAGTATCACCCTGGAAATATGTAATGCGTTTTGGAAAGAAGGGCAAGTTGAGCCCAAGATATATAGGACCCTTCGAGATAATCGAACATGTCAACACTGTAGCTTATAAGCTCAGGTTGCCAGAGGAGCTTAGTGGAATCCATGACGTATTCCACGTATCTAACCTTAAGAAATGTCTAGCCAATGAGTCGCTAGCAATGTTGCACAATGAGGTGCAAATTGAGGAAAACCTGAGGTTTGTTGAAAAACCAATTTCGATCGAGGATCGACAGGTCAAGAAGCTCCGAAGAAAAATGATACCTCTAGTAAAGGTTAAGTGGGATGCTTTTAAAGGTCCTGAGTATACATGGGAGGTTGAGTCCACTATGCGACAAAAGTACCCCATCTTTTTGAATAAAATCTCAAGGTCGAGATTTCTTTTAAGGGGATGAGGATGTAACACCCTGTAAAATCGTGTCCAATAGTATAGTGACACGTGTTTTTAAATATAGTCTGTTAAAGACCAATAAGGACTAAGGGCGTCAACATGCTCAAGTTGAGCCTCTGAGAGACGAACCGATGTCAACATGCATAACTAACAGCCTCTAAGTGACTGATATGTCAACATGCTTAAATCATTAGACTCTGAGTGACTGATATGTCAACATGCTTAAATCATTAGACTCTGAGTGACTGATATGTTAACATGCCCAGCCTCTGAGTGACATCGGAATTAACATGCTTGTAATAAACCTCTGAGTGATCCCTTATGAAGTCCTAACTCTCATACGTGCCATTTGTTGGACGAGAGAGTTCAATTTTGTGAATATGTGAAAGTTGGATGATGGAGGGGTTAAAAGTGTCAACATGTTAATTTATTCCTCTGAGTGACCTTTTAACGAACAGAGAGCTTGACAATGTCCGGGCATAATCGTGGGTATGCTAAGTATTGGCTTCGGAGGGCTAAAAGTGCCAAAAAAGTGTTTAAAAAGAATTCTAGGAGCTTTATAAAGTTCGGGGTTATAAGTGTCAATTTTTGAAACTGGCCGTGGGGCGGTCGCGGGCCGCGAGTGACCAGGCGTGGGTCTCTCGCGGGGCGCGAGAAAGGCTCTGTTGCAGAAAGTTTTGTTTGGTCTCCAAGCAAAACTCCAAAACCATTAATTTGAAACCATGGCTTCTCTAAACTGCTATGCCACATTTTAGGACACTTGTAAGCTCCTTCTTACACCCTTAAACACATGGCTTCACCTCCTTTGAGCTCTCCAACTATAAATAGGTGTTTAAGTGCTTCATTCCAACTTACACCTTTCCCATCAATTCACTCTTCTCCCTCCTCTGGAAGTTCCTAGCTGAACAGAGCATCCAACTTAGTTCTCTTGCATTGTAGGAGCTTCTTGTAAGTGTTCCTTGCTCTTGCAGATTTATTTATAGGCTTTTATAGCCAAAAGTCAAGTGTTTTCGTAAAACGCTTTTACTTACGGTTAAGACCATTATGGTCCAGCCATTGTTCAAAATGAACATGGCTAAGTGATCGTAATAAGGTAGGTGTAAGTCCCTATAAAGGGCACCTCCTGCAGATCACGTTTGCTAGACCAATTGACGGGTCAAAGTTAAGATATTAAAATGTCAAACTAGCCATTTTCGAAAAAATCATAAATTGATCTTATATATTTTATTAAACCTGTTTTGACACTTAAACAAGTTGGTAATAATGTATGAACATGTTAGGCTCGTCAATTTTTCAGTTCTTGGGTCGGTTCGCAACCGAAAGTCACGAAGTTTGACTTCTGCTTTGACTTTCGATTCTGACCCGATCTAGATTAGTTAGATACTAATCTAAAGTTGCATTCTGATCATAATATAATGTATCATAAACCTCTGAGATTATATTACATGATCATAATCAGAATCGAAGTTTATGCACAAGTTCCATAATTATGCCACCTTTGACCAAAATGCCCCTTTTACATAAATCAATGTTTTAATGATAATAAACTTGAAAAAAATTTCCTACTGATAAATTATTATAAGTAGGATTATTTGGGATGTTAAACCAAGTTATAAACTAAGTTTTCAAGCAAATCCTTAAACTATGTCGATAAATGACGGTTTAAGTACTTGTGACTCATAAAATGATTTTAATCAATCTTTTCAAGATAAATAATTTACCTACTGATATGTTATATTAAATATCATATTTTAAACATTTTAATCTGACCAAAATATCAGTTTTCGTAAACATCGATTAAAAACGTCATTTTACGATATTAGCGTCGTTTAGGCGCATAGTATGGTTTTAAACCATATTATTTACCAAGCCTTGATACCTACTAATTTAAAACTTATTTTAAACATAATTACAGTAGGTACATGTTATAAACTCAGAATCCCAAATAATTTATAGACTATGTGTAAAATGCCCCTTCGGTGCATAGTTTGGTCATAAAAGATAAATTATACATATAAATGATATCCTACTGATATTATATCATAAATAAATTAGTTTTCCAGAATACTTATGATGATAAACCTAAAATATATTCAAGTTCCTTTTATACGTATATAATTACCGAAATGCCCTTATGAGGCATAATTTCGTTTTAAAACCTTAATGGGCATACAAGTTGATATTCTACTGATATCTTAACTTATTTAAAGTATAATGGCATATAGAACTTGTCCATAACTTATCCGGCTACCCGATATCGCTAAAATGCGCATAGTTACGTATATGTAACTATGTTACGGAAGTTAACCGAAACGGGTTTAACCTTGTCATTTAAGTCTCAAAATCCAGAATGTATATAGTTTACCCATATTATACAAGTCAAGGTACTTGTCGGGTTTAAACTACATTCTATCCAATCATCGTTAAATCTAGCGTCATACGTTTTGATCAAGTACGCTAGTCAGTTTAAGTCTATGACTTAAATAAGACTGTTAGTATTTAATTGGTTAGTTTATGCCATAATCCAGACTAGAGACTTGCCGGTAAATGCTATCTGCACTTAGTCCTTTTTGTATACGGCTGAGTTATTAAAAATTTAAAGAAGACTAGCTCAGGTAAATACTCTCGACTTATTTCCCCTATACGGGCTTGGGTTACGGTAAATTATTATCGCATGGTCGGAAATGGGATTAATCGAACGCCGGTTCAGAATAGAGATCCGCATATTCTGTTTTAGTAAGTTTTGTTTGATAATTTAAACATCAGGGGTTAAGTACCGTGTCCTGAATATCCTCAGCTCATTACAATCAAAATGGCCACGACCTTAGCGCGGATGTAGGCATACACTCAATAGACGCTCAATTATGCATTCCCACAAGGTTGGGAGGAATTGACTCCTTCATGAGTCTAAAGTGGTGTGTACGTTAATTGTGTCTCGGTTTTTTTGCCGATCCCCGTATGTAAGACAAACAAGTAGATCTGTTAACAAGGTTGGACGGTCAATTAACCCAAGTTATAAAAAGATTTTGTGCTGATACGCACTTAAAACATTTTTGGAATGTTTTCAAAACGAGTCAGTTGGGTGTATTTACCAGCGAAAGCTTACGTATTTTCAAAAGACTAATCTGCAGGTACAATACGAAAATAGGCCAGAAGTGCTCGGTAGTGATAGAGGATCTTGCAAATCCTAAATCTGCCCAAAGTCTGTTTTATATTCTTTCCATGTACAATTTATGATCCGCCTATGGATCTTCTACTACGAGCCTGTATATTATTTTTGTATTTTCGAACATTCGGTTTGTAATAGTAATTTTACTCCAAGACTTCCGCTGTGCCGTGTTTAATTGACTATGATGATTATCAACTGACGTCATACTACTCCCCACCCGGGTCCACCGGTGTATGGATTTCAGGGTTGGAAATCCGGGGTGTGACAAAATTGTACATGGAAAGAATATAAAACAGACTTTGGGCTGATTTAGGATTTGCAAGATCCTCTATCACTACCAAGCATCTTCGGCCTATTTTCGTATTGTACCTGCAGTTTAGTCTTTGAAAATACGTCAGCTTTCGCTGGTAAAATACACCCAACTGACTCATTTTGAAAACATTTCAAAAATGTTTTAAGTGCGTATCAGCACAAAATCTTTTTATAACTTGAGTTAATTGACCGTCCAACATTGTTAACAGATTTACATGTTTGTCCATACATACGGGGCATGGTACAGAGACCGAGAGACAATTAACGTAAACACGACTTTGGTCTCACGAAGGAGTCAATTCCTCCCAACCTTGTGGGAATGCATAATTGAGCGTCTATCGGGTGTGTGCCTACACCCGCGCTAAGGTCATGGCTATTTCTATGTAATGAGCCGAGGATATCCAGGACACGGTAGTTAACCCCTGATGTTTAAGTTATCAAACAAAACTGATTAAAACAGAATATGGGGATTTACTATCCCCAAACCGGCATTCAATTGATCCCATTTCTGACCAAGTGGTAATAATTTACTGTAACCCAAGCCTGTATAAGCGAAATAAGTCGAGAATATTTACCTGAGCTAGTCTTCTTTAATTTTTAATAACTCAGCAGTACACAAAAGGACTAACTGCAGATAGCATTTACTGGCAAGTCTCTAGTCTGGATTACGGCATAAACTAACCAATTTAATACTAACGGTCTTATTTAAATCATTGACTTAGACCGACTAGCGTACTTGATCAAAACGTATGACGGTAGATTAAACGATGATTGGATAGAATGTAGTTTAACCCCAACAAGTACCTTGACTTGTATAATATGGATAAACTATAAACATTCTGGATTTTGAGATTTAAATGACCAGGTTAAACCCGCTTCGGTTAAATTCTGTAAACTAGTTACGTATAATCAACCGTACACTTAGAACCGATAATGGGTAACCGGATAAGTCATGGACAAGTTCTATATGCCATTATGTTTTAAATAAGTTCAGATATCAGTAGGACATCAATTTATATGCCCGTTAAGGTTTTAAAACGAAATTATGTCTTATAAGGGCATTTCAGTAATTATGTGCCGTATAAAAGGAACTTGAATATATTCTAAGTTTATAATCGTAAGAATTCTGGAAAAATAATTTATTTATGATATAATATCAGTAGGATGTCAATTATATGTGTAAATTATCTTTTATGACCAAACTATGCACCAAAGGGGTATTTTGGTCATTTTACACAAAGTTTATAAATTATTTGGGATACTGAGTTTATAACCTCTACCTACTGTAAATATATTTAAAATAAGTTTTAAAATCAGTAGGTAACAAGTCTTGGTCAAATAATAGTTGTTTAAAACCATACTATGCGCCGAAAAGGCGCTTATGTCGTAAAATGACGTCTTTTGCGATGTTTATGAAAACTGATGTTAAGGTTAGATTAAAATGTTTTAACACATGTTATTTAATATAACATATCAGTAGGTAAATATTTTACCTTGAAAAGATTTGATTAAAACCATTTTATGAGCCACAACGGCCAAAATCGCCATTTATCGTCATAGTTAAAGGACTTCTTTGAAAACTCAGTTTATTACTTGGTTTAACATCCTACTTATAATATTACATCAATAGAAAACTCATTTTCAAGTTCATTACTATCTAAAACCTTGTTTTATTCAAAAATGGCATTTTGGTCAAAGATGGCATAATTATGGAACTTGCGCATAAACTTATGATCATAAATATAACCTCAGATGGTTATGCTACATTATATTATGATCATAATGCAACTTTAGATCAGTAGGTAACTAATCTAAATCGGGTCAGAATCGAAAGTCAAAGCATTCGCGACTTTCGGTGCGAACTGACCCTAGAACTGAAATTGACGAGCGGAACATGTTCTTACATGTTCTAATAATTATTACCAATTTGTTTAAGTGTCAAAACAGGTTTAATAACATATATAAGATCAATTTATGATTTTTCCGAAAAATGGCCTGTTTGACTCTTTAATATCATAACTTTGACCCGTCAATTGATCTAGCAAATGTGATCTTCAGGAGGTGCCCTTTATAGGGATTAACACCTACCTTATTACGATCACTTAGCCATGTTTATTTCAAAAAATGGCTTGACCATAATGGTCTCAATCGAAGTCAAAGCGTTTTCTGTAAAACGCTTGACTTTTGGCTATAAAAGCTTATAAACAAAATGCACAAGGAAGGAACACTTACCAGTGATTCCTAGGGTGCAAAAGAACTATGTTGGATTAGCTAGGAACTTCCAAGAGGAGGGAGAGGAGTGAATAAATGAGAAGGTACAAGTTGGAATGGTGAACTTGATCACCTATTTATAGTTGGAGAACTCAAAGGAGGTGAAGCAAGGTGTTTAGGGGTGTAAGAGGAAGCTTACAAGTGTCCCAAAACGTGGCATAGTAGTTTGGGAGCCATGGTTTCGATTTAATGGTTTTGGAGTTTTGTTCGGGAGCTAAGCAAAATTTTCTGTTGCAGATGTCCTCTTGCGGGCCGCGAGAGGCACAGGCCCCGCCTCTCGACACCACGCGCGCCCCAAAGGCAGATTCCAAGTTTGACACTTTTAGCCCATTAACTTTTAAAACCCATTAAACCTCTCTAAAACACCTTTTTGGCACTTTTAGCCCTCCGTAGCCAATATTTGGCATACCTAGAATTATGCCCGGACATTGTCGAGCTCTCGGTTCGTTAAAGGTCATTCAGAGGTATAAATTAATAGTTGACACTTTTAATACCTCCATTATCCAACTTTCTTATATTTACAAAATTGAACCCTCTTGTCCAACAAATGGTACGTATGAGAGTTAGAACTTCGCAAAGGATCACTCAGAGGCTGGGCATGTTGACATATTAGTCACTCAGAGGCCAAGTTTTAGGCATGTTGACATCGGACCGTCACTCAGAGGCTCAGTTTGAGCATGTTGACGCCTTTAGTCCTTATTGGTCTTTAATAGACTATATTTTAAAAATACAACACGTGTCACTATACTATTGGACACGATTTTTACAGGGTGTTATATCCTCACTCCCTTAAAAGAAATCTCGACCTCGAGATTTTATTCAAAAAGATGGGGGTACTTTTGTCGCATAGTGGACTCAACCTCCCATGTATACTCGGGACCTTTAAAAGTGTCTCACTTAACCTTTACTATAGGTATCATTTTTTCTTCGGAGCTTCTTAAGTTATCGATCCTCGATCGAAATTCGTTTCTCAACAAACCTCAGGTTTTCATCTATCTGCACATCTTTGTGCGACATTGCTAGCGACTCATCAGCTAGACATTTCTTAAGGTTACATTTGTGGAATACTTCATGGATTCCACTAAGCTCCTCTAGCAATCTGAGCTTATAAGCTACAGTGCCGACACATTCAACTATTTCGAATGGTCCAATATATCTTGGGCTCAACTTGCCCTTCTTTCCGAAGCGCCTCACACCTTTCTAGGGTGATACCTTTAGCATGACTTTGTCCCCTACTTGAAACTTATGCCTCTTGTCAGTATAGCTCTTCTGCCTATCCCTAGCAGCTTTCGGATGATCACAAATTTGAACAATCTTTTCTGTGGTTTTTAGGACAATCTCTGGTCCTGATAGTTGGGCTTCCCCAACTTCTGCCGAACACACGGGCGTTCTGCATTTTCTCCCATACAAGGCCTCAAAAGGAGCAGCCTTGATGTTAGTATGATAGATGTTATTGTAGGAGAATTCTATTAGGGTTAAGTGGTCATCCCAACTTCCACCTAAATCGATCACACATGCCCGGAGCATGTCTTCAAGAGTTTGAATAGTACGCTCACATTGACCATCAGTCTATGGATGGTAAGCTGTACTAAAGTTTAATCATGTGCCTAAAGATTGTTGAAAAATTTTCCAAAAGTGAGATGTGTATCTAGTATCTCTGTCAGATACAATAGATACCAGCACACCATGTAGGGACACAATCTTGTCCACATACAATTTAGCCAATTTATCTGAATTGTACGTTTCTTTGATTGGCAAGAAATGAGCTGACTTAGTCAGTCTGTCTACAATGACCCAAATAGTGTCATTTCCACTTTTGGTCTTAGGTAACTTGGTAATCAAGTCCATAGTTACCATGTCCCATTTCCATGTGAGAAATTCTAATTGTTGTAGTAGTCCTGACGGTTTCTGATGTTCGGCTTTAACTTGTGAACACGTCAGACATTTAGCTACATAGGTGGCTATGGATTTCTTCAAACCCATCCACCAATACATTTTCTTCAAGTCTTGATACATCTTGTCACCACCTGGATGAACTGAGTATCTTGTGTTATGTGCTTCTTGGAGGAGTAAATCTCTATGTCCTCCAAAGACTGGAGCCCAGATCCTTTCATTGAATCTAAGGATTCTATCCTTTCCAGGCGCTAACTGATCCACAGTTCCGCCTAATCCTTCCTTAGGATCATTAGTCTCTAATAAGGCTTGCTTTTGCGCATCTAATAGCTTTTCACATAAGCTATTTCTGAGCTCAATGCTCTTGGCATTAATCCTTATAGGTTTAACCCGATCCTTGCGACTTAAGGCATCAACAACTACATTTTCCTTGCCTGGATGGTAGCGAATCTCGCAATCATAGTCATTAAGTGTTTCCATCTATCGGCGTTGTCGCATGTTCAATTCCTTCTGATTGAACAGATGCTAGAGACTTTTATGGTCAGTGTATATAACACACTTTGTACAATACAAGTAATATCTCCATAACTTTAGTGCAAATATAACGGCACCCAATTTCAAAATCATGGGTGGTGTATTCCTTTCGTGCACTTTTAGTTGTCGTGATGCATAGGCAATCACTTTGCCTTTTTGCATTAGCACACAACCATGCCGGTGTGTGATGCATAACAATAGACTACAAAATCTTCAACACCCTCTGGTAGGGATAACACAGGAGCATTGCTCAACTTGTGTTTAAGAATCTCAAAAGATTCTTGTTGCTTTGGACCCCAATTATTCTTAACATTCTTTCGGGTTAGGGTAGTTAAAGGAGTGGATATTCTTCAAAAGTTCTCAATGAACCTCCTGTAATAACGTGCTAATCCTAGGAAGCTACGAATCTCAGATGGGGTCTTGGGTACTTCTCAATTCATGATGGCTTCAATTTTGGCGGGATCCACTTGGATACCCCGCGCACTTACCATGTGTCCAAGAAATTGGACTTCTCTAAGCCAAAACTCACACTTAGAGAATTTAGCATAGAGCTTTTCTTGCGTTAGCAGTTCTAAGATGCACCTAAGATGTTTCTCGTGATCAGCATGATTACGAGAATAAATAAGTATGTCGTCTATGAAGACAATGACAAACTTATCCAGATATGGCTTGCAGACTTTATTCATGAGATCTATGAATGCTGCAGGTGCATTTGTGAGCCCAAAAGGAATCACTAGGAATTCAAAGTGACCGTAACGGGTCCTGAAGGCAGTTTTAGAAACATCTTCAATCCTAACCTTCAGTTGATATCCTGATCTCAAATCGATCTTGGAGAAGTAACTAGTCCCTTGAAATTGGTCAAATAAATCGTCGATCCTTGGCAGAAGATATCTATTATTGATTGTTAACTTGTTTAGCTCTCGGTAGTCAATGCATATCCGCATTGAACCGTCTTTCTTTTTAACGAAAAGTATAGGAGCTCCCCAAGGTGAGGAACTAGGCTGTATAAAGCCTTTCTCCAAGAGTTCGTTTAGCTGCGTCCTTAATTCCCTTCATCTCTGTTGGTGCTAGCCTATATGGAGCTCTAGCTACAGGTGCTGATCCTGGCAGGATATCAATCTTGAACTCCACTTGTCTGTCTGGGGTAGGCCTGGTAATTCTTCTGGGAATACATCGGGTTATTCTGAGATGACTGGTAGGTCCTCCATGTTTGGCTTAGGCTCATTTATGGTAACTTGTGCCATGTAGATGACACAACTTTTCCTCAAACACTTGGATGCCTTAAATATGACACTTGTCTAGCAGTCCATAGTGTGAGTCTCCGGGGATGGTGATCATTTCACCAGATGGGGTCTTAATTTCGATGAGCTTTTTATCGCAGGCAATGTGGGCTTGGTTATGAGATAACCAATCCATGCCTAAGACAACATCGAACCCCGCCAATTTCATTAGCAGAAGGGATATAGGAATGAAATGATTCTTAATGGATATAGAGCATCCAGCAAGAATGGAAGATGTTGTCTCTATTGTTCCATCAGCGAGTTCTATCTCATAAGTTTTATCTAGAGTTCTTATGGGTAAGTTTAGTATTTTACTAAACTTATGGTCAACAAATGATTTATCCGCACCCGAATCAAAAAGAACTCTAGCGTAAACATTGTTAATGAGGAATGTACCTGTTATGACATTGTTGTCATTAACGGCCTCCGTGGCATTCATTTGAAAGGCACGGGCATTCCCCTTCTTGGCCTCTCCAAGCTTTCTCATTACTTTTGGGTTTCTTGGGGCAATTGTACGTTATATGCCCTTTTTCATTGAAGTTATAGTAAACTGCATCCTTAAGATCCTTGAAATCTAAGGTCTTATGCCATTTTCTTTTGAAGATACCACAGGGTTTGGTTTGTGGATTTATGCAACATTGTCCCCAATGCCTATATTTACAGTTCTTGCACAGGGGTTTGTTATTAGACGTGTGCTTGTTCTTCTTGAACCCGAAATTTTCTTTCTTTTTAAATCTTTGGGAGTTATTATCCTCCCGTTTCCTCTTTCCGTCAGTTTCAGTCCTAACTGACCTTTGTCTTACTAAATCCAGGGTGAGGAAAGAGATAGGTCTACAATGGACCTATAGGTACTAGGCTGAGCAGCCTTTACCATGCCCTTTATCTCGAGCGCTAACCCATTAACAAAACGCGCAATGTGTTTGGGCTCGGGGTAATCAAATAGGAAACTAACCTAGATAGGGAATTGAAATCGGAAACATATTTCTGACAATCTAGGTTTTTCATGGAAAGAGACAAGAAGTCGGTCTCTAATTTCTCCACCTCATGGGGCGGGCAATAAGTTTCCTTAACAAGGTCCACAAATTTGGACCATCCCAAATTATACAGGGGTACCTTACCTGTAGACTGAATCCTGGCTTTCCACCATATTAGGGCATTGCCCTTGAAGGATTGTGATACATACTTGACCACATCCCTATCAGCACAGTTGCTGATATCTACTATTATTTCCATCTCGTCTAACCATTTTAGGGCTTCCACAGCTCCTTTTTCCCCGTTAAAGTCTCAGGGCTTACAGGAGACGAAATACTTATAGGTACATCCATCTTTAATAGAACGGGACATTTCAGCAAAATCTATTTTCTTTGGTTCACTCTTCGCATTTGAAGAGTGACTGAGCTCTCCTTATGAGTTGAAGATGGTGGAATAGATAAGGGTCTAGAGCAAGTGGCACTCGACTCTCGTAGCTTTTCTATGGCCTTTCCCATGGCCTTTTCGACAGCCGCATCAATGCGAGCTTGAAAATTATCATCATCTATATTTTTGTTTTCAGCTCTGTTAGATTCAACATTCCTATGGCTACTTTGTGCTTCATTTGAATTAGCCATCTTTAAGTCTTGGGTTCTATATACCAATAAAACTTTATTTAGCCATGGTATATCAACCATATCGGCTTTCAACATTGGATATAACAATCAATTGCTTATTCTAGTGTGAATAACATCATAACTCTTAGGCTTAATATAACTATATTTGGCCTAGGTTTTAATAGGACCATCATAGGCAAATTATAATTTGGACGTAGTCCATTTATCATTGGACAGTGGATAGCATTGTCACAATTGTCATTGTCATAGTTGATAATTATATAGTTCATAGGCTTTCCCTAATGGACATAGTAATTGGGCACATTGGTCGGTCACACACACACAAACATATATATATATATATCTATGTATATATATATATGGCATATCAGCCTGTCACATTGGACATAATTTGGGCACATTGGCCTACATCATAACAGATGTATATGGCATATCAGCCTATCGCATTGGACATAAATTGGGCATATTGGCCTACATCATAACAGATGTATATGGTATATCAGCTTGTACCATTGGACATAAATTGGGTACATTGGCCTACATCATAATATATGTATATGGCATATCAGCCTGTCCCATTGGACATAAATTGAGCACATTGGCCTACATCATAACAGATGTATATGGCATATCAGCCTGTCCCATTGGACATAAATTGGGCACATTGGCCTACATCATAACAGATGCATATGGCATATCAGCCTGTCCCATTGGACATAAATTGGGCACATTGGTCTACATCATAACAGATGTATATGGCATATCAGCCTGTCCCATTGGACATAAATTGGGCACATTGGCCTACATCATAACAGATGTATAGGACATGCCTGTCCCATTGGACATTAATTGGGCACCTTGGCCTACATCATAACAGATGTTTATGGCATATCAGCCTGTCCCATTGATGGCTAGTGTGGTTCCTCAAGTCACACTACTAGGAGTATGAACATTTCTTAATGTTAACATAAGAGTACCTTAATGATTGATTAATGGTCCCGATCACCTTCGACCTTAACGACCTTGGAGGTTTGGACCTAGTCCCTTACCTCTGGATAGAAGGATAACTTCCCATAACTATCTGATAGAAGACCCCTTTGTACTTCACTATCATTTCTTGGCCAATATGTGGTCTACGCCACTTGGCATAATCAAATCTATTAAGGTCTTTTGGAATTATATAGCAGAACATAAATTTCGAGTAAAATCGAGACTCTCGCTTTCAAGAGGATGAATACATATATATATATATAATTCCAAAAGTACTTCATTAAATTCCAAATTATAAATTACAATACTAGAAAATGAAATAAATTGTCCATGCAAGGACTTTAAAGAAATAAAAATGTCCACGCAGGGACTAAAGAAACAACAATGTCCTCGCAGGGATTACATATAATTAGAAGAGACTTCACTCGTCCTTCTTTCCTTGACCAATTTGGAGAGTTTCTTGAAGAATTTGTTGTTTTCTTCTCTGTTTTCTCCGCTTGCTGCTGCATTTCTTTCATTCTTTCTAAGGCCTCATTAATGGCCTCAAGTGGTGGAGGAGGTTGTGGTTGTGGTTGTGGCATAACCGGATACTGGTACCCATAAGTTGGATATCCAGTCGGTGGATAAGTAGGGGGAAAGGAGACGGGTAAAGTGCGTTGTGCATAACCGCCTGCATGTAGGGCTCTTGAGACCATGCTTGATAGTCTACCGGTGTAGATGGGTTAAAAGGATCATATCCAGACGTGTCTGGATATGTGGGGATTGGGTTAGTATAACCCGATGGTGGTGGTTGAACAGCGGGTGTTGGTGTTGGTTCCACTATAGGTGAAACATTAGAGGGTCCACCCATTTGTGGATCCTCTTGAATTGTGGCGTAGGAGTTGGGAAAAGGTGGCAGCGATCCTGAACTTTGTCCGGCACGTATCAACATATGTGCTCCTCGCTTCCTTCTTGGTGGTTCAGGTAGTGGTTGAGGTTGGTCCACCGGTTCCATGTGGACATCTTCTTGAATAGGAGGTGGTTGAGAGTGATGGGAAGGAGTGTGGGCAAAGGTGAATTAGATCCAGTATTGGTCCCACTCATTAGGACCTTGGTAGGGCGATCCAGCATAAGAGTTCGAATCGCTTGAAATTTCAATGCGATGCGTATTCGATCCCGGCTGCGGCATCTCCGGGTCGGAATCCTCGTCCATAGGGTTTGGTTGGTCCAACTGATTTTGATCGTCTGGAGGCGTGTTAAAGTAGTGGTTAGGGTTAAATTCTTCACGGTAAGAATGTGAATGGGAATGATGGGTATGGTGTGAATAATAGAAGTGGTGAGAGTGGTAAGAATTTTGGGAATGTGAGGGCAAGTGTCTATGAGAGACAGAGCGTCTCGCTATTGCCAAGGAGATGAATCTCCTGATTCTTGGTAAGCATCTGAATTATGAGGTTGAGGGGGAATGCGTCCTGATGGTCCTCCCCTCATTATACCTTTTCCTCTCCCACTTTGTCCTCGTACACGTGGCGGCATTTTCCTGTTAAAAATCAATTCAAAAACATACTAATAACTTAATAATGAAATGAGTAATCCTAGGTCAATGCCTAGACTCGAAAGTCTAAGGAATGTGCTTGTGTAAGTTTGAGATTGAACACAAAAGGCTAGTGTTTAATTCTCTCAAACGTTGGCTCTGATACCAACCTATCACACCCCTGATTTCCAACCCAAAATCCATACACCGGTGGACCCATCGTGACGTCAGTTGATAATCATCATAGTCAATTAAACACGACACAGCGGAAGTCTTGGAGTAAAATTACTATTACAAACCAAATGTTCGAAAATATAAAATAATATAAAGGCTCGTAATAGAAGATCCACAGGCGGATCATAAGTTGTACAAGGAAAGAATATAAAACAGACTTTAGGCAAATTTAGGATTTGCAAGATCCTCTATCACTACCGAGCACCTCCGGCCTATTTTCGTATTGTACCTGCAGTTTAGTCTTTGAAAATACGTCAGCTTTCGCTGGTAAATACACCCAACTGACACATTTTGAAAACATTTCAAAAATATTTGAAGTGCGAAGCAGCATAAAATCTTTTTATAACTTGGGTTAATTGACCGTTCAACCTTGTTAACAGATTTACACGTTTGTCCATATATACGAGGCCCGGTACGGAGACCGAGACACAATTAAAATACACATCACTTTGGACTCACGAAGGAGTCAATTCTTCCCAACCTTGTGGGAATGCATAATTGAGCGTCTATCAGGTGTATGCCTACACCCTCGCTAAGGTCGTTGCCATTTCTATTGTAATGAGCCGAGGATATCCAGGACACGGTAGTTAACCCCCGATGTTTAAGTTATCAAACAAAACTGATTAAAACAAAATATGCGGATTTACTATCCTCGAACCGGCGTTCGATTGATCCCATTTCCGACCAAGCGGTAATAATTTGCCGTAACCCAAGCCCGTATAAGGGAAATAAGTCGAGGGTATTTACCTGAGCTAGTCTTCTTTAATTTTTAATAACTCAGTAGTACACAAAAGGACTAACTGCAGATAGCATTTACCAGCAAGTCTCTAGTCTGGATTACAGCATAAACTAACCAATTTAATACTAACGATCTTATTTAAGTCATTGACTTAGACCGACTAGCGTACTTGATCAAAACGTATGACGCTAGATTAAACGATGATTTGATAGAATGTAGTTTAATCCCAACAAGTACCTTGACTTGTATAATATGGATAAACTATAAACATTTTGGATTTTGAAATTTAAATGACAAGGTTAAACCCGCTTCGGTTAAATTCCGTAAACTAGTTACGTATAATCAACCGTACGCTTATAAGCGAAAATGGGTAACCGGATAAGTCATGGACAAGTTCTATATGCCATTATGTTTTAAATAAGTTAAGATATCAGTAGGATATCAACTTATATGCCCATTAAGGTTTTAAAACGAAATTATGTCTTATAAGGGTATTTCGGTAATTATATACCGTATAAAAGGAACTTGAATATATTCTAAATTTATAATCGTAAGTATTCTGGAAAAATAATTTATTTATGATAAAATATCAGTAGGATGTCAATTATATATGTAAATTATCTTTTATGACCAAACTATGCACCAAATGGGCATTTTGGTCATTTTACACAAAGTTTATAAATTATTTGGGATTCTGAGTTTATAACATGTACCTACCATAAATATGTTTAATATAAGTTTTAAAATCAGCAGGTAACAAGTCTTTGTCAAATAATATGGTTTAAAACCATACTATGCGCCGAAATGGCGCTTATGTCGTAAAATGACGTCTTTTTGCGATATTTATGAAAACTGATGTTAAGGTTAGATTAAAATGTTTTACACATGTTATTTAATATAACATATCAGTAGGTAAATGTTTACCTTGAAAAGATTTGATTAAAACCATTTTATGAGCCACAAGGCCAAAATCGCCATTTATCGACATAGTTTAAGGACTTGTTTGAAAACTCAGTTTAACTTGGTTTAACATCCAAATAATCCTACTTATAATATTACATCAGTAGAAAATTCATTTTCAAGTTCATTACTATTTAAAACCTTGTTTTATGCAAAACTGGCATTTTTGTCAAAGATGGCATAATTATGGAACTTGCGCATAAACTTGGATTCTAATTATGGTCATGTAATATAACCTCATAGGGTTATGCTACATTATATTATGATCAGAATACAACTTTTGATCATTAGGTAACTAATCTAAATCGGGTCTGAATCGAAAGTCAAAGCAGAAGTTAAACTTCACGACTTTTGGTTGCGAACTGACCTTAGAACTGAAATTGACGAGCCGAACATATTCTTACATGTTCTAATAATTATTACCAATTTGTTTAAGTGTCAAAGCAGGTTTCATAACATATATAAGATCAATTTATGATTTTTCTGAAAAATGGCCTGTTTTGACTTTTTAATATCATAACTTTGACCCGTCAATTGGTCTAGCAAATATGATTTGAGGAGGTGCCCTTTATAGGGATTAACAGCTACCTTATTACGATCACTTAGCCATGTTTATTTCAAACAATGGCTGGACCATAATGGTCTTAACCGAAAGTCAAAGCGTTTTCCGTAAAACGCTTGACTTTTGGCTATAAAAGCCTATAAACAAAAATGCACAAGGAAAGAACACTTACCAGTGATTCCTAGGGTGCAAAAGAACTACGTTGGATTAGCTAGGAAATTCCAGAGGAGGGAGAAGAGTGAATAAATGAGAAGGTGCAAGTTGGAATGGTGAACTTGATCACCTATTTATAGTTGGAGAACTCAAAGGAGGTGAAGCCAGGTGTTTAGGGGTGTAAGAGGAAGCTTACAAGTGTCCAAAATATGGCATAGTAGTTTGGGAAGCCATGGTTTCGATTTAATGGTTTTGGAGTTTTGTTTGGGAGCCAAGCAAAATTTTCTACTGCAGATGTCCTCTGGCGGGCTGCGAGGCACATGCCCTACCTCTCGCACCCCGCGAGCGCCCTAAAGGCAGATTCCAAGTTTGATACTTTTAGCCTCTTAACTTTTAAAACCCATTAAACCTCTCTAAAACACCTTTTTGGCATTTTCAGCCCTCCGTTGCCAATGTTTGGCATACCCGGAATTATACCCGGACTTTGTCGAGCTCTCGGTTCGTTAAAAGGTCATTCAGAGGTATAAATTAAGATGTTGACACTTTTAATACCTCCATTATCCAACTTTCTCATATTTACAAAATTGAACCCTCTCGTTCAACCAACGGTACGTATGAGAGTTAGGACTTCGCAAAGGATCACTTAGAGGCTTATTATAAGCATGTTGACTCCGACGTCTCTCAGAGGCTAGGCATGTTGACATATTAGTCACTCAGAGGCCAAGTTTTAAGCATGTTGACATCGGACCGTCACTCAGAGGCTCAGTTTGAGCATGTTGACGCCTTTAGTCCTTATTGGTCTTTAATATACTATATTTTAAAAATACAACATGTGTCACTATACTATTGGACACGATTTTTACAGGGTGTTACACCCTCAAAGTCATGAGTAGGGTTAACATACCCATCTTGAATAAAGATCCATATCCTTGTGTCCTGATATTCAATTAACGATTGAAACCTATCCTTCAAGTAAGATAGTTCTCTACCTTCAGCTTCTTTGGAGGTTTGTTTGTGGTGCCAGCCTCGTGTTCCATTCTTAACAGCTCATTTAGGTTAGATATATTCGACATTTTTACCCAACCGGCTCGTTAAAAACGTTAAAAGTTGTCCGAAATGAGTGGTTACCAAATTATACTGTTAGACTCATCTCGACGATATGATTCTAATGATGTGTATTGTCCGATTATGATTTTAGGAATTTTCGTGCCTTTGTTTTTTTCTTAAAAATCACACGAGCCTAACCGTGCAACTGGTTTATCAAGATTGTTTATGGATCAAATTCTCTGTCCGAAAACGTTTAACTCCGGTTACGTCAGCTGGTTAATTTTCCACCCTTTTGTGTATAACTCGGAACAATGTCAATCCGAAAAAGTAGCTCGGATTGATAATCCGGGATGAAAACCCGGAACAGTAATCGAGTTGCTAATCCAAGATGGTGATTCGGAATAGTCATCCGAGATGAAATCTGGAATGCACTGTTCTGGTCCGAAATGTAATCCGGAATAGACTATTCTGATCCGAGATGGAATCCGAAATAGACTATTTTGATCGAGATGGAATCCGGAATACACTTCTGATCCGAAATTCAATCCAAAATGGAATCCGGCTTTTCTGATCCGAATTGCACTTCTGATGATTCGAAATGCAGATTCTGATCCGAAATTCAAGTCTTCAATCCGAAATACTTTGCTTTTTGATCCGGAATGCAATTCTTCAATCCGAAATGCCTACTTTAATCCGAAATCACTGCAGAAACCCTAAAACAGCCGCCGAAACCCAAATTAAGCCATCACAAACTTCAAAACAGCCTCCAAAACGTCCAAAAACCCAACTTTTTCTGTTGTTACGATTCGGAACCGAGCAAAATCAAGAGCCGAATGCTCTGATACCAATTGTAGGTCCCCTATCCGTATGGATCTTCATAGAATCGTCTATCTAATCTAGAGTGGGAATCCCTACATCAGATTTTACAGAAACAAGAACACGAACACGAACACAATTCCTTCAAACTGTCTTCAATTGATTATCTAACACAAAGTGTTTACAATCAATTCATGACTCTCTTCCAACTCTCTCTGAACAACTAAATCTGCAACACGAACAATAGAAACAACAACTGAGCAACATAAACCCTAAGGTAAACCTCCCTTTATATAGAGATAGGTTATGTAACTGGGCTAGGGTTTCCCTACATGGACTGCTATTGGGTTTAAGCCCAATTCGCCTACCATGTTCTGTTTAGTGTCTGTTCAGCCTAATTACTTCTAATCCACTATTACAAAACTAAACCCGCCACCATTTATTATTTTACTAATTACAAGATATCCAAAGACTAAATCTAAGCTGTTGTCACCAATATGCACCAACAACTGGTAACCGTCTTGAATTGTTATTCATGAAAATTATATATAGAAGTAGCTAATAGTGTGAAAACAGTTTGATGGTGCTGATATGATCTTATTACTAGTGATTCTCACAAAATAAAGTTTTTAGTTTCATGTTAGATAATTTTTTTCAGAAAACATAAAAATACAAAAAGATTTTATTTTAAAAGGTCTCCCATTTTGAACTTATAAGTTGTTTGTTTTTGCATGATAAGATAAAATATTGGTTTATCTTTAATGTGGAAAAGGACTAATGGTTTCCGAGTTACTTGCTTGTGGTTCTAAATAGATTGATGTAGTTATCAAAATGAAGTGCAGAATTCAAGTAAAGTACATTTTAAGAGTGGAGTGCAGAATGTGTGAAGATGCATGGTAGGATCCTTCTACCACATTGCAAAAGAAAGATATAGAGGTATTTGGAGATATGTGCTTAACCAGAGAATACTAGTTTGCTAATCTACAACAAATTAAAGTTTTAGACATTGGAAGCATCAGCTAGGGGTGTTCTGTAAATGTCAGAATCTATGTGAAGCTGAAGCTATCCAAAGACCAAAAGATCACAAGATGTTTGAGGACAAAATTATACTATGAAGCTATTGTCAAGGGGGAGTTTGTTGGTGGATATTCTGTGAATCCGGCAATCTCTTAAATGAAATTTCGGTGTACTAAGACCATATATCCGAAAGATGTTAACCCACTATTTAAGAAGTTTTTATTTATATTTATATCTTGAAAAAAATACTGAATGTGCGAAATCTACTGGCACATCATCAGTGAGACCTATTTAAGCACTTTCTAACACTATACTTCTTTAGCATACTATGATAGCCCATTGATGTACTATCATTTCCTCTTTTTTTATACGAAAACTCTTTTTATCTTTTTCATGTTTTTGTACTTTTTCAAGTTTTTATATGTTATTTTATTTTTCACAACATATTTCTCCTCCTAAAATCAAAAACATATTTTTGGAGTTTTTGTTTTAAAGAAAGAAATTTGACAACTAAAAACTTAACAAACCGACGAGCATTACGTCAAATCGTCATCCATCTCGGCTTCAAGCTATGTGCCCCCCCTGATGTCTGATCTTCCATCCCGTTTAATTTCAAAAGATATTTAAATTTTGCTCTATCAAACAGTTTTTTTTAAAGTCTGCTTTCTTTTCATCAGAGTGGATCTTTTCAGTACGAATCAACTTTTTCTCGTAATAGTCACGGATAAAGTGATGTCGTATTTCAATGTGTTTAGTTTTAGAGTGTTGAACCATATTTTTTGTTATGTTAATGGCAGCCTCATTATCTTCATATATAGGTGTATCAAGAAACAACAATCCATAGTCTCTCATCTATTGTTGTATCCACAAGATTTGGGAACAACCGGAAGCTGAAATGTATTCTGCTTTGCAAGTAGAGAGAGCTATTGTGGTTTGCTTCTTGCGTTGCCACGTTAATAAGCATGTGCCAAAGAACTGGCAATTGGTAAGTGTAGATTTAGCATACTCAAAGTCAGAGTTGGGGTATCATGCGAGATTGAAGTCGTCGGTACGTGGATACCACAAGCCGGTGCTTGGGTAATCTTTCAGGTATCGAAGGATTCTTTTGACGATCAACAAATGCGATACTCTGGGACTTGACTTGTAGCATGCGTTAAGGCATGTTGGCTACATGATATCCAATCGTGATACTTCAGATACATCAAAGAGCCAATCATCAAACGATTTAGAGTTTCATCTATCTTTACTTCACTTGTATCTGGTCCGATACCGTGATTTAGAACTAATAGGGTAGACACCGGTGACGATTCGGACATCTTGGATTTCTCAAAACGTCGTTCACATACTTCATCCGTTGTATAAAGATTCCACCAGACAATTGATCTACCTGAATTCCCGAAAGAACTTCATCTCCCCTATAAAGCTCATCTCGAATTTCTTCTTCATTACTCTTTCGAAATCTTTGCATAACACATCGTTGGTCGAACCGAATATGATGTCATCCACGTAAATTTGTACAATCTAGATGTGTCCTTGATAGTTCATCTTTACAAGTTGGAGATTTGGAAATTTCTCCAGCATTTCCCCTCTGGGAACTCCAAAACTTATCTAACAAATGAACACACAACACTATATACAGTAGCTTACCTTCGTACGAAGATAGTCACCCTGGTACGAAGGTGAACTAGCTTACCTTCATATGATGGTGTTAACTTCGTACGAAGGTGTTACATTCTCACCATCGTGTCATGTGTTGGGTAAACTATACAATATTCAACACTCGCTCTATCTAGCCTATTCACACAGTGGTGGACACACGGAATATACACCAACAATTTCCCTTTGTACGTCACTGTCGAATCTTGATCTTGAAATATGAGAGCCATGTTTGAATATTCTGCAACTTCAATCAGGCATCTTGATATCTTCAATGGGTTCCCCTTTAATGACATTCCGGGCTTGCATTATCTTCATTATGCACAAATTCCCATTTGAATGAATCTTCAGGTCTTTGTTTGCATGATTCCCGACCTCCTCTGATTTGCTTAATTATATTCTTCACGACTAATCACCAACTCGAAACTAACCAATGTAGCTTCTCTATTTCAACTTTAACCTCATCCGTGTTCAGTTTTTAAATTAACACTTTAGCACGTGAGGTGAATCTCTTAATCTTCAAAAACCAACCGGCAATTGATAGAAACTTCAAATTAACACACCGGTAAACTTCAAGTTTGTGAATACCCACGAAAATCTGAAATCCCGTTTTCCGTAATCACTTTTAAGCACACTCCTGAATGATTGATTTGCATACGACAATCTCTTCAATCTGCAAATCTTCATCGGTAACAACCATCTTGTAACACATTCAGATCTGAGAAACTCTGTTTCACGATAAGAATCACATTCTTGCTCTTCAGTCACAATAACAGATATATAATCTTCTCTGTTAGTCCTGGTAGCAAATTAATCAACAAACATCGTCACATCCCAACGGTCAGTCTGAAAAACAATTCCTCTGCTCGAAGATTAAACATTCCGACACTTTTAAACTATCATTGAGCATTCTTGTATCTAATATCTTGAACACCTTTAATGTCTTTAAAGTATTGACAATCATCCTACTAATAGGCTTGACAAAGATCCGGGACTCAAACCCTAAGACATCAATCTGTATAATGATATTATGCATCCACGGACAATCTGAAGTCGAAACCACTCGAATACTGTTGCACGTCACGAATTTAAAAAATGCTTGAATTTCAATATATTCTCTGAAATGTTTATTACCCCTCATTTTTGCAAATTCTGACGTCTCTAAAACATATAACTGAATTTCCCCCTTAAACTTGGCAAATTCAGTCCTCTCTGTTTACTGAAAATCTCTACTAACATGGAAATATGTCATTTTCATCAATGCGGATTTTTCTTTAAGGCCCATTAATAGTCATTATACCAAATGATAAACAATTTGTATAGGTATCAATGATAACCCTATTATCTTTAACACCTCTGTGATCGTGTCATCAAATATGTTCTCTAAAGCCCTCGACGGTGTCCCCGAACAACCTGTATTTGTGTTTAAAATCTCGAAAAAATTTTCAATCACCAATTTTTTCAATCCAAAATCTTTATTGCTGCGAATTTCATGATGATTCTTTCACAGACTAGGTCTAAATTCATTTCTAAACAATCCTATGGTTTCAATTTTGATTATTGTCCATCGATTCTACATTTTTGATGGTTAACGTCTAAAACAACTCAAAAGTCCATAATAAGGATAGGTGATTCAATCAACTATTAGATCAATTGAATCGGTACCGTAGCTTTGATACCACTTGAAGTCCAGGAATTGACGGGATTAGACGGAAGTTTGGGTGGGATAGTGCTAATTCGATAGAATGTTATTAAGAATGGAGTAGAAGCAGAAGTCAAATGGTTCTATTCATACTGAAAGAGTATACATCTTTACAAGCTGGAAAATTGGAAATTTCTCAAGCATTTCCCCTCTAGGAACTCCAACTTATCTAACAAATGAACACACAACACTATATATAATAGCTTAACTTCGTACGAAGATAGTCACCCTCATACGAAGGTGAACTAGCTTACCTTCATACGAAGTTGATACATTCTCACCATCGTGTCATGTGTTCGCTTAACTATATAATATTCAACACACGCTCTATCTAGCCTATTCGCTAGTGGCAGACCCACGGAATATGTTCCAACAGTCCTGCTGCTTCCCGTGTGAAGAGGGTACTATCTACTGTTCCTCTGGTAAAACCGTTGTCAAGAAGGTGCTGAGAAAGCGTCTCATACCAGGCTCTTCGGGCCTGGTGTAAGCCTTATAACACTTTATCTAGTAGATAGACTTTGTCTTTGTGTATCAGATCAGCAAACCTCGGTGGTTGGCCGACGCACACCTCCCCTTTCACCGTTCCATATAGGAACGGTGTGGACTTGAAAACCAATTGGTTGGTACACTTTGAATCCCTTCCATGACACGAATGCGAGGAAGATGCGGATTGCTTCCAATCTGGCCACAGGAGCATAGACTTTAGTGTAGTCTATTCCCTCTTGCTGATGAAATCCCTGAACAACGAGTCGAGCTTTGTTACGCATAGTTACTCCTTTGTCATCTCTTTTGCACTTGACGAACCATTTTGTGTTTATCTTCTTGTGGTCTTCAGGTAGATCAAACAAGCTTCCACATACCCAATTTTTCAAATTGTAAGAGCTCCTCCTACATGGCATTCACCAAGCTCTTTTCTGTGAGAGCATCCATATACGTTTTTGGTTCAATATGCGAAATAAAACATGTATATTATACTGTATTTTGTAAAGGTGCTACATTAGAAAAAAACAACTAAGATCCTGATTGATCTGATTTCGCGTTTTGACACCAGTCTACAATTCTCCAATGATAAACTTTTGTGGGTGGTACAACAGTGTCCTCGGCATAACTTCGTCAGAAACCCTTACTTGGTGTTCCAAATTAGTTATATTATGATCAACGTTCTAATTAACTGTAGATGCTTCATTCTTAGCACTCGTTTCCTCATCTTGATTGTTGAGTAAACTTTCAATCTAATCTTCACCATCATCGAAAGTAGATTCGTTGTTGTCATTTGTCGGTTTAGCATTAGATTCAGAATCATCAGATTGATCGAATGTGGGAGCTGTATCATTCATCTCTTGTTCAATGTGGGATCACTTGTTCCAGCAGTCTGTGATTCTAGATGTTGAGAACTAGGGCCTGCTTCAGCATCATGAGTACTACGATTGGTCTAGGAACTTGATCTTGTGAAAAAGATTGTTGTTGTTGATAAAGCTTCACAAGTTCGTCTTCTATTGGTTCAGCTGGTAGCTCGAAGGAATTCCAGAGACTTTCATAATTGAATAGCCAAGAATCTCCAAGTTTCTATTTCGGTGATGTATAACACTGAGAATCTATGTTTTGAGCTTCAATAACCCCAGTTTATGTTAGGAAGATAAACTCTCATAAGTGGAATAGCATATCCCACGAAGAAACTTTCCATTGATTTAGCCTCAAATTTACCATCTGCATTAATTACCGTGCATGGTGACCCAGATGGTTCTAAAAACATCAGATTTGGCTTTCGTTGGTTGAGTAGCTCGAAACACGTTCTTTTGTGTGGCTTGACTATCAATACTTTGTTCAATGTATTACATGCAGAGGCCACAGCTTCGCTCCAAACGCTAACTAGCAGTTTTGAATGGGCGAGCATGGTTCTTGCGGTCTCTATAATGGTTCTATTTTTGCGTTCAGCTACACCGTTTTGTTATGGGGTATACGGTGCACTGAATTCATGCAAAATTCCATTCGCATTGCAAAACTCTAACATCCGGTTGTTCTTGACATCTTTACCATTGTCGCTTTAAATGCGTCGAATTGGTAAATGGTACAGATTCTATAATTTTTGGAACAAGATCATCAGACTCTAAAATGTTTCATCTTTGCTTTCCAAGAACATCACCCACGAAAACCTTGAGTAGACATCAGTAACAACGAGACAATATAGATCTTCTGAGATACTTCTAACATTGACTGGTCCAAAGAGATCCAAATGTAGTCTTTCTAGTAGGAGCTTTATTGAGTTCAGAAGCTTCCTTAGATGTGACTTTTTGTGTTGTTTCCCCTTCTTGCAACTTATGCAATCATCATTCAAATGAAAACTTTTCAGATTGACCCCTCCACTAAATTGTTGTGTACCAAAAATTTCATCTTTCGGAGATAAAAGTGTCCTATTTTTCTGTGCCACATGATTGATTCTTTCTTTGTTGCCTTCGAAACAAAACACTGCGTGGTTTTTGTCATTGTTGTTACAATGCTCATGTCTAAGACATAAGTCATTTTCTATGGGAACACGCATCAAGATCCACTCCTCCGATGTTTGGAATCCTAGCTTCAGAATAAGACATTCTCGATCAGTGAAGTGTGTAGTGAATTTTTTTATCACAGCTCTGAGAGATACTCAGTAAATTGTTCTCTAACTCTGCTGTGTAGTTGACCTTGTCGAATGACAACACACCATTAGTTAGAATCCCTTCACCTACAATTCTACTTCCCTGGTTTCCTCTAAACCCTACGTAGCCCCCTCGGATAGATTTGACGTTGTATAAGAGAGCCAACATACCCGTCATGTGTCGGGATGCTCTACTATCCATGATCCACTTGGAAATGATGGATCTTGCGAGCCCCTTCACATTCACTTAAAAATTATTTGAATAGCAAGACCCAAGCCTCAAAGGTCTCGGGTGGGTTTTCACAATTTGATTCACACATAATTTCATTCTTTGTTTCAACGATCTATTCAACCTTTTCATCAAACACAGTTGGAATAGATGTTTGAATCCCTTCAAAAGATGCTTTAGGTTTAATCACCCAAGTTTGATTTTTTTAAATTGCTTTTTTGGGATAGTATTTTGAATCTTTTTTGTTCCATTTTCATTAAAGATTCACTAGCCTTTTTAGCTAAATGTTAAGATTTGCTTATTTCCCTTTATTCTTAGATTCGTTGTTTCGTTTAAGAATTTGTGTAGGAACAAACATTGGGGATTTTTGTTTTGCATCCTCTGAAATTTTCTTAACACCATAACAGGTTAGAGGTATTTTGTGGACACTGTCTTGCAATAAGTCCAACTTGGTTGCATTTAAAGCACGCCCGACTGTCTATTACAATAGTGGATCCCTAAACCTGTCCACGTTGTCGTTTTTCAACAAAGAATTCTTAGTTTTATTGTTTGCTTAAAAGACTTTCTTTTTCACTCTCTGAGCTTGGGCTAGAAACCAAAACCATTTTCTTTCTGAATTTCCAAACCTGTTGTTGTTCCTCTTACCATATCCCGAACCTAGTCTCCCGTAATAGTTATTTTTCTTTGGATATTAATAATAGGAGCCTTTAGGTTTGGAATAGTAAGATCTATCACGTTTCAGGTTTAAAAATCTTTGTTCTTTTGTCATGTTTCCAAGCTCAGAAATCTCAACTTCTACCAACTTAAACACTTTGTCAACTTTGACCAGGTTCACATTCTGAATCGGAAATTCATCATTAGAATACAGCTTGTTAGATCCGTTCATTTTGTACATAACAATATTTGGATCATCATTCAAATTATGATCTGATTTTGGAATATAATTTTTATCAAAACTGCGTCATTTTCAGAACGCGAGCTCGAACTACTTTTCTCAAGATTAGATTGAGCACTTTCACTGGCATTTTCCAAATCCTTTTCGACGACATTTTTAACAACCTCTGATTCACACTCTGTTTCAATTTTGGTGTAAGTTATATCGAGGTTTTCAGGCAGCTCATTTTTCTTTTCAGTTTTTAATTTCAAATTAAGCGCATTTTCCACCCCGTCTGGCTTTTTCCAAGGAATAACTTTTCCACCCTCTGGGGTGGAACTCGATGATAACCTAGACCCTTATTTTGATAACCATAAACATTCTCTCCTGTTACGTCTTTTCCTGTTGGTTTTGGGGGGATGTGATCCAACACGTAAGTTGCCGTTGAATAACTGACAAGTTTCTTATTAACCCTTTCCGATCTGATTCTAATGGTTTCTTCCTCTTGTCATAATTTAGCGATCGTGTCAATGTGAATGTTTATTGCCATTTGATTATCCATGAGAGTCATTTTGCGTATAGAAAGAGTAGCATTATATTCTCTATTAGCATCTCGGTATTAGATAATAGTTCTGCTCAGTTTATCATAAGCTTCTTTTTTATCTTTTAGATCACTGGATAGGTTATCAGTGTGTTTTTTAGTTCGTTATACTTCTTATCTTTCTCAAAACAAGGTTTGCACGACTCTAAGCACTTCGTGCATGGCTTTACTGTTTCTATCTTCTCATTCTTAACATCTTCTTTGACCGACTCAACCTGTAAGTCCCGAATAATCCGGATCCAACAACGATATCAAACAATCACCAAGGATGGGCGGAATCCAAACTTGATGATATTCAAGAAAACCGAAAACAAGACAAAGAGATGAGCGAGAATAACACGCGAATCACTTTCAAACATGCAGACGATTCTATTACTACGAATAGCACAATCGTCTGATACAAGTTCTTCACACCTCTCGGTCTCTCTCTCTAGAATGGTGGAGGCTACCAAAGTTCTCTCTAAAGGCTTAATGCTAATTATGACATAATGTTCCTTATTTACCTAGGGTTTGCCTATGCCCCTCATGGGCTTCCCTTGGGCTTGCCTGGCCCACATGGCCTATGGCATGCCCAAGTGGCCCAAAAAGGTCCAAACCTAATACAAACTAACCTAGTTAATCCCACTTAGCTACCATAGACCGTTGCACATATTTGATGTGTCAGTTTCACACTTCTAGAGCCTAACAATCTCCTAGAGACTGATGCATCAAATTGTCTTCATAGCATAAATTCAGCAATGTCTTCAACGGAGTCTATGGTTGTCGCTATGCAGTAAGTGTTGTGAAAGTCAGTCTCACATTTAGGCCCTAGAAGTGTGAGACGGACGCATCAAATATACACAACGATCTATGGTAGCTAACTGGGATTAACTAGGTTAGTTTGTATTAGGTTTGGACCTTTTTAGGTCACTTGGGCATGCCATAGGCCATGTGAGCCAGGCAAGCCCAAGGGAAGCCCATGAGGGGCATAGGCAAACCCTAGGTATATAAGGAACATTATGTCATAATTAGGGTTAAGCCTTTAGAGAGAACTTTGGTAGCCTCCACCATTCTAGAGAGAGATACCAAGAGGTGTGAAGAACTTGTATCAGACGATTGTGCTATTCGTAGTAATAGAATCGTATGCATGTTTGAAAGTGATTCGCGTGTTATTCTTGCTTATCTCGTTTCTCTTGTTTTTGGTATTCTTGAATATCATCAAGTTTGGATTCCGCCCATCCTTGGTGATTGTTTGATATCTTTGTTGGATTTGGATATTCAGGACTTACACAACCACACCTTCCTGAACTTTCTCAGAGACTACCTCTTTCAACTATGCCATCATTGCTTGATCGGCGATCTCTTTGAGGTTTTCAGCGCTCATTTCTTTGGTGACATCTATAATTTCTTCTACAGTTTGTTTTGTTTTTTCTTCACTTTCTACGCTTTAGTAGCTTCTTGGTTCTCCAAAGAAACCTTCAAAAGAATTATAAACATCAAGTGGTATGATAGATATAAAAGCACTATGAAAAATATCTTCTATAGCATTCTGATCATTGTAATATTCATCAGAATTTTCATCTGGAGTTTCATAAAAGCGACTTCAGCACAATCTTCATTGATAACTTCTTGAACTATTTCTTCCACAGCTTGACTGGTAGAAATATATTAGTAGAACCTAGGAAATTTCTCCTACTACTCACCCATCACTCGAGACAAAACTCAAGACTGCCGTTTCGAGACCGTACGAGTTATCTCTATGATTGATCTTATAACCTAGGTAATTAATGCTTGACTGGTAGAAATTAAGATCATTGATGCTACTTCATCCCTTTTGCCATTCAACTTCATGTTTGTTTCCCCTCATTATCGACTTCAACTGCTACTCCCACTGTGTATCCTTGACGTTCGCACTAACGCCAATCGATACAATTATCAACTCTTAATCAATATCGTTGATAGCATATGTCCTTGTCACGCTTTCGACGTTACTCTTTGTTATCATTTTTATCCTTTACTCGGACATTTTAGGTTATCGTTGTGTTATGCATTTATGATGTGTTTTATTGCTAGTTCATGTTGAGTCACATCATCCCTCATAACGGCTTTACCTTTCCCCATAATTTATGCGATGAAGGTATCGTCTCACTTAATCATAGACTGACCCTTCCCTCAAAACTATGGATGTAGGTATTTCCATCATTTAGTCACGCCCTTTTTGGGTTCGAGACTCACGCATTAGTTGTTGTGGTTTGGTTATGTTTATTTTATTTGTAATTGAGTTGCGTTGTCGCGTAGAACCAATCAAAACCGCTTACGAAGCCAAAGAAATTTGATAAGAACATGGTGGATACGCCGCTAGTACTTTTTGTATATAAGTGTTCTTATCAAACTATCAAAAGCCTCGCTAGACTAGTTAAAAATAGTTCTATGTAAGTTGTGTTTGTGCCGTCAATCATGATTCGAATGACGAAGCCGATGGAATCTGATTAGACATGGTGGATACGCCGTTGGTACTTCTTATATATAAGTGTTCTTATCAAACAACCAAAAGCCTAGTTGGACTGGTCATGATAAGTTTGGTGTAAAGTTTGTTTGTGTTGTCAATCATGATTCGAATAAAGGTGTGGATGAAAGTTTGATAGAGACATGGTGGATATGCCGCTAGTACTTCCTATATATAAGTTTCTCTTTTAAATTTGAAAAGCAGCATTAAACTAATCATCTTTAGGACATGATTTTCTCTTAAATCTGCAATCAACCTTCGATATGTCATTTATAGGCTTCATGATGTAATGATCGTATCGCCTATGGTAAGCTACCTTGTATATAATAGTTAATGCTCTCCATTTCTGCATCATTGGTATTTGGAAGCGATTTCTTAATAGGTATGCAACCCTTATTAGGAACGCTACCGCCTCAATAAGTCTACAACTCTTGATATATCATAGTTCAAGTGTGCTGTCAATAGGTTAAAATATGTGTTTAACGCTTGTTATCTGATATTCCTAAGGAACAATCTGATCCTAAGACTTGAGTTCCTAATATCAGTACAAAATCGGGCCGGTATTGTTTACACCTATGGAAGACCTTACACTTAACATTACGTGGATAGTTCCTCCTAATTTCTGGACAAAATCCCCAAAAGTTGTGGAGACTGTAACTTCCGTCAAAAACGGATCTCTGAATCCTGGCTGGATTGCAAAACCGGACCCTTTTCAATTAAATAAAATAAATTTTTTAGCTTATTATTTAATTAAACATCACGTATCGCGTTGGATTAAAACTAGAGTAAAAGGGAGGTTTATAAGCAAAACATAGTTAATTAAGTTAGTTTTATATAAGGAAAACGTTAACTCAGTTATCTATGTTAGTTAAATAAAGTTAAGTAATGGGGTTTGTGAGGGGGGATCGACACTCATCCGATGAGCACCGGACCGCTCTGACTCAACTAACAGAGGCGGAATTGATTATTTGAGCTTGACAAACAAACAAGTAAGATCACTGCTTAAATGCCTTGAACATATTGATAAACGTGAACAAGTACGATGCAAGTAAAAAATTCAGTAGGGCTTCGCCACACCAAGATACATAGATCTGACACAACACTCCTCTATTTATAGGTCGACATGACTTGCACAGGAGAGTGTGTAACAGAGGGTGCGAGTGGTTGCCTCGTACGAGTGATACTAAAAAGATAAATCATACATTATCATTTACAAACTGACATTCTAAGCCCTATATATACAATCAGCATATCCTAGACGTAGGCAATAGACATTATGCACCAACAGGGTTGTATTTGTAACTAACAGAAAACGTAAAATAAGCAAGTTAACTAATTGGGTTAGTAAACCCAGTTAATTCAGTGGGTACATATATAAGAAGTTAATTAACTAGGTGAGGTGTTGATTAAACTTTATAAAAAAGATTACACTAACTATGTTAGTTTATTGTGTTAATTTTAATTACAATATTCACTAAACATACGGGTTATTTGCAACATCTCTAAAAGAGCTTTAAAGGAAAAAAATGAAAAAAACCGGTGCCCAAGCGGGTTTCAAACCCAGGCACCCGAGCTTAACAGGTGACACATGAACCACTACTCTGCAGTGTTTTTACTTGACAGAACTCGGATCGATTACATTAAGTACACAATTTGTGGTTATTTTTGTTTAAGAAAAGGGTTTATGGGAGCCGGATTCGAACCCGGTGGGCTATGCATGAGATGTGTTAAGTTTTAGGAAATGAATTTATAAATACATAGATTAAAGGAAATGAGAAAAAAGAACAATAAGAGAGACGCGGGATTCGAACCTGTCTCTATCGAGTAAACAATAGCACGTGCTACCAGCTTGACTACATCATACATGGCAACACATCTCCAATCAACTCTGAATGTAGACTCATCATTTTCCCCATATACGATTGTACTTCAAACGAAACCAACTGAACCTTTAAAATACACAAGTTAGTGTGACACCATGGAAATCAAGGCAAATAATATGGCAACACATGTCCAATCAACTTTCAAATATTCCTGGTTAGTTCGACAAGAGGGACCAATCATGCAAATATGTGGAAGTAATGGGAGTTGAGGGATCAAACATGACATAATACCAAATTTTTGGCCTCTTACAGACCGCAAGGCATAGTGCCTTATGATTGGTAAGGCATTTGAATTTTGTGGGCGCCAGAAGCTCTTGTGGACCATAAGGCTTCACCTCTTACATTCCGCAAGAGGGTCCCTGGCAGTTCATGTGCAGCTGTTGTTTCTGCCACCAATGTCGTGATTTTACCACCTTTTCTCCTGCTTTGGACATGTATGAGACACTAATCACCTCCTTAGCATCCTTGATCACACTTGGCAACAAATGAGAGCATGAACTTAATCTATAAATAGCCATGTTCATGCTCCATTCAAGCTTGCACCTTCACAATCTCTTTCACTCTATCTTTGGAGTGCTTCTGCACATAAAGAGGCCTCCTACTTGAAGTTCAATCTTCCCTTGAACACTTGTAAGTGTTCTCCCTAGTCTCTCATCATTTGAAGGCTAGTTATTAGCCGAAAGTCAAGCAAATTGACTTTTTCTTTGACTTTCGGTTATGACCATTTCGCTCAAGCCAATGTATGAATCGAACATGGCTATATTATCGTAATAATGTAGGTGTTTATCCCTATGAGGGCACCTTCTGAAAATCACGTTAAGTTGGTGAAATGACGGGTCAAAGTTATATTAAATAAAAGTAAAAAACGCAGATTTTCGTGATTAACGTTAAACGAACTTCTAAGTATCAAAACTTAAATTTCAATATTATAACAGTTTATATAACATATTAGGACATGTTAGATCTTGTCTAACCCATCATTTCTTACTTAGAACTCTATTCGCAACCAAAATTCAAACAGTTGACTTCTATATTGACTTTCGATTCTGACCCGTTTAGGATAGTTTAGATACTGATTTGAAGATGTAATTTGATCGTATTACTGTAGGGCTAACCCCTAAGGGTTATACCTTATGATCATATCGTTTGTCGGTCTTATGCAAAGTCCTTACATTATGCGTAAAAATGCCTAAAATACCCCTTTTGCGCATAATATGTGTGAGGATCGTTTGTCCATAGATAGCTCAGGTCCAAATTCGTTAACCTAGTCCATATATCATGCGGAATCCGATTTTAGTTAGGTGACAATAACAAATTCGGACTTGAGAACATATCCAAAATCCTTAAATTCGGACAGTTTAAGTTCAGAACTTGCATTAAATTCGGAATGATTGTTTAAGTCTGGAATGTTAAAGTTTGGAACTTCAAATTCGTAATTTAGTTACAAATCTGGAATTTTTTAACAAATTCGAATTGTGACAAATTCGGAATTGTGACAAGTTCGGAACGGTCTCCCGTACTTCCTAAAATTTGTGTGGTTTTTTTAAATCTCAAAACTGTGACGTCACGTAAATGAATTTACCCACAAAATTAAGAAACCCTAATGATGATCAAAGATGGATGGTTGATGAAACTTTCTTCAACCAAAAACTTGACTCCTACAAATCAATCTTAACCCGTACAATAAGAGCAAAAGCTCTGATACCAATTGTAGGTCCCTATCACACGTGGATCGATACGAGAGTAACTTATCAACCAAGGGTGCAGAATCCCCTTGATAGATCACACGAACACATAAATAAGTTATTCAGATATAGAACATGAACAATCACTTTCAAATCATCTTCTATTGATTATCCAACACAAGTGTTTACAGTCAATTCAAGATACAGAAATCTCTCAGCCTCTTTCTATTGATTTCTCACTCAATCTCACAGACTCTCTGTGTAAGTGAATCACTCACTAGACCACTAACTCTCAGGATTCTCCCAAACCCTAATACCAATCATGTTTATATACCACATGTTTGCATGTTGGGCTTTCACTAGGCTAGGACATTCTCCAAGCCCATTACAACCCTAAACAAGCTAAACACAAATTCTAAGCCCAATACAAATATCTATTGTCACATAATATCCACCAACAATATCTACTTTTAATACACTTGTGGATTGAAGATTGTGCTCAAAAGTGGATTTTTTATATGTTTTCTACATTTCCATTGATTTCATGGCGAAACACACTTGATTCTTCTTCTACACATTCTATCATCACTATTAATCAATCCTCCAAGAGATCATGCCAAAATTCTGTCAAAATCATTGAAAATTTGATCAAAATCATGTTCATACATTCAGAGAGGTTTACATGCACATGTTCTCTCACTCACGGTTGAGAGCTCATACGTTGATTTTGGAACGGCTGAACCTTCATACTTTTACTTTTGACATGTTTAAACCAACATACGCATAGTTGTGCTCACCCGCTTGAAGCACATACGTTTAAAAAAGGTTCATACATATAGATTTGATTCATATGTTTCAAACACACATGTGGGAATCACATACGTTCAGAAGACTCATACATTGAGTTTATATGTGTGAAAAGTGTTCCTACATTGACTTTGTTCATATGTATATTGTTCTTACGTATGTAGCACATACGTGTGGAAGGTGTTATTTTGTGAAGAATGGTTAGGTATGGATCAAGAATTTTTCAATTCATAGCATGGCTATTGTAAACTCATCTAATCTCATACAAAACCTAAATCTTGACAATGAGATCGGTATAATTAGAAACCGCCGACTCTTCTAAAATGGAAAATTATATGAGATGGGCTGATAATTTTTTGAACTATTGATGTGCGTGAATTATATATATTTTTATAATTTAATTTTCCTTCACTCAAATTTAGTTTTAAAATGATTTTACCCCAAGACCTAAACTACACACACAAAAGGGCAAGTGTACCCGTCGGGTGGTAATATAGTTTATCGGTAAGAACCGGATGTCAATCCGTGGACGCGGTGTCCCGATACTAAACTTTTGCTACTTTAAAGCCTTTTCAATTGATGGGTTAATTTTGTTTCTAATTTATCATGCAAAATAACAAACTACTAACTAATCTCAGGAAGAACAATATCTAAAAGAGGTTGCCTAAACTAAGTATCCACTAATAAACATGTGACAACAAATGTGAAAGACTAGTGGTGATGCAAGCTCTAAATTCAACTAAGTCCCCAATCAAGGCTTCCTAGTTTTTTAAATATTAAGAAAACTAAAACGAAATAACATTCTAATCACCTAAAATTTATTTTTTTTAAATTCACTTGCTAAGTTGATATTAATCTTTAATGATGAGTTATTTGTTTGTCAAAAGTCCTAACTCTACAAGGTAGGGAAAATTACTATGAACAACATACTAATCACCCTAACTTGGTTTCAAGTAAGTAATGTCTTCACCATGTTCTTGATATGAACCACAAGCATGGTCATGCTAGACAACAATCATGACATAAATCATCATACTAACACAAACACAAAATATAGAATTCATATAAACATTCTTTTGATCTTTCCAAAATCTAAATGCAAGAATCCATACACATGTTCAAATCACCATTCAATTCATGTTAGCAATTACCATTCCTAGTTTCATGCTATGTATCATACTAACAAGTTAACAAGATTCAACAATCATAACCTCTTCATGGGCTTTCTAACACAATATGTCAAATACTTATGACCAAACATTCAAGAACAAAGACTTTAAACATGTACATGAGCTCCAAGAACAAGATTAAACATCACTATGAAAATTAACAAAAACAATCACCACATCTACTTCCATGTTAGCACATATTGATTAGCTTCAACAAAGTTTAAGGAACACAAATGTTTAGCCCATAAGGCTCATAACTGCCAAATCAAGTGCAAGAAAACTCAAACTGTTTATAATGTAAATAGTAAGCTAACCAAGTTTAAAGACAAGATTAAATCGTAAATGAGTGAATCTTCTAATGATTAAGTCTTCTTCAAGGCTCCAACAAGCTTCCAAGCCTAGATTCTTGAGAGAAAACTTCACCAAAATGCGCCAACTCCCTTTCAAATGAGCTTGAAACTCCTATTTAAGCTGCTTGGTGTTTGGCACGACCATGCCTCCTTTTTGGCACGGTCGTGCTTGGTAAGTGTCAGAGTCGCTTTTCGTCTGTCGATCTTGTTTGCTACCAATTCTAGAAAAATCCTGCTCAAAGTTTCCCCAGGTGGCACGACCATGCCAAACCATGGAGTATGTTTAGAACACCCAATGCCAAGACGATGACTATGTGATATCATAAGCTTGTAGAAGAATCACCTAATCACTCGACAAAACTATAACATAAATTATGAGGTCTTGTTTGGGTTGTAACTTGGCTAGTGTTAAAGGTGTGGAAGTGGATTTTGAAAGTGGCTAAAACAGTTGTAACCTGACAGTTCGACTAACTTGAAGCATAAGAAAATTCAACTATATAACTTAATAATATCTAACCGAGATCTAACCGAGAAGTTTAGGTTTTCAACTCCCAAAAATGCTCTAACAAGGCCAATTGATAAGGCTTTTTCAAACTATAATGATTCGTTTCCTTTTTTTCAACCATGTTTTATAGAGAACCAAGTACGTCACTTAGATAAAAACTCTTAGCCATGAGGTTGTAACTAATAAACTAACATAATATACAAAAAGGCTACAAGTTAATCACTAACCGAATCAGGCTTCCAACCAAAAAGGCTACATTTATATTGGGTTAAAATATAAATGGCTAATTTGGCTAAGTGGTTAATATTTAGTGGTTTAAAAAAATGAAAGGGAAATGCTCAAATTGGTTTGACTAGGGGTATGATTCGGGTGTAGGAATTAGTATAAATGGCTAAAAATAAAAAGTTCCTAATGCCACAATCATTTTCGTGCTATACGTTTGCTTTGTGGCCTCAAAATTTATACCTAACACAAGTTCTAAATCGCAAAAGTTAACCGGCTCACTCAATATTTGCCCGCAAAAACATGAGCAAAAATAATTCTAAATCTACAAGGCTCAACAATTACTCACGAAAACGGGCATATTGGGTAAATATGTAAGGCAAACAAGTAGGTCATTCGCTCGATTTCTTATGCTCAAATTTATATAAAAAAACATGTTACTTGATGGTAGTCCTCACGCAAGAGTACCCCCTTTTTGCATTTACCCTTCTTTATTTATCAAAAATGTTTAGTGCTTATTTAAAAACTTATGTTGATTTGATTAGTATGCCACAAAAACAATGCTCAAGAGAGCTTTGCATTATTCTTATTCTTATTATTTTTATATTATTATTTTTTTTTTTTTTCCGGACAATAAAGCTCAAACGCTTATCCACCTCCACACTTGAATTGTACATCGCGCTCGATATAAAAGAAAAACAATTATATAAGCAAAATGCATATATAATAAAAGTGGAGGAAATAGGAACAGGAGAACTCCCTGAAAAATAAAGGCTAGAACAAAGCAAAATGAAATAATAAGGAGCATCTGCATCGAACCATCGAGCCATCCATAAAACCAACATCTCATTGAGCCAATACTTCGCACTAGCAAACATGATCAAATCAAAATAATTTACCCAACCCAATTTACCCTTGCCTTTATTTATCTACGACGGAGGGGTGTATGGAAATCAAAATGGCACACCCCTCAAACACAAAATAATAAAAATACAAGAGAGATAACAGGATAAGACCTGCCACCAGATCCGAAAGGACCGGTGTCATCCTAGCGATCGAACCTTGATCTCCATGTGAAATGCGGAGGCGGCTGCGTCGAGGGTGCATTGAGCGAGTTCGTGATATGCTGCGGCGAACAAAAAAGCCAGTCAAAGCTTCGCTGGCTTTGCTCGTACATATCCTCCATGAAGTTCCTCTACCTGTGCTGTTCTGCATGAATCAGATCCACATCTCATCTCACTCTCTGTTGATCCAAGGCGAGTCCATCCATCCGCCGCTAGAGATCAACCGATGAAGGCTCATAGGGACCGTAGGCACCATGCTCGAAACGACCACCACCATACCTGCCATATACATTCTCCCAGTTTGGACTCCCAAAACCATGCCCATGAACCGGGATATCCTACATATGGACGTCATCACCACCGCCATCGCCATCACCACCACCATCATAATCACTCTCCACTACTGGAAGCGGAGCCCAAATCCTACCTAATCTATCAACAAGCTTCGGGATTCCGTTTACCTTGCGGATCATGTGCATGGAGGTCAGCTATGCTACGTCTGGCATACCATAATCACAAGCCTCGGCTAGATGGTCTATCCGAACTCGATAATATTTGGCGAGTTTGGTGGCGAATGCACCACACAAATTTTTTACTCGGCGACGCTGACCACCACATTGCAGTTTGAGCCAGATATGATGCAGTAGAGATGAAAAAGGTATCGGATGGTGATGTTGCCGGTATTGTCACCGCGACCTCCAATGACATGGAAAATGGTGCGCTCGATGACGCGGTGTAGTGGATCAAGAATCCATGTCGCCTTAGCTTTCCTCGAGTGCCATTCCTGACCCGGAAGCGTGATCTCGGCCCAAAGGGAGGCTTTGTCCCCGTCTGGCTCCCATTCTTGCAAACTACCATCAAAGAGCTCCGAATCGATTTCATAATCTACATATAATCCTAACACTTGACCAAACCGACTGATTGATTGATGGTGCCATTTCCATCCTAGGCGATAGCTTACACCAACCCTTTTTTTCAAACATGTTCGGTCAAGTAAAAGTAAACCAGAAAGAAGCGAAAAAGCGATAACTAGCTCCACGTATTGCGGTTCATCTATGTCAAAAAGGCGGGTCCATGGCGGTGTCATAAGGTCCTTAGCCGCACCGTCTAATTGAGCAAGTCAAGATCAACCATTTACAACTTCCGCATACAATCAGATGTCATCTAGCCCATAACTGTTCCACCTTTGCGACACAATGCCCTTCCTTAGCATTGTTGCTGAACCGTAAGTACGGATGGTCCATTTGCAAGAATGTGCAAAATCAGCAGCCAAAGCAGACAAAAAAATGATTCTGGACAGTTTAGCACAATCATGCCAACATCTGGCACAGTCGTGCTTGCCTGAAAAAATCAGCAGGTTTATGACGTTTTCTGAAAATTATGAAGTTCTGGGGTTTTCCCCCAACCGCACAATCGTGCCCCCCATTGGCACCCTCGTGCCTGACCGATTTCTAGGTGTGGTTTCGAAGATCTGGGCAGGTTTATGAATAGCACGATCGTGCCAAACCTTGGCACCCTCGTGCACAATGAAGTTCTAGGAAAAATTTTGAAGATCTATCAAAGATTATGAATGGCAGGATCGTGCCATATGTTGGCACAGTCGTGCGATGATGGAACTAGAATTCACGAAAACCTTCAAAACGCACCCAAAACCCGATTTTTTCACAATTTCACTTAGGGGTTTTGTAAATTGGTCAAGTGTGGTTCATAAAAACAAAAAAATCACGAAAAACGGACTTGAATCTAGTGATTTAGAACAAGCCCTAGAATCTAAAAATAAGCTAACTATGAATAACATAAACCTAAAACACAAAAACTAAGAAAGAAGAAGAAGAATCCGTACCTTGAATGCTTGTTGGGATGAAAGGAAACAAGAATTTTTTGGAGGAAGTAAGGAGATGTAGAGAATCCGTGAGTGCTTTGAATTGGTTCAAGTGAGAAAAACGGGCTTGAGTTATTGGTGGGTTCTATAGTGGCTCTGCAAAGGGCTGACACTAGCAGGTCTGGTAGTGCCAGATTTTTCTGTTGATAGTGCTTAATTTTTGGATTTTTTACTCTAACTTCAAACTTAAATTAGAAAATAAAAAAATGAATAAGAAATAAATAAAAATAAAGTAGAAATAAGGATGCAGATAAAACTAAAAATGAAAACTTCTTGAACTAAGGGCACACACGAAGCATCTCCTACCAAGAAATGAACCGAACTAACATACCTGAAAGCCGTCAACAAGCTCTAACACCCTCGCGAACCAAAACGACCCGAAACCTGAAAAAAGAATAAACAACCGAAAAATAATATAAACAAAAACATGCTAAGTTTATTTACGAGTCTTCAGCTAGACTCACCACCCTGAATTCATTTGTTCCTTTGGTGGAGGGTAACAACCTCCTCACTCTTGTCAACGCGCCCTCCAACATAAGCCTTTAGCCTATGCCCATTGACTTTAAACAACCGACCATCCTCATGGCTTATCTCCGTGGTCCCATAAGGAAACACAGGTCGTACAATATATGGACCCTCCACCGAGACTTCAGCTTAACAGGAAACAACTTAAGACGTAGTTGTATAACAACACACCATCACCCACTCGGAATTCCTTCTTGTCCTTCTAGCGGGTATCATGAAACATCTTAGTGCGTTCCTTTTACAACTTAGAGCTTTCATACGCATCATTCCTAAGCTCCTCAATCTCGTGGATCTGCATAAACATGTTCTCACCCGCAGCTGCCATATCAAGATTAACTGTCTTCAAAGCCCAATATGCTTTGTGCTCGAGCTCCACAGGAAGTTGGCAACACTTTCCATAGACCAATTTAAATGGTGTGGTGCCTGTAGGAGTCATGTAAGGTTGTCCGGAAAGCCCACAGTGTATCATCCAATTTCTCGGACCAATACTTACAGCTAGAATTAACCTTTTTCTCAAAAATCCGCTTGATACCCCGATTAGTGACCTCAACTTGTCCAGTTGTCTATAGATGATATGGTGTAGAGAATCGGTGTTGCACACCATAACGGGACAATGATTTCTCAAGTTGTGCATTAGAAGAAATGCGTCCCACGGTCACTAATCAATGCCTTTGGGGCACCAAAGTGAGCAAACAACTTCTTCAAAAACCTCACCACCACCCTAGCATCATTAGAGGGTAAAGCCTATGCTTCGGCCCACTTTGACACATAATCAACGACAACTAGGATGTAGCAGTTACCAAAAGAGGTCGGGAGAGGACCCATGAAGTCTAGTCCCCATACATCAAAGATCTCACAAACTTGGAAGCCGTTTTGTGGCATCTCATTACATGCTGAAATGTTGCTTGCTCTCTTGCAAGCATCACAGGACCTCACCTACTCATGGGCATCACGGAAGATAGTAAGCCAAAAGAATCCAAGTCGAACACTTTCTTCGCCGTGTTGTTCGCTCCATGGTGGCCTCCCGTGGGTCCCTCGTGACAGTGGTGCAAAATATCTCTCACCTCATCACCATAAACACATCGTCAGATCATCTGATCTGCTCTTACCCTAAACAAGTAAGGGTCATCCCAAAAGTAATACTTGACATCCGCAAAGAACTTTCACTTTTGCGGATGTGGCATCCCCTTGATCAAGATGCCACTAGCTAAGTAATTTGCAAAGTCAGCAAACCATGGGGACTCATCATTAGTCTCAATCCTCATAAGAAACTCGTGGGGGAAATTGTCATTTATGTCTGGCCCACAAATTTCCTTTCCCTTGGAATGCTCAAGTCGAGACAAATGATCGGCTACCAAATTTTCAGCCCCTTTCTTATCACGGATTTCAATATTAAATTCCTACAGCAAAAGGATCCAACGTATCAATCTCTGTTTTTCATCTTGCTTACTAAAAAGATACCAAACGGCTGCATGATCCGTATACACAATGGTCTTGGAAAGGACGAGATAAGACGAAACTTATCAAAGGCAAATACCATAGCTAGGAGATCTTTCTCTGTCGTGGTATAATGCTCCTGAGCGTCATTCAAGGTCTTGCTCGCATAGTAAATCAGGTGAAAGGGCTTATCTCTCCTTTAACCCAAGACGGCCACGACTGTGAAATCACTCGCATCATACTTCAACTCAAATGGTAGTTCCCAGTCGGGAGCTACCATGATCGGGGCATTCACCAACTTCTCCTTCAACAACTCGAATGCTAGCAGGCATTCATCGAAGAAAACAAATTGGGCATTCTTCTCGAGGAGCTGAGTCATGGGACGAGCGATTTTGAAAAAATCCTTTATGAATCGTCGGTAAAAACCTGCAGTAATAATAGTAAGCTCCTAATCGATTTCACCAATGTGGGAGGCGAGATCTTAGAAATAGTCTCAACTTTGGCTCGGTCAACCTTGACCCCCACTGGTGAAATCTTATGCCCAAGCACAATGCCCTCCTTCAAAATGAAGTGGCATTTCTCCCAGTTCAACACAAGGTTGGCTTATTCACACCTAGCCAACATCTTTGTAGATTCCTGAGACATTGATCATGTAGGATCGTTTTGTCCAATAGCAAAGGTCCTAATTTGAGTATCTAGTCCATACGCACGGAATTCATATGAATTAGTGATAATTAACAAGATTATTTCATCAATTAACTGATTTCATTCATGGTTTAACAATTACAAATGATCAGGAAATCCGACAGAGCTTCGCTGTCTCAGTCACACAAATTCTACACACTAACACCTCACACAAACTATATATAGACATGCTACTTTCGTGCGAGGGTCGCTTATCTTCGCACAAAGGTATTTACCTTCGTGCGAAGTTAAATACAAACATCGTAAAATCTAACATTTTTGCCCTATTACAAAATACAGACACAACCCTAAGACGTAGGCAATAGACATTATGCACCAACAAACTCCCCCTGGATGTTGCCGTAGTCTTGGTCTGTCTTAAAATCTTCAAATGTTTTAACTTAACACCCAAAGAAATTCTTGCACGGCTTCCTACGCTCTTCAAATGGTATTGGCGTTTGATCAGTCGCAGGAGCCCACTTCATAAACCGAAATCTTCTTAAGCGAGCTTCTTTTGAATTTTCTTCAATCTTTTCCAAACATTGCTCCTCTTTCACAAATTCATCTTTCTCTAACTCTTTCCATGATGATTCCCACATCTTACCAAAATTAATACCATATGCATAGCATACGTTGATCACACCTTGGTATTGCATCGCTTGCATCTTCTACTTCACATCAAAACAAATCTTGTTGAAAACAAGCATTTGATATCTTCTTTTGAACAGTTAACTAGCCACATCGGGTCTAGCATACGAATAGTCCTCCACAAACCCCATATCATCTTTCGTTCTATCATCTCTGGATTCATATATTAAGTAATATCCCAAGTGTTATCAGCTTTCAACACAATAACAACTTCACTCGTTTCAGAATCCACTTGCCACCACTGAAAATATATATGGAAATCATGTTCGATCTTCATTAACGACATATTTTCATCACACGTGGCCATTTCATCACAAGCGTGACATCTTTCTCTTTTGTAACTTTGTCAACCTTTATTCTTTTCTTTGGAATCAATGGTTTCCACTTGTTAAAACGATGAGCTGCTTCGTATTTGATTAACTTCCATAATATTTGACCATGAAACTTCATTCGGAAGTTAATACTCTTTATCTATGTAAGCTGTTCGATATCCCAGTATGGTAATGTCTTTAAATCATTCAAGTACCAGAAGTTTTGAACACCATATTCTCGTTTGATCGCCTAAATATCCAACTCAGGCATCCATCCCTACTCAAAATATCACCCAAAGATTTATCTTTGTCGCGTGTGAAGAATGCTAACGGTCGCCTGAGCTTCCTTTCTTTTGGTAGTTCTTTGAACCATAACTTTTTAGCTTCAGCAATTTGTTCTTTAGATAGACGTTTAGGAATACTTCCCTCTACAACTGTCTCTTCAATCCTTCTTTTTAACAAATCATCGTTTGCTTTACGGAATAATTCTTTAAAACTTGGAAAGTTATCAGTTCCTTCACCAGAATAATTGATCGCTTCATCATCATCCGATGAATCTTCAATAATCACCCTATCTATGTATCAGCATCGGGTATATGCTTGTAAACATAATCATTTGGCTCGAATGCACTGATGTTATTTAGTTCTTTTTCAAAATCAAATTCGATGACTCTTCATCAATTCCAAGCATAATAGCAATCTCCTCTTTTTTATAATTGTGCAAGAACTCACCTTCTTCAACATTATGTTCCAGATATAAAATTCGAGGTGTATGACAATCAGGAACATCTGTAAATGGAGTAGCTGTGAGAATTCCTGATTGTTCTTAATCATGAGTCTTCTCTTTCTACTCCCCCTGGCGTTGTGTATCCTCTTCTTGGTTAGCAGAATCATTTAGATAAGCATCGTAATAAAAAAATTCGTTTTTCCTTGTACCTTCGACGATCAACCCTGTTCCCCCTTGCGTATTATCGTCATCATCACCTTTATGATCGTAATCTTTTTTACTATCATCTTTATCTTTATCATCCTCCTCCTCGTCATCATCAAATTCATTTAACTCAACATACAATCTCCTTCGCTCTGCAATCTTTTCAATCGTAGCATTCACAGAAACATCCACCGGTCTTTCAACAACTACAAAATTAACCTGTTCAACATCAACATCTATATCAACTTCTTCCTCAATCTCAACACTAGCAGCAGTAATTTCTTGCACAGATTCAGCTTCTGGCATAGATTGTTCTATCACAAGAACCTCATCAATTTTCTCTTTCCCTTTGCCCAAAGCTTTAGCATCTTCCTCTGCTTTCTTAGCCCATTCGGCTGCTTTTTGTCTTGCTTCTTCCACTTCTAAATGATCAAATTCAGCATGAAAGTCTATCCCCAACCTGCTAGACAATACCTTTTGAAATAAATCAAATTTTCGATTACTCCGAGCACGTTCATTCTCAAAATCATTTACCACCCGTCTCAACCTTTCATTATCTGTCACCAGACTTTCAATCACAACTTTCATATATTCTCGATCATTTTCAAGAAATTTCACCCTGCCTTCCAGTACTTCGTTATTATCTTCCAAGGCTTTGATTTTGCTTTCCAGCTCCACTATTTTGGAGTCATTGAACATGTCTGTATTGATGTTTTCATCAAGCCTTTCTGTAATTGGAATATCTTCAAAATCTAGAGGAAATCTATCTGCATTGATTATCTCAGAGCTGATTTAGGTGTTGGTTGTTTGTGTGTTGTTTGAGTTTGTGGAGATGTTTGATGTTGTGAAGGTGTGATAGTTGTGGTGGTGGTGATGGTGGTTGTTGTGGTGAGGAAATGTGAATAGGTGATGTATATGGTTGTTCAACACTTTCACTCTCTGCTGTCTTTTTCCTCATATATTTCCTTCTAGCTTTCTTTATAGTTGGAGACCTAGTAGTCTTTTTCTGAACATCAGGCTTCCTTTTGACTCTTCATGCCTTTTTAGTCGGCCGTTCAGCCTCAGAATCATTATCAGACAGAATATATACATCATCGTCATCTCCAACCACTTTCTTCATTTTGATTTGAGCCATCCTTTCAGCTTTTGTAATTATGTCAAATGTATCTTCAGGGCACCTTCCTTTTCTCTATCCGAGGTAGTAGAAAATACCTCGTCTTCAACATTCACTTCAGCTTGAACATGTTGCTCAGTAGCTGGCTCAATCTCTACTTCCTCATTAGTAGTTTCATCTCTGAGAACTATTTCTCTCTTTTTGTTTTCTAAGCTTTAGCTTTTGAAGTAATTGTTTCTAAGTATCTTCTTTCACGCACCACACACCTCTCTTAGGCTCATAACCATCCGTCTGAGCAGCCTCATCATCAGAATCACTATCTTCATTTCTCCATTTATTCTTTGGAGGTGCTTTGTCTCTCTTGTTTTCAAATCTCCCAAAGAACTTTATGGCCATGAATCTGTAGCCTGCTTTAGATACTGATTTAATCCTACCAAAGATAACCCTATCATGTGATCTAGTGGCAGCACATCATTCTTGTTTTTGACTAAGTTGGGAAAATGATCATCCAACATTATCAGAATCTTAATATGCAAGAACTTTTCCTTGTCGATGTTTAACTTCATCTGCTCGAATATCATCTTGGTGAAGTTGTAAGGCTTGTTCAGCCAAGTACAATAATCATGCACATCTAATAATCGACTATCGCATCACATCCCCCTTTCCCGTGACTTAAAGTAGATATCACAAAATGTACAAAAAACCTGTAAGTCCTTTCGAGATAAGCTTTATTGAACTGTGTATTGACATGCCCCTTATAGCCCATTCTGTAGAAGCATCCTTTGCACAAACATTTAGTATACATCACCATCTTCATCTTTGTCTTTGAAATCTAACACACTGTGAATTAGGGCTTTAGTAATATATACACCTCCTTATCTTCATTACCAATCCGCACAAAAGATCGTATAGCTTCCTTCTCTGGTACGTACTTTGCATGCACGCAGAACCTCTCTATATGTTAACGATAGGCCTTTGAGGATCTGTAAGTTCTTTAACAATTGGCAACTCACTCATAAACATTAATATTGACTTGAAAGGAGCGATTTCTGGAATACTCTCATCAAGAACACAAACACGAAAACACTTAGAATTTTTCTTCGAAAAATATGTTTTATCTTCGTGCGAAGGTAACTGGTGCGAAGTGATTATTTACCTTCGAGCAAAGGTAAATAATCAAAAATATATATTTTTCCTTTACCTTCGTGTGAAGGTAATTTACCTTCGTGCGAATGTAACCTTAAACACACTTGAAAATTTTTCCTCGATTTTCGTGAAATTGATGTTAGTAAAACAACTAAAAGAGCCGAATAACAAGATGGTATTTTCAATTTTATCTTTGGTCCATTAGATTGTCCTAGATCGACATTTTTGTGTTCATTTTACGAAAACTTCAAATTAAGGTTCAATTCGGTCCAAACTACCTTAGGCATTGTTAGTGGTGTGCCAATAACCACTACAAGCGAAAATTTGGACAACACTTCGCCATTTGCAAGAAATTTTATCTTCGCTTAGAGCAAATGTACCGTGAACATATGTATTATATTCGTGCGAAGATGATATATATAGCAGACTATCTTCGTGCGAGGATAATTATCTTGGTGCGAAGATAATTATCTTCGTGCAAAGATAACTCCTTTGAGCGAAGGTAAATCTGATTTTTACCATTTCATTTAATTCAACCAGTTTTCACAACCCACTCAGCTGACAAAGTCCAAGTTAATGACCCCTGTTAACTGATTTGTCTACCAAGTCCAAGTTAATGACCTTGGTTTAACACTTTGTGATCAAACTGATGTTTTAGGCAATGTAAAGTTTCAAGTTAATGAACTTTTAAACTTTTCAAAACTTTCACAATTCAGATATGCTCCCAACCCGTTGTCTTCTCGAATTCTCAGCATTCGGCATCTCTGGATTTTGAAGATTCGTTTTCCATCATAGTAGACAAAACTATGATAAAAATAAAATCTTTTTGGTTTTTCCAAAGTTTTTGCTAAAACATACTGAAAATCTTTTTGGGTTCTTCTGAAATGAAATGTAATAAACTATGTACAAACATATTTACAGACATATTTTTGTGAGTTTGTATTGGAGGATCATATCAGTTTTTTAGACATATCACTAGTACCGTTGACCTTTATAAGACATTAAGTACTAAACAAATTCACTTAGATTGTTTTTGAGACATATCGTCTTCTCCTGATCCTCAGGAGATATGGGAATCTGAAAGTAGCCTGAAAAACCATCAAGGAAACAGTAGAACATCCTACCCAACAACCTCTCCAATAGATGATCAATGTAAGGGAGTGGGAAACGATCCTTTCTCATGGCATCATTGAGTTTGCGGTAATCAATGCAAGGTCTACCTCCGTTGATAGTACGAGTAGGAATCAACTCGTTTTTCTCATTAGTCACCACTATCATCCCTCCTTTCTTAGGTCTACCTGTACTGGGCTAACTCAAGGTGAATTAGAGATCGGATATATCAAACCTGCATCAAGTAGTTTGATGACCTCTTTCTTCATAACCAATTACATATTAGGGTTCAAGCGCCTCTGATGTTGTATCACAGGTTTAAAGTCCTACTCCAACAAAATATTATGGGTACAAAAGGATGGATTAATCCTTTTATATCCATGATCTTCCATGCGATCACCTTTTGTGCTGCTTCAAGACTTCAAGCAATCGATCCTTCTCCTCTCCCCACAATCCAGCCGAAATGATAACAGGCAAATGAGTTTCACCCTCCAAGAAAGCATACTCCAAGTGATATAGAAGCTCCTTAAGCTCAACCGAGGGTGGATCCTCAACAGAAGGGCATGCTTTAGGCTCAGCAACGCGATCCACAACCTCAAGAACCTCTGGACACAGGGGAGATGCGTGACCTATCAGACAGACCGTCTCCTCAACTAGTTGGTCCACAACAGGTGAACCAAAAGTCTCCCCTCCAAGAAGCTGCGTGTCCACAACATCCTCCTCAAATGTGTCACGAAGATGATCGCTCACATTTGTGTCAATGGTCTCGATAAAGTAGAGTGTATCATCCTGACTCTATGGATGCGGCATGGATCTCCCAATATCAAAGGTCACCTCCTCCTCATAAACCTCAGAGTAAGTCTGCTGGTGCAGACATCAATCAAGGCTTTCACAGTGGCTAGGAATGGTCGACCTAAGATAAAAGGAACAGTTTTGTCCTCATCTTTATCCAAAATCACAAAATCGACAGGAAAGACAAAACTTGTCGATTTTCACTAGCATATTCTCAATTATGCCTCCAGGATACTTTAATGAACGATCTGCTAGCTGAATGCTCATACGAGTGGGCTTGGGCTCTCCCACATCTAGCTTACCAAAACCGCATATGGCATGAGGTTTATGCTAACTCCAAGATCAGCCAATGCATTGCTGACCGACAAACTACCAATCAAGCACGTGATAGTGAAACTCCCGGGATCGTTCATTTTCTTCGGTAGTTTGTTCTGAAAAACTGCCAAACACTCATCATTCAAGGTCACATCGAAAGCTCCTCAAGTCTCTTTTTTTTTAGATAAAATATCTTTTAGATACTTGACATACTTAGGCATTTGAGCAAGTGCCTCGCCAAATGGTAAATTTATATGAAGTTGCTTAATAAGCTCAAGGAATTTACGATAATGTTCCATTTTCTGCTTCTTCAACCTCCCCGAATATGGAATGGGAGGGACATACTCTCTCACTGGCTCCATGGGTTATGCTGTACTTGCTGGGACTTGCCTCAGTTGCACCTTACCCGGAGACTCAGTCTCGAGCTCCTCAACAATCTCATCATCAATAGGCTTTGAAAGAGCAGCCGAAGTGCTGGGCTCAGCGGTCTTGCCGCTTCTCAACGTGATGGCCTTCGCAGTAGCATTTGGATTAGGCTCTATGTTGCTTGGAAGGCCCCCTATTGTCTCTCGGACACCATCTTGGCAATCTAGCCAACTTGGTTCTCAATGGTCTGCATGGAAACCTTTTGGCTTCTCAACTCACTCTCGTGCCTCGTGAAACGACCGTTATACTCTCTAAAACGCTTCTCATTTTCGACCTTTTGAGAGTTTTAAACCCGCTAAGAGCTGACTGAACATATCTTGCAAACTAGGTTCACTAGTGGAAGATATCTGCTGAGGCCGAGGTGCTCCATATGCTCTAGGAGTTGTGGTGGAGCAAATCCGGGTGGATGCTGACTAGATGTGTAAGGTTGCCAACTGAAATTTGGGTGATTCTTCCACCCCGGATTGTAAGTATTGCTATAGAGATTATTCTAAGGATGGTATTGGTTTCCAATAAAAACTATGTGCTCGTGTGACACCTCTCCCATCGGAGAATCGCCTACATGATATGCTCCCCCACTCCAAAACCACTCGAGTGAATCTCCATCACCCGATCCAATTTCGAAGATAAGGCATCCATACGTGTTGTCATGGAAGTGAAGTCGTCCATGTTATGAACTCCCTGTCGAGAACTCTTCCCCTTGGTGGTTGCTGTGTTCGATTCTTCACAACGCCTTTCTATAAAATCTCAAATGCCTCGTTAGCATTCTTTGTGCCAATGTCTCAGCCCACATATTTATCAACCATCATCTGCCCCAGACCGTCTAAACCATGGTAGAAGATATAACATTGTTGCCACCTAGGCAACCTGTGGTGTGGGACCTTCTCATAAGTTCTTTAAACCGCTCCCACACCTCGTAAATGGACTCATCGTCGTCCTAACGAAAGTTAAGAATCTTGGTTCTCAACCGAACAGTTTTCTCTAGAGGGAAATATTTTTGGAGGAACTTCTTAGCTAATTAATTCCATATAGTGATAGATCTAGCTGGAAGTGAGAGAAGCCACTCCTTGGCTCCATCACATAAATAAAATGGAAAGAGCCAAAGGTGTATAGCATCGATTATGCATCACGAATCGTGTATGTGGCACAAACTTCTAGAAAACCCGCGATGTGGACACTAGGATCCTCGTGATCCTTGCCATAAAACTACACCATATCCTGCAACATCGATATGGTGCTAGATTTGATCTCGAAACTATTATTAATAATCGTTGGTGCATTGATACTCGCAGGTAAACCCTCAAGTGACGGTTTTCCTATTTGGTTTAAGATCCTCGTCTCCTCTTCGTCCGCCATATCTACCTGAACCTCGTAGAATGTGTCCCCTCCCGCTGCATCTACCTCAATTGTCGCGGCTACCACGCGGGTCTGTTCCTGCAGTCTCCGATGAACATTGCACTCCGGCTCCGATGAGGGCTCAAAGATTTCAGCAACGGGGTTGAGGCTATGCACAACCTACAGGGAATAAGGAGGAGCACAATGCACTATATATATATATACAAAAACAAAAAAAAAACAACTAGCAAATAATCATATTCTTTGTTTTCAAATAATCATGCTAAAGCAAATAAAATAAGTTCACAAACACTTAATACATTTTTCACAATGGCTAAATAAGTAACTCGAATCGTTCTCAAGAAGACCGCATTCCTGGCAACCGCGCCAAAAACTTGATATACGTAAATTATATATATTTTTATAATTTAATTTTCCTTCACACAAATTTAGTTTAAAAAAGGATTTTCACCCAAGAACTAAACTACACACACAAAATGGCAAGTGTACCCGTCCAGCGGTATAGTTAATCGGTAAGAGCCGGATATCAATCCGTGGACACGATGTCCCGATACTAATCTTTTGCTACTTTAAAGCCTTTTCAATTAATGGGTTAATTTTATTTCTAATTTATCATGCAAAAATAAAAAACTACTAACTAATCTCAGGAAGAACAATATCTAAAAGGGTTGCCTAACTAAGTATCCACTAATAAACATGTGTCAACGAATGGGAAAGACTAGTGGTGATGCAAGCTCTAAATTAAACTAAGTCCCCAATCAAGGCTTTGTAGTTTTATAAATCTTAACAAAACTAAAATGAAATAACATTCTAATCACCTAAAATTTATTCTTTTAAGTTCACTTGCTAAGTTGATTTTAATCTTTAATGATGAGTTATTTGTTTGTCAAAACTCCTAACTCTACAAGTTAGGAAAAACTAATATGAACAGTATACTAATCACCCTAACTTGGTTTCAAGTAAGTAATGTCTTCAGCATGTTCTTGATATGAACCACAAGCATGGTCATGCTAGACAATAATCTTGACATAAATCATCATACAAACACAAACACAAAATATAGAATTCATATAAACATTCTTTTGATCTTTCCAAATCTAAATGCAAGAATCATACAGATGTTCAAATCCCCATTCAATTTATGTTAGCAATTACCGTTCCTAGTTTCATGCTATGAATCATACTAACAAGTTAACAAGATTCAACGATCATAACCTCTTCATGGGCTTTCTAACACAACATGTAAATACTTATGACCAAACATTCAAGGACTAAAGACTTTAAACATGTACATGAGCTCCAAGAACAAGATTAAACATCACTATGAAGATTAACAAAAACAATCACCACATCTACTTCCATGTTATGACATATTGATTAGCTTCAACAAAGTTTAAGCAACACAAATGTTTAGCGCATAAGGCTCATAACTGCCAAATCAAGTGCAAGAAAACTCAAACTATTTATAATGTAAATAGTAAGCTAACCAAGTTTAAAGACAAGATTAAATGGTAAATGAGTGAATCTTCTAATGATTAAGTCTTCTTCAAGGCTCCTTCTTGGCTCCAAAAAGCTTCCATGCCCAGATTCTTGTGAGAAAATTCACCAAAATGCTCCAACTCCCTTTCAAATGAGCTTGAAACTCGTATTTAAGCAGCTGGGTGTTTGGCACGACCATGCCACCTTTTGGCACGGTCGTGCTTGGTAAGTGTCAGAGTCGCTTTTCGTCTGTCGATCTTGTTTGCTACCATTTCTAGTAAAATCCCGCTCATAGTTTCTCGAGGTAGCACGACCATGCCAAACCATGGCATGACCGGCTTATCGATGAATTGTCTACGATGACTGCTGCGATCTCGGAAATGAGCTGATCAGAGACTAACTTGGACCAGGCACGATCGAGCGTGGGGGTGGTACGGTCGTTCCAGTCATGGATTTTCCTGGTTTGCGTTGTCGGTTGATAGTGCTGATGAGAGTGCCAATGTTGGTTGGCTTGGCACGGTTGTACCTGTGTGGGCATGGTCGTGCCATATCGGGCATTTTGTTAGAATGTTCCGTTTTTGCTCCATTTTGCTCCAAAAGCATCCGTTTCAACACCGGGCCGAAGCCCGGGCCTATATTTTCACAAAACTCAAATGAGTACCAAAGTCAATGAAAATACAACGAGTTCTCGCATAAACGGGCATATTTGACGTTTAAAAGATGTATAAATTTTTATACATCAACTATGTACAAGTAAATCATTTTGAAGCATGGTTGGCTTTGGAAGAGAACTAGCATCCTCCGACAGCTGAATCTGGAGAAACTCTAAAGGTCTCACAAATTCCTAAAGTAGACAGGGAGAAATTCATAAGAGAAAAGAAAATGATGAACCTGTTGCAACAATCTATGAAAGGTGAATTTTGGAGTTATTGCAACACACGGGACATTTTTTTTAATCTAGGAAGCTCTTCAAAACAAACATCATGAAAATAAAGAGATGAGGAGGACTAAGAAGGCCTTATTAAAGAAAGATTTAATATTTCACTTCTATCAAAGGTAAAAATTTACAATAGCTAATTGAAAGATATTTTTTTCCTTGTTTCTGAGATGAAAAGAGTGCATATCGATAAAGATGAAGTAGAATATGTTGAGAAACTGTTGGATGCATTACCAACTTCGGATTGGGGAATGTTTGTGATGACTTTTAATCAAACTGATCAGAGTATTTAATGATAAATTTTGCAAGGCTGATTGAGAGGTTAGAGGCGTATGAGTTAGAGTTAAAGAAAATTCAAGAGATGAAAACAACTAACATTGCTCAAAATGTTAGAATATACTACAAGGGCTCGGATCCCATGATTACTACTAGTGTTAGGATCTGAGTTTGATTGTTGTGAAAGTTAAGATGAAAATACTGAAAGAAGATAAAACAAGGATGAACTATGCAGCGGAATAAATAACTTTCCAATCACAACAATGAAGATATTGCTTTCATCAACATGCTTTTATAAATTCAGTGATTCGCGTATGCATGAAAATTACAACTCCCCCTTAGCCTGATCACTCTCTTTTTGTTCGTAAAAAAATGTCAATATGGAAAAGTGATAAATTGAACAGTACAGGCACTGTTCTATTATAGTACAAACGAAACATACCTAGACGACGACATTTAACAGCCTAACAAACTCCTAACATCTGCTAGAGCCTAAGCACTGTTACATTGAAAATACATGTAAACTCTGTTGATAAACATCTGTTATCCATAGCAGACCTTAGCTTTATCAGACTTTATCTTCATCAGCAGAGCTTCTCCTTGGCAGACCTTTGGCTTTAAGTAGGGTTTGTTTTCAATAAATCTTTGAACAGACTTTGGCCTTGGCAGACTTTAGAGTAGCAGATGTTGAGTATTTGCCTTTGGGAGGAGCAGATCTTCAAAGAACTGTTTATTTCTAATTAGAGGTTGTAGTCTATTTTGGCTTTCCAAGCATCTGTTCTTTTGTGGGGTCCACTAGATCCTACAATCTCCCCTAGAACCAATGATGCCAAAACACTTCTTTATTTCTGATCTTTATTCCTCATTAGTTTTTCCCTAATTTATCCTTTGAATTGTAATTCATGGGAATCAAGTCTTCAAAATCCCTTTCAAGTTCAAGATTCAACAAATCTTGGAGGTCATCTGCATCAAGACCATATGCATCCTCCATTCTTTGCTTTTGAACTTCACCATCTGATCTGAGCAATGTCAATTTATGGTGTGTGATGATGACTTTCACGTTAGAATTCTTGAATCAGATGAATTTCTTGGGTGAAGAGTTATTTTTGATGAGTTTGGGGATTGAGGCCTGCTCACCAGATTAACAAGTGTTTCATGCAATTTGGCACTGGCAGAATCTATGTGATATAACAGTTAGTTCTTCAATCCCTCTTTCTTGAATTTATCTTCATACATCTTTATATTAGCCTCAGACATCTGCTTCTACCTTTTTGCTTGATTTAAGGTAGCTATGGTTAAGCTAGATGCTGAGGACTGCTTTTTAGATGTAAGGGCCTGTTTAGGGATAACCACTGATGGATAAACTGGCTGCTTTGGAACTATAGGATCCTTTTCTCAGCTATTCTAGTCTCTTGTAAGTTTCAAAAATTCTTGATTTTGACCATCTGGCAACACATCTAGAAGTACCATACATAGCATCAACAAGTTCTTCTCTCATTCTTTTTATCTTCAATGCTTTGTTTTCAGCATTTTTTTTGTATTCTTCCAATCTGATGGAGTTGGCTTATGTAAAGGATCCTTGAGCATCTTTTGAATTCATTCTATTTCTTCTTTGAGCTCATATGTTCACCAGTCTTTGAACTATGCTCTGTTTGCTTTGTATGGTTTATGTCGCATGATGTGATCAAGGTAATCCTGCCTTAGTTCCTCATCAAGCTCAGCATTAATTAGTTCTAGTGACAAGCTCCACTTAGAAGTCCCACCATCCTTCCCTTTGCACATCTCTTTTCCAATATTCTCAGTCTCCCTTGCTTTTAGATTTAAATATTCATCTAAGTTCTTAGGCTTGTGATAACCAAAGAGTGATGGGAAGGATCTTTGTGATGCATCCTCTATTGAGAAAAATGATTCAATTTCACCTTGGATTGCAAGAATCTCTAGAGGATACCGAGCAACTAGTGGGATAACTTGTGATGGTAGTTGAGTGGATAGAAGTGAAGTGGATTTAGGTGGAAATGATGAGAGTGGTGTGGCTGCAATGGGGGCAGATGATAAGGGAGTTGGTGATGGAACCTCCTCATCATCTTCTTCCACAAAAAAAGTTTTTCTTTTGCGTGTGAAATTGATTTTAGGTAATGGTGGGCGTGTTGGAATTCTTGGTGGTGTGGACAGTGGTTGTGTTAATGTGGGAAATCATGGTAGTGGTAGATGAAACATTTGTTGTGCCAACATCTTTTGGTTTAGTTGGAGGTGATTTGGGTGATGGTTTCTTTTGAGGTGATTTTTGTGGTGAGGGTTTGGTTTTTGTTGTAGCAGAGGATATACTTCTTGTAGACCTAGTACTGGTTTTAGGAGGGGTGGTGATTGGTTGTCTAGCATTTCTTATTGACTTTCTTCTTTTTGAAGTGCCAATGTCCTCCTTTTTCCTCTATGTGGCTTGTTCTTGTTCAATAAGGAGAGAAGCTTTGCTTTTAAGTGTATCTTGCCTTCTCTGCTTTTCTGAGGCAATCTCTTTTGCTTTCTTGTTTAGGGTCTCATCAATCCCTTTTTCCTTTCCAACATTGATGCCTTAATAGAGGTTGTGGTTGATTTTTAAGGAGTAGACCCTGGCTTTTGTTCTTGCACCTTTGATGTTTTTGCTTGTGATGAAGGCTACAACTTTCTCAATTTATTATTCTCCCCCTTTTTGGCATCAACTTCTACTTCTTCTTGAAGTACAGATGAAGGGGCAGAACCAGTGGTATTTAGTGCGACATTTGTACATTTTAGTCATTGAAAAATTCTGAAACATTTTCGTATTTAACAAAATCTTGTGTTTTATTTACGAGAATGTATATTTCAATCATTATACAATCCCGGACATTTCTATTCAAGAAAATCTTGCATTTTATTGGTAAGAATGCAAAAATGTCAATCATTACACAAGTTCGGTCATTTGTCGTGTTCGATAAAGTTTTATACTTTATTTAATAAACATGTAACCTATAATCTAATGAACTGATATCCACGAAATTTTCAGACAAAATCCAAGTTACACATGCCTTAACACCTTTATATAACCTAAATATTAGGTTAAGAGGGGTTAAAAATGGCAAACGCGACAATACAACTCCAGGGACCAAAATTGTCAAAAAAAAGTTTGCTTCATCACCAAGTTTGCCCATATCTCCAATTTTTGACACCTTGCACTCATTTTGCCACACTTAAGTTGGTATTAACACATGTTAGGACACTAATCCACACTTGGTAACACTTGTCATCACCTCCTTGATCCTAAAATACTCTAAATACCCTTTGATTCATCCATTTTTTTTCACACCACTTCAAAACACTACAAAGCAAAGTGTAAAGTTCTTCTTTCTATCCTTCTTGGAGCTTGTTTCCAGCCTTTGGAAGCCTCCTATCTTGAGTTCTGAAAGTGTTCTTCAACACAAGTAAGTGTAAAGTTCTTCTTCCTAGTTCTTTCATTTTGAGCTAAAAGTCAAACAGTTTGGCTTCCTGTTTGACTTTTAGTTCTGACCATTTTGGTCAAGTCAAAGTTCAAATTGAAATTTGCAACATGATCCTAATCAAGAAGGTATTACTCCCTTGCGATTGCACCTTCTGATTACCACGTTTTGTACGCAAGATGACGAGTTAAAAGTAAAAGAAAAATGTATAAAAATGCATTTTACGATGAAAAAGTTTTTGGGTATTAAAACTTATGATTTTGACATTAAATTAGTTTTACAACATTATTAGACATGTTCAAACATGTCTAACTCGTCATGTCTAGTTTAGTACTTGTTTCTTAGTAGTAAGTCGAGCGGTTTTACGACCATTTTGACTTTCGAATCTAACCCGCATGGTCAATCTTAGGATTTGACCAAGTGCATTTTTATGACCATAGTAATTTAGGAAATAACCCTCTGAGGTTATACTTTATAGTCATATAGTTTGGTTAGTTATATGATGAGTCCATTTTATGTACTTTTAAAATGCCGATAACACCCTTTTGGCGCATAAAATGGTTTTAAACATGTAAGACCATAGTTTTGACATCTAAACTGATATTATAACATAATCAAAGTTGTTTTGACATACAAGACTCATCACAAGACTTATTTACCATCCAAACCCATAGTTACGCTCACGGCCCGTTAAAGTGGCATAAACCATTATAACAAGTCGTAACGGGTCAAAGCACTTAGAAACTCTTCCAAATCAGAATGCAAGGTATTATAAACCATATCATATGAGTCCCAACACTCGTTTGATTTTTAAGACCTCATTCTATCCAATCCTCCGATTAAAGTCTCGACACACTAACATAGTATTCCGATACATTAGGACACACTTGAACTCTTCAATCCTTGAGCTTTGTTTGATCATTTGAACAAGACATTTACGAAATCCCAAGTGAGTATATAGCCCCCTTTTACGTTTTCAAATGTTTTGGGGTGATTCATATGTGGCTATCATTACTTTCTTGTTTTCATGACATTATACATGTTTTGCTTATCTAGTACATATAGTACATGATTTCAAAGACATCTTTGCTTCGTATGTTGACTTAGCATACCTAGTACATGATTTCAAATGTCACACCCCGACCCGCAGCGGAAAAGGTGATCGGGGCATGATTGGGTTATCATCAAAGCTCATGACATTTATTAAGCGTTTCATATTCATTAATACAAATTAAATGGAAATTTACAATGATTGCTACAACATAATCTAACTAACAATCTAACTTCTTTGTTCTCTTCTAAGGCATATCCTATGTTATCCTTGCTTCAACCTGTTCACCTGTATCATGTGTAAAAAGGTTTTTGGATCAACATAATGTTGGCGAGTGAATCCTATGGAAAACATTTTAACAATTTATTTAAATTGATTATGAAATATGTGCACAACCAAACATGAGTAAAATTAGATGTAACTTGATCAATAATCATAAGATGTTAAATGAAACACTCATGAACAATAATGGTACAATTAAAGGCACGCGATGCTCAACTCGTCTCTCACGAGGAACTGAGGGGCCTAATGAATGACTTGCATAAACATGATAATATGAATAACACAACTACAAACAATATAAACTCAATGATACACACATGAGCAATAATGAATTTGATGTGAAGCACGCGATGTTCTACTCGTCTCCCACGAGGAACTGATGGGCTTAATGTATGAGTTTCATGTAATTTGACAAAAGGAATATAAGTAAATCACAACAATAGAAACAATCTAAGTTTAAGTCATGATGTGGTATGGCACAAGTTTAAATAGATAAATTAATTAATTTCATAACACATGACACACCCCAAAACGTGTAATTTAAAAGGGGAATTGTAAGATTCACTCACAGTGGGTGCGTTCGGTTGATGACGTTGAATGCACGCGATGTGGTTTTAACCACGAGTGAGATTTAACCTAGATAAATCGCATTATGGTTTGGTAAGTAAACGGATTTTATTAAACTATTTTAGTAGGATTGTTGGGTGTATTTTTGTGAATTTGAGGCTATTTTCTAACCTTAAAAATGTTATTTTTAAGTATTTATAATTGATTTTTAATTAAAATAATTAAATAAAACTAAATAAATAAAAAATAATAAAAAAATTATTTTATTTTTGCTACAGTGACTTTGACCTGTTGACTTTGACTGGCGTTGACCGGTTCGAGGCATATTGTTGTGCGCTGGGTGAGGCTCGAACCCGAGACCTCCCGTACGCGTGCACGCAGCTCTACCAACTGAGCTACGTGTCTAACCCGTTATATATCCGATTTTAATTACATATATACATTAATTAGAATTAAACAGAAATCCTTTTTATTTTAAAAACAGTTTAAACGAACCGGGCTTGCACTCCACAGGTCTCGAACCCGGGACCTGTGGTTTAATCTAACACACAGTCCACCGCTGGACTGTGTGTTTAACATGTTATATATTTCCACTTTTATTATACTTAAATACAAATTATCCGCTTTCATTTCTGACTCTATTTAAAAAGTTAATAATTGTCCGAGTCGATGTAAGAGACCGGACTCGAACTTGTGACTAGTGATATAAACAAACACACAGTCCACCGCTGGACTGTGTGTCTAACTTGGTTATTATTCCGGTTATCAATATACTTAACATATATCTATATCGACTCCGGTTCAGTTAAACAAAAATTTGATTTTTATTAAGGCAGCGTGTGTGAGACGGGAATCGAACTCGAGACCTTTGCATTATTAACGTTTTATGTGCACACAGTCCACCGCTGGACTGTGTGTCTAACCCGATTAATTTCATGATTTTAATTATACTTATAATATAACGAGATACATCGTCTTCTTCATCAAGGTTGAACCAGAATTCGGAAAACGACGGGTTCAAAGTTTTTATCGGTTTGATAGTGTTTTACAGTCGATTAAGGTAAGATAAAAGTGAAAAGGAAAAGAAACTGGGCGGAGAGGTATACCAACTGGATCCTCTGTTTTCCGGCAGAACTCCGGCGACAGGATTCAACTCCGGCGTCAGGTGTCTTGCAGCAGCAAGTCTCCGAAAAGCTTGGAAAGAGTATGGGTATCTCCGGTATAAGCTTCAGAGGTTCAGAAAAGCTCGGCAATGGGGAAACCGGTTTTCCGGCGACGAACAGGTTTATTCCGGCGAGTGGAATTACGCCATGAAAAGATGTGATTTTGAGCGAAAGTGTTTGTCGTGGGTTGTGGTTGAACTTATAGTGCAAATCGTTGAAGAATCTGGTCTGAATTCCGACTGTATTCGTTTATTTAAAATTTCCGGCGGTTTTGAAAAGTGTCGCGGACTTCAAACATCGGTTATAACCGATATCTGGTTAATGGTTTACGTTATAACGTAAATCGTAGTTAAGACTCGCGAGAATTCCGGGATTCCGACGACTGAACCGTTTGGGCGCCGGTTTTGAATTCGTAACGTTATTATATCAATTAAATGATTCTATTATATAACAAACAAAGCAGTTGGCGCAGTGGTTTGTGTGAGTGAGATAAGTTGCTTAGCTGATTCGGTACAGACCCGGGTTCGAAACCCGGCAGATGCAAATCATTTTTATTTTGCGATTTTTGACAGTTTTTCAAAAACTAATTATATATTCTTGTATAATAATTGATTACGGATCGTTTAAAAATATTTTGGGCATTTAATTCGCAAGGAAAATTTTGACTGACTGTTCGGTTGATAAACGGAGCGGGTTTGGTAAATCCGTTTTTAACGGATGTTACAGTATCCCCTGCTTTTTAGAAATTTCGTCCCGAAATTTAAATTGTGATATATTTGACTAAAAGAATGATGATGTTTTGTTTGACAGTTGTATGCTTAACAAAATAAGGGCTTAAGTTTTTGTTCGAGGCGTAACGTTCCTTGTAAGGGTTAAGTACCCTATTCAGGAATCGTTTTTTTTTTTGTTGCCTATTGTATGAATATTGATAAACAGGAATGATTCGCTAAAAATGATATCATGCATAAGAGTTTAGATACGTTTGGGAAAATATGGTTATATCCTAAGGCAAAACTTCTAACACTACAATCTACATGGAACATAAATAAAAACGCAACATCTGATATTTGAACATGAGTAAGCACAACAGCTAATATTCAAACATGAATGAACACATCAGCAAATATTTGAACATGAATAAACACATCAGCAAATATTTGATCATGAATAAACACAACAGCAGATATTTGAACATGAATAAACACAACAGCAAATATTTGAACATGAATAAACACATCAGCAAATATTTGAATCCACATTCCGATAGTCTATATGTTTGAATGATGGAAGTTCCTCTCTCGTTTGTTATGATGGAGAGGTTAGTTTATGTAAAAATGGATCACAATCCAATCTCTTTAAATAGCATGATGATGTAAATGTAACACAAATTCCAACCAAGGCAATACTAAATCCTACATGGAACTTCTCATAACCACCTGATAATGCCTCTGATCATTTGGCAAGAATACTTATATATAGGAAGTACCAGCGGCGTATCCACCATATTCTTGCCAAATTTTCATTAGTTTTATCCACAAGTTATGATTGGTTACCAAGAAACTAATAAATCCTACATAGAACTTCTCATAACCGTCCGATAATGCATCTGATCCTTTGACAAGAATACTTATATATAGGAAGTACCAGCGGCGTATCCACCATATTCTTGTTAAATTTTCATTGGTTTTATCAGTGAATTATGATTAGTCCTATAACTCTACAATCAATACAACAAACATAAATTACTGAAATGAAATATATCTGTGCGATCAAGGCTCAATCGAACGGAGCCGATCGTATTGCATGTACTGAAAATGAGATGGATGTGCGCTCAAGGCTCAATCAAACGGAGCCGAACGTATTGAATGTACTGAAATTGAAATTGTGTGCTCAAGGCTCTATCAAACGGAGCCGAGCGTATTGCATGTACTGAATATGAATAACTTAACCACACAAACAGCCTATGCATGGAACCTCTCATAACCGCCTGATAATGCCTCCGATCATTTGACAAGAATACTTATATATAGGAAGTACCAGCGGCGTATCCACCATATCCTTGTCAAATTTTCATTGACTTTATCCGTAAGTTATGATTAGTTCTATGCGACTCTACAACCAACACAACAACCACAAGATACTGATAATGAAATTGTATGTGCGCTCAAGGCTCAATCAAACGGAGCCGAACGTATTGAATGAAATTGTATGTGCGCTCAAGGCTCAATCAAACGGAGCCGAACGTATTGAATGTACTGAAATTGAATAACTTAATCTAAACAACCATCACACAATCAGCCTATGCATGGAACCTCTCATAACTGCCTGATAATGCCTCCGATCATTTGACAAGAATACTTATATATAGGAAGTACCATCGGCGTATCCACCATATCCTTGTCAAATTTTCATTGACTTTATCCGCAAGTTATGGTTAGTCCGATGCGACTCTACTACAAACACCACAACCATAAGATACTGATAATGAAATTGTCTGTGCGCTCAAGGCTCAATCAAACGGAGCCGAACGTATTGCATGAACTGGAAATGTAAATTGAAATGTGCGCTCAAGGCTCAATCTAACGGAGCCGAGCGTATTGCATGTATTGAAATGTAAAATGAAATAACCGATCAAGGCTCAAACAAACGGAGCCGATCGTGCGGGCACGCCCTGATCAACCCATAATAAAATGGGGATCAAACTCAACCTCGATGGATGGGGAGCTACGGCCTCGGCAAAAGCATATACTGAAAACAATATATAATATATAATATACCATAATTTCTCTAACAGTCTACACATGTGATAAAGAAAAACATAAGACTAAACAATAGGAGTTGAATCTGGATCTTCAGCGAAGAGGACTAGCTGAGTATCTTCGTTTGGGTCGTCATTATCTTCGACAGGATTGGCGTTGATATTGAAGACTCTTTCTCTTGTTGGTGGCATAGTGGTTGGGTTTTCTTGGTTTACTTGGTTAACTGGGTTTGATTGGGCTTGAGTGTTGATAACGTTAACCAATTGAGGGCATGTGTTTCTAAAGTGGGTAGGGTCACCACAATTGAAACAAGCTCGAGCATATGGGAACATGGGGTATTGGGGTTGGTGATAAGTTTGGGCCATGTTTTGAGTAGGGGAAGAGGTTTGGTCTTGAAAGGTGCGACAAACATTGCTCAAATGACCATAGCGTCCACAAGTTGCACATAGACGACAAGGTAGAGTATGGGGATGGTGATAAAAACAGTTGTTGCATCGAGGGTGAGGTCCAAGATATGGTTTCTTATTTGGGTAAGCTAAGTTGGGTGCCACTTGGGTGATTGGGATAGCTCGGATGGGTATGGCATGAAAAACTGGTTGATTTCGTTGAGTAGCAGCGAAAAGTCGCCCAACTCTTCTTCTCTTAGGATTGGGTTGAGAAGGGGATTCGGTTTGAGTGGAGTCGGAGGTTTCAGTCGATTCTTTATCCTTCTTCTTCTCCTCCTTGAAGTCTTTGTTTCGGATTCGGTTCTCGGTGAGCTCTGTTGCTAGCTCCATTGCTGCTTCCCAAGTTGCAGGCTTGGTACTTATCACAGGGTCTTGAATCTTTTACGGAAGACCACGAATGTAGTGCTCGATCAAACGGTAGAGGGGAGTAAACATGTTGGGAACCATTTGATGTAATTCGAGGAACCTTTTGTTGTAGGTGGTGTGGTCTCCTTCCATTTGCTTCAATGAGTAAAATTCATCTTCTAACTTCTTGATTTCGCTCCTTGGGCAAAATCGTCTGGTCATGATTTCCTTCAATTCGTTCCAAGTTAAGGACATGGCATCTTCCACACCTCGTTTGGACTTCTCTGTATTCCACCAAGTAAGTGCTATCCCATATAGTCGACCGGTAGCATAACGCACTTTGCGCTCATCAGGGCAATCGCAATTTAGAAAAGTATTCTCCATTTCTTCAAACCAATGGAGGAGAGCGGTGACGCCTTCAGTCCCTTTGTATTTCGGAGGGTCGCATGATTTGAAATGCTTGTAGGTGCATTTAGTGGTGTTTGGGGAAGAGTTGAAAATGTTTTGGTTTGCTTGATTGACAGGATTAACGGTAAGTGCTTGTTGAACTTGGATTACAATGTTGGGTATTACGGCAGCCATTTGTTGAGCGATTAAGGTAGCCATGCGTTCGCGGGCTTTTCTTGCTCTCGTCTTCCTACGGGCGAGGTTAGAAGACATCTACAATGAATACATGACAAGAGTATGAGTTGGGTGCTTTTGAGATCATGGGTCGCATTCAAGAATGAACATTCATAAAATAATTATAGAAAAATACTACATCCATAGGATGTGTTGGGCTTTGCTCGCTGTTAGGCCCGTCATGCCGCCATACTTTACCTGTGTAATCATGTGGGCCCCCATGAATACGGTTTTTCATATGGTTCGCACGGTTTCTGCCTGGTTGCGTACACAAAAACCCGGAGAAAATCGAGAAATATGTATACAACGTGTGATGCTCGGAATGTGTCCAGGTGTAGACACGGTGACACCTCAAAGTAGGGTTAGTTCGAACGACGTTTGGTGTGGCATGCTTTGGCCTAATAGGTCCTTCGTACTCTCATCGTTGGTCCCCAGGTAGGCAAACTGGTCCGTTATATTGGATTTATACGAATGCCAGCCTAGACAGGACGTTCCGACTACCGGTACTCGTACCCTTCCAGTTACTACATGCCCGTCGCAGAACTTACTTTGATGAGATTTGAAAATTGCACAAAATCTTTGGATAATAAGAATATGAAAATAAATTGAATTCATGAACATCGATATATGTATAATGAATATGTATATATGTATAATGAATATGTATATGAGCATGTATGTTTGACTGAAATGTAAACAAATATGAAACAAATAAATATCACAAGTTTGTATGTAACCACCTAATCAATTTAAAATTTAGGCAGACTATAGTATAGGCTCTAAGGGTCTAATAACCTATCCTATATCCCTATAGTCATGGCTCTGATACCAATCTGTCACACCCCGACCCGCAGCGGAAAAGGTGATCGGGGCATGATTGGGTTATCATCAAAGCTCATGACATTTATTAAGCGTTTCATATTCATTAATACAAATTAAATGGAAATTTACAATGATTGCTACAACATAATCTAACTAACAATCTAACTTCTTTGTTCTCTTCTAAGGCATATCCTATGTTATCCTTGCTTCAACCTGTTCAACTGTATCATGTGTAAAGAGGTTTTTGGATCAACATAATGTTGGCGAGTGAATCCTATGGAAAACATTTTAACAATTTATTTAAATTGATTATGAAATATGTGCACAACCAAACATGAGTAAAATTAGATGTAACTTGATCAATAATCATAAGATGTTAAATGAAACACTCATGAACAATAATGGTACAATTAAAGGCACGCGATGCTCAACTCGTCTCTCACGAGGAACTGAGGGGCCTAATGAATGACTTGCATAAACATGATAATATGAATAACACAACTACAAACAATATAAACTCAATGATACACACATGAGCAATAATGAATTTGATGTGAAGCACGCGATGTTCTACTCGTCTCCCACGAGGAACTGATGGGCTTAATGTATGAGTTTCATGTAATTTGACAAAAGGAATATAAGTAAATCACAACAATAGAAACAATCTAAGTTTAAGTCATGATGTGGTATGGCACAAGTTTAAATAGATAAATTAATTAATTTCATAACACATGACACACCCCAAAACGTGTAATTTAAAAGGGGGAATTGTAAGATTCACTCACAGTGGGTGCGTTCGGTTGATGACGTTGAATGCACGCGATGTGGTTTTAACCACGAGTGAGATTTAACCTAGATAAATCGCATTATGGTTTGGTAAGTAAACGGATTTTATTAAACTATTTTAGTAGGATTGTTGGGTGTATTTTTGTGAATTTGAGGCTATTTTCTAACCTTAAAAATGTTATTTTTAAGTATTTATAATTGATTTTTAATTAAAATAATTAAATAAAACTAAATAAATAAAAAATAATAAAAAAATTATTTTATTTTTGCTACAGTGACTTTGACCTGTTGACTTTGACTGGCGTTGACCGGTTCGAGGCATATTGTTGTGCGCTGGGTGAGGCTCGAACCCGAGACCTCCCGTACGCGTGCACGCAGCTCTACCAACTGAGCTACGTGTCTAACCCGTTATATATCCGATTTTAATTACATATATACATTAATTAGAATTAAACAGAAATCCTTTTTATTTTAAAAACAGTTTAAACGAACCGGGCTTGCACTCCACAGGTCTCGAACCCGGGACCTGTGGTTTAATCTAACACACAGTCCACCGCTGGACTGTGTGTTTAACATGTTATATATTTCCACTTTTATTATACTTAAATACAAATTATCCGCTTTCATTTCTGACTCTATTTAAAAAGTTAATAATTGTCCGAGTCGATGTAAGAGACCGGACTCGAACTTGTGACTAGTGATATAAACAAACACACAGTCCACCGCTGGACTGTGTGTCTAACTTGGTTATTATTCCGGTTATCAATATACTTAACATATATCTATATCGACTCCGGTTCAGTTAAACAAAAATTTGATTTTTATTAAGGCAGCGTGTGTGAGACGGGAATCGAACTCGAGACCTTTGCATTATTAACGTTTTATGTGCACACAGTCCACCGCTAGACTGTGTGTCTAACCCGATTAATTTCATGATTTTAATTATACTTATAATATAACGAGATACATCGTCTTCTTCATCAAGGTTGAACCAGAATTCGGAAAACGACGGGTTCAAAGTTTTTATCGGTTTGATAGTGTTTTACAGTCGATTAAGGTAAGATAAAAGTGAAAAGGAAAAGAAACTGGGCGGAGAGGTATACCAACTGGATCCTCTGTTTTCCGGCAGAACTCCGGTGACAGGATTCAACTCCGGCGTCAGGTGTCTTGCAGCAGCAAGTCTCCGAAAAGCTTGGAAAGAGTATGGGTATCTCCGGTATAAGCTTCAGAGGTTCAGAAAAGCTCGGCAATGGGGAAACCGGTTTTCCGGCGACGAACAGGTTTATTCCGGCGAGTGGAATTACGCCGTGAAAAGATGTGATTTTGAGCGAAAGTGTTTGTCGTGGGTTGTGGTTGAACTTATAGTGCAAATCGTTGAAGAATCTGGTCTGAATTCCGACTGTATTCGTTTATTTAAAATTTCCAGCGGTTTTGAAAAGTGTCGCGGACTTCAAACATCGGTTATAACCGATATCTGGTTAATGGTTTACGTTATAACGTAAATCGTAGTTAAGACTCGCGAGAATTCCGGGTTTCCGACGACTGAACCGTTTGGGCGCCGGTTTTGAATTCGTAACGTTATTATATCAATTAAATGATTCTATTATATAACAAACAAAGCAGTTGGCGCAGTGGTTTGTGTTGAGTGAGATAAGTTGCTTAGCTGATTCGGTACAGACCCGGGTTCGAAACCCGGCAGATGCAAATCATTTTTATTTTGCGATTTTTGACAGTTTTTCAAAAACTAATTATATATTCTTGTATAATAATTGATTACGGATCGTTTAAAAATATTTTGGGCATTTAATTCGCAAGGAAAATTTTGACTGACTGTTCGGTTGATAAACGGAGCGGGTTTGGTAAATCCGTTTTTTACGGAAGTTACATCAAAGACATTTTTGCTTCGTATGTTGACTTAGCATACCTAGTACATGATTTCAAAGGCATTTTTGCTTCGTATGTTGACTTAGCATACCTAGGACACGATTTCAAAGACATTTTTACTTCGTATGTTGACTTAGCACACCTAGTACATGATTTCAAAGACATTTTTGCTTGGTATATTAACTTAGTATGCCAAGTAAATGATCTCAAAACATTTTCATGACATTACATTGTTCAAGACATATTGGTGTGTTGAATATACAATGATATATTCATTAACATTGATCACGCTAACCGGTAGTATGTAATGTTACCATAGGATTGACAATCCTGTTCCGCTTCCCAGGTTTTTGTGGAAGTGAATTTAGGGAATGACATAATCTGATGAACAATTGATAAACCCTTGTCTTTATAAGGGTTTATTCGACAGTCAACAAGGCTTGAATGTATTCGCCAACAATCCATTATATGTGCCTACACAATAAAAGAAATTGATTTATAAGACCAGAGTTTTTGTTTAAACAAGACCTTGTTTATTCGAAACACCTGTTTTATACAAGATATTTTGACGAGACAAGACATTTTCGTTATTTTATACAAGACATATATTTTATGGTTTAAACAAGACTTTTTTTTGCCATACAAGATATTGGTTTATACATAGACATTTGGTTTATACATGACATTGGTTTATACATGAGATTGGTTTAAACAAGACATCTCATTTGTTGGCTCATGGTAAGTGATTTAAATGACAAGAGGTGTGTAATATGATAAAAGCATGGTGGATACGCTACTGGTACTTCCTATATATAAGTGCTTTCATTATATTACATAACGTAGCGTTATCTAAACCACTTCAAACAAAACAAGACATGACATATTTTATATAAGGCATGAGTGATTTTGGTTATTAAGTTAACCATGCATCATTTCTTTTAAATCATTTGATACTCACATGGCTACTTTTATAATAGTTGAACATTTCTTTTAACTTTCAAAGCCATGAATCTTCATCACGAAACCTATGTTACTCACATACATTTTTATGCTGACGTTTTATTTTCACATATGTTTCAAGAGCTAGTGTTTGACTTTGAGCATGCTTCACATAGGGCGGACTTGGGCCTAAGTGACTTTAAAATTTGCAAGACAAGTGTTATGTTTTTTATTTCATTTTCCCAAGACAATATAAACAATTAAATTCAATAATACAAACTTTATGTACCATGTGTTGTGAAACAATAGTTCTGTGACATGACTCCCCGATGTTTCCGCCGCGGTTTGTTGTTTTATGCGGTCGGGGTGTTACAGAAAGATTGGTATCAGAGCTCATGGTTATAGAGAATTAGGTTATTAGTAATACTTTGACCTAGACTATAACCTTCCTAGGTCCCTAACACAAGTTAACTTGTGTTTAAATCTTAAAACAATACCATCACCCATCCTTAGAAGATTACCGAAACAAATTTACATGTTACAAATTTGTTTTGAAAATCAACCATCTCTCCTTGGATGATTTGTTTTTAGGCTACATGCCTTTAATGTTTTTCAAAATCTCGTCAAAGTTTGGGTTTTAATAATGTGAACACGTGCAATCTGGAAGGGTAGATGTCGTGCCCTGAGTTTTCTGTCTAAGGCTAGTGTGTTCGTACAAATCCGCATTATCGGACCTGTCACTCTTACCTGGGAACTCTTTGGGTGAGTATCCACTTATAGGTTAAAGCATGTCTTCACCATACATTATAAAGACCTATTTACTTTGATTAGCCACTATGTGTTGTTTGTTTGTTTTAGGTAACGAACAGATGATCAAAATCCGTATGTTTCGTGATATTTTTAATGTTTCCTTTTAACTATCTAATATCAATCTCACCCGTTTTCTCTCATATTTCCTTTTCTTTTAGAATGCCTCTCGTTGAAATGCTGCTCAGGACGCCGATATGGCGGCAATGACAGCTCAGCAGATAGCTGTTGTGTTACCAAATCTTGTGACTCAATTAAACCAAGCTAAAAATAACAACAACAATACACCTGTTTCGTGCAACTTTAAACAATTCAATTCGGCTAAACCTCTCAAGTTTAGTGGTTCTGAGGGAGCTTAGATAATTGGTTGCACTGATTTCTACAGCTCATTGGTAATTTGCTTAATGGAAGGTTGACTAGTAGAGTTTTGTAACTTCTGTTTATCATGCTTTTCATTTCTTCTATTGAAGATTCCATATATGTCATTCTCTGTGTCAAATCCTTGTATCTTAATTCATCACCTAACTTAATAGGATCATCTGAATCCTTACTAGAGGTAGTTGTATTTGGTTCTATAACAGGAAATACTCCAAATTAACAGAACCAAATGCCCCTTTGTCTTGGTACTGTGGACTTCCAACTGGAACAGAGGTTACAATTGTACCCTCAACAGTTGTTGCCTTCAAGGAAGTCTTAGAGATGAAACCACTGTCCAACTGAAAAACTGTTGTTTCATCATTGTAGTGGTTGCTTCACTCGAACTACCACCAAGAGTTACTTGTAACTCAGGGGTGTAGCCTCCTCAGATGTTTGTGGGCTAGCAAGTTGATTTTTCTCAGACTTAGTCACTTGTGGAAGTTTACTCTCATTAATTGGTGATTGTGAAGAACTGATTTGTGTCTGAGTGGTATCAATTGCTGCAAACAGAGGTATAAATGTTGGTCGAATTGGAGTGGAAGGTTGTGGAGTTGAAAGAGAGACAACCCTAGGAGAAGGGCTTAGAGACAGACTTTCAAGTGAGATATCTGCCTCTTGAATTTGTGTCATTGTGCTTACAACTTGATCCTTTTGTGAGGATTCAAGAGGAGATTGGATGGGTGGAGATCTTTCCATCTATTATGAGGAAGTAACAACAATGGTTTCTAGTGGCTTTGGTTTTGCACAAGGTTATCCTCTGAGATCTCATCTTCCAGAGGTCCCTTTTTGGTTGTTTCTTTTGGGTGGGCTTTTTGGATACGGGGGGTTTCTTTTTGAGTTTTTCTAGTGTGGGTTTCACAACAGCGGTTATGGTGTCATGATCAAAAGGAGTATGGGCTCAACAACAGAGGTATGAGCAACAAATGTGGACTAATCTAAAACAGGCTCATCCCCCTTTGCTTGTGTTTTAGAAACTTTGGACTCTTCATCTTACATTCTAGTAAAAGTTTCATTTGTAAGACTTGTTATTTTAAAAGTTGTACCTTGTTGAAAATCATTTTTAGACACTTGTTTTTTGAAGGTAATAGCTTAAAAGTCTGGGATACATAAGAACAGCTTTAGGTTTGTTGCCTTTAATAATAGTCACATTTGCCACTAAGTCCGAGAATATTTCCTGGGATAGATAATAATCTTAATTTGTCAAATGGCATATCCCAAGTATTGGACTTTTTGTGGAATCTCATAAATTGAGTTGGTCTTTGGGGTGAGAGACATACAAGTAGGGTATGGAAAAAAAATATCTCATTTCAGCAGGAAATTGAGGTTTAAAAATTGTAACTCCTGTCAATTGACCATCATACCCTCTTTCTATGAACTCTGTGTGAAGGTGTTGTTTTTCAAACATAGTATTACATGCTGGTCGTTTAGAGCAAATACTATGTATATTGAAAATGGGGATATCTAGACAATGGTTCCTCCAACTTTTGAAATTATACCAAATGGCTTTTATTTTAAGATTGAACTTCAGCATTTGCCCAGAACTATCGGAGGGTATCCACGTATATTGGTGCATCGGCAGTTAGGATGAATTAGTATTTTGATGATGTCAAAACGTCAATTATTGAGTGGAAGGATTTATTTTTGTTGGTTAACTCGAAATACGGAAGGTAGTTGTATGGAGTTTTGATTTGCAGAGCCATGATCGGAGATTGAAGATGAGAAGTTTGGAGAAGATTAGAGTGAAAACTGCTTTTTATGAATTTTGAATTCAAGTCGGTAGAGTAAGCTTTGTTTGGATGAAACAGGGTTTTTAAAAAGTGAAAAAGTGAATGCTGACGTGGCAGCAGCTGTTTGAAAGATCTGATGGCTAACATCTATCCATGTGGTAACCTCTGTTGTGGGTGACAGTTGTTAGATAACCTCTGTTGGAAAGCAATAGAGGTTGGGAACAATGGATATGAAAAGTTGCTAATTTTACTTTATCAGAGGATAGACATCAGAGGTTAGGGAAAACAGTGGTTATTCCTAACAGATGTTATGAAACAGTGGTGAAAGAGAACAGAGGATACCTTTTTGTAAAGTGGATAAATTTTAGCCAAATAGAGGTTCTAGAAATAGTGGTTTGGAACAGACTTTAATGATATTTGAAATTTTTTTCAAACAAAGCTATTTTTAAGGAAGAATTTTTAATTTTCTGAAAACATTTTAATGCTTTTTATTCATGGAAAAAAATTTGCTTTTGATCCAAGTTTAGGATACCAATCCTAGAGATCAAACTTTCAAAGGTGGATGTGTCTAAAGCTTTTGTCAACACATCTACCATCTGATCCTTGGTTTGAACATAATGCAGAAAAATCAAACCTTTTTCATAGCAATCCCTCACAAAGTGATATCTAATGTCAATGTGCTTGGTTGTTGATTGAGAGACTGGATTTTTAATGATGTTTTCAACTATTTGACTATCCAACATGAGAGGAGTTTTTAAAGTAGTCACACCAAAATCCAGCAACTGATTTTGAAGCCACGGGAGTTAAGTTGTACAGCTTGTAAAAACAATGTATTCAGCCTCTACTGTTGATGTTGAAACCGCTGCTTGCTTCTTGCTTTGCCAAGAAACCAAGCAATTACCTAGAAACTAACAACCTCCTGAAGTGGACCTTCTTGTAGTATAACAACCAACCAAGTCATTGTCTAAGTAACCTGAAAGCTCAATATTTCCATTAGCAGGATACAAGATACCAAGTGTGGGCGCACCTTTTATGTATCTGTATATCCTTTTCACAGTTATAAGGTTGGACTTTCTAGGTGCTGACTGGGATCTGGCACAGACACATGTGGCAAACATGATGTCTAGCTTTGATTCAGTTAGGTACAATAATGACACAATCATGCTTCTGTAAAGTGTTTTATCAACCAAGTCATCTTTATCATCAACAGTGACCAGTTTTGTGGTGGCCATGGGTGTACTACATGGTTTACAATCATTCATATCAACCTTGAACCATATGCCCCTTTCATATGTTTTGTTCTTGAAGACTCATTTTGTGCCAATTGGACATACATCCTTAGGCAATGGTACAAGTTCCCATACTTGTTGTCTCTTGAACTGTTGGAGCTCTTCCTACATGGCTTCTACCCAACTATTGTCTTTTAGTACCTCTTGGTACTTGACAAGTTGTGTGAGTGATAGAAAACCAGGAAAAAGACAAATGTTTTAGGATTAACTTCTTGTGAGTACCCCTTCATTGATGTTGCCAATAACTTTGTCTAGTGGATGATTTTTAAGGTAGATTAGATCTCCCTTATATGGAATGATGGCGTTTAGTGGTGAAGGATGCAGATGAGAATCATCCGAGCTAACATCTATTGGTAATTTTTAAGAGTCAATAGATGTTTGGAATGGAGGTGGAAGCATGGGTAGAATAGGTATGAAAATGGGTTAACTTTTGTTCACAGATGATGGACTTTTGTCAACAGTAGATTGACTGGATGAGGCGGCAGAGGCTTGAGGATCAACAATTGTTATGTATCAGTGGCAGAGTTTTGACACCTGTTTTGAACATTTGTTCCTCTGGTGGTGGAAGTGACTTTATAGTGTGGGATCACAATGTCAAATCCATAATCTTGATGAGAAGATTGTAGTGTACCTACCTTGTTAATTTTGACAGACACATCTTCAAATGTAAATTTATCTAAATCAAACAATTCAGCAGGATTTGCTGGGATTTTTAAAGAAGAAAGTTCATTGAACTTTACATTCGAAGTCTCTTCTACACACCTAGTCCTTGTGTTGAACGCTTTGTAGGCTTTAGCAGTAGTTGAGTATCCCAGAAAATAACCATACTCTACTTTGGCTGCAAATTTTGAAATTAAATCTTTTAAGCTTAAAATAAAAAATGGGCAGCCATAGATTTTGAAATAAGAGATCATTGGTTTTATTTTGAATAGAATTTCATAAGCCCTCTTTTGGTGTCTCAAATTAATTTAAACTTTGTTTTGCACATAGCAAGCTGTGTTTACAGCCTCTGCCCAAAACGACAATGTAAACCTGAATCTGTAAGCGTTGTTCTGGCAGCCTCAATGAAGGTGCTATTCTTCCTTTCAACGACCCCATTTTTTTCTGGCGTCCTTGGGATGTTGTACAGCCTCTCAATCACTTTTGACATAAAGAAGTCAAGCAACTCCTTATTTTTAAACTCTATTCCATTGTAACTCCTTAAGATTTTTGCTGGCATATCAAATTGCTTTTCAACTTTTCTTACAAAATCCTACAAAATCTCTGCAGTCTCATCTTTGGATTGCAAAAAGTAAGTCCATGTAAACCTTCAAAATCATCAATTATGACAAGATAATACCTCTTCTTTTTAAGACTTGTGATTTTAACAGGGCCAGACAAGGCCATGTGTAACAATTGTAAACACAGACTAGTTTTGGACTCATCAATGGATTTAAAAGAACTTTTATTTTTTTTTACCTTTTAGACAGGAAACACAATGTTCATAACATGTGAATTGTTTTGGTGGAAGGCGCTTTACAAGACCTTGTTTTGAGAGTGTGGTGATAGTTTTGAGATTTGTGTGACCAAGTCTTCCATGTCATAGTTTTATCTCTTTTTTAGAGGCAGCTGAGAATAGGCAAGCATTAGACATTGGATTATCTTTCAACATATCTACCACATACACATTGCCACTCCTGTGAGCAACAATGTCACACCCTGGATTTCCAACCCAAATCCATACATCGGTGGGCCCGGGTGGGGAGTATGGTGATGTCAGTTGATAATCATCATAGTCAATTAAACACGGCACAGTGGAAGTCTTGGAGTAAAATTATTATTACTAACCGAATGTTCGAAATACAAAATAATATACAGGCTCGTAATAGAAGAACCACAAGCGGATCATAAATTGTACATGGAAAGAATATAAAACAGACTTTGGGCAGATCTAGGATTTGCAAGATCCTCTATCACTACCGAGCACTTCCAGCCTAGTTCGTATTGTACTTACAAGCTCAGTCTTTTGAAAATACGTCAGCTTTGGCTAGTAAATACACCAAACTGACTGATTTTGAAAACATTTAAAAATGTTTCAAGTGCGTATCAACACAAAATCTATTTATAACTTGGGAAAGTTGACGTTGCAACCTTGTTAACAGATTCACATGTTTTCCATACATACAAGGCCCAGTACAAAAACCGAGACATGATTAAATACACACCACTTAGATGTAACGCTTCGCATTTGTATCTTCCCGTTTTAGCAAGTCTGCTTCATGTTTCTATTTTTTTGGAAAGTCCAAACATTGTAATCGTATTTCTATTTTCAATTCATTGGATTCTAAGGCTTTGATTGTAATCAAGATTAATCAATTATACGAAATTCGCAAACCTTGTTCATGTTTCAACTTATGATCATACGATACTTTACTTAATCATAAATCAATTCACAACAACGTGTAAATGTTTGATGAATGTTTATAAATCTTATACTAAACCCAAAGAAAGACAATTAGTGATGTTATTCAAAGAATTCAAGCTTCCATTATCATAAAATCTTGTCGCATTATGTTAAAAAAATTATACTTGTTACTTAGTTTTTTTTTATTTGTGTTTTAAAACAATAATGTGCATAATATTAGGCCATTACAAGACCCATACATGTCACACGTATAAAATACATTACTTAAATAACAACTAAAACCATTTATATAAATTAATTAACAAAGTAAAAACAAAAAAAAGTGGGCTACCATATGTTGATGTTTTGGGCTTGTTTCAAGCTTAAACACCCACTAATCTTGTCCAAAGCCCAACCCATTGAAACCCTAATCCCTTCCCTATATAAAACACCTTTCCCCCATCCATTTCCCACTTTTACAAGCCTCAAAACACTTCAAAAACACTATCAAAATCCCTAACATACTAAAAAAACACAGCAGCCATATTTGAGTTTTTTTGTGAGTTCTAACTCACTTCTTCAACTAATTCTTCCTTATTTCTCCTTCTAAAACACTTGGATAACCTCTAGGAAAGTTTTCACAAGTTTTCTTGGGCAAACTAAGGTGAAACCACCATTTTTAGGTCCAAAGTGCCATAAATTTTATGCCCATTTTTATCTTTTTAAACATTAAGATTTTTGAAGTTTTCTTTCTGTTTTCTTCCTCAACATTGTTTGCTAAGCCCTATGGGATGTTACCATAGGTTTTCTAGGGAAAACCAAGGTGGACCAATACCGTTTTTGGGCCAAACTTTATGTTTTGGAAGATAAACTTATAAACGTTTTTTGAACTTGTTTTTTTAAAACATAACAACTCTATGCTACTTATGCCTCTAACCAAGTTTATGTTTAGTGAGCTAGCTAGACTTGTTCATACAAAATCAAGAGGCATAACATGCCTCTAAACTTGTGGTTTTTACTAGGGTTTCAAACCCACAAGTGTTGGGTGTGATTACATGAAGGCCTTGGCCATTCAACTATTCAAACCACCCCTCACTTGATGATTTCCATAATTCTTGACCATCCGGATTGTCCTTGTGTCAATCTTGTGGAATGGTGAATCTTATGAAAGAGGTTTAGGATGGTTATCCTCCTACCTCCATTCATGACTTATATGACTTGCATGATATCTATGAAATACATGAACTATATGATAAATTAGTAATAATATAACTATATGTAAATACTTAATATAACCGAACCTTTGACCATGACCAGATGGTTAATTGTCTTAAAAGTAGGTTATTTTATCTTAGACTTAACAATCGTGACAATTCTATTGGGCATGACCCATAAAAACACAAACACCCTTCGGGGCTTATTAGTGTATAAAACGAGCGTTAATGTCTGGATAAATACTTTCGATTATACATACTTTCCTTGCCCATTTTAAATTCCTAAACTCATTGAACTCCCCCATCAATCTAATACTCACACACCTACGTTTGCTTTGTGTAGGATAAACTTGGTGTTCCATCCCCTAAATCAACCTAACTCTCTCACGGATAATACTTTGCAAAATCGTTACACTCGACCCTTTTTATGCTTTCCACTATTTGGGTGCAACATGATTAATTTACTAAAACTACACTAAATCACACTTTATTCTATACACAAACAATCCATCAACATGCTTTAGTCTTATGCTACATGAATTGTTACATGGTACATTCTTATGTGATCTAAATGTCATTAACTTTGATCGAGCCTCCCTTAACATGTATAGCGCTATAGGAGTAACGCACCGCCCGTATTCTAGTGGTCATTGTTAAGTTGAAATCTATTTTGCAGTACACCAGAGGATTGACTTGTAGATTCACATGCCTTGTTTACATTTATCTTGTATGCTAGCTAATCATGTGGATTTGTTTAATCAGATTTTATACTTATGCTATGATATTAAACTTGTGTACTCGCCAATACTTTGTTATTGAACTATAATTTTTAACATGTTGCAGGTTGATGAAGTTGTATGATGGAACTTAGTAGGAATGGCATAGAAACACGCGTAGAATACTACGCTAAATATTTGTTATTGTTGAACTTATTTCGTTGATGTTACTCTTATTTGGATTTTGTTGTAATATGACAATTGATGTTTTGAATGAAATGAAATTTGGTTGATTTAAATATTGTCGCAAATAGTGTTATGATGCAATGAGCAATCTAGTCGTCTCACTCTGATGTTTCCGCCATCGGTTGGGGTGTGATAGATTGGTATCAGAGCCATAACTATAGGGAATTAGGTAGAATTGCCATGTTCGACCTAGTCTATAGTTTAAGTGACCAACTTGACCATTCTTGCTTCATGAATAAAATGTTAATTCTTCCTATTTGCTTCTTCCTATTTCTTTTGTCTTAAATATATAAATGTATTTTTCCTAAGACACTTACACAATTTACACACTTGAAGACTTAAAGACACTCAAACTACAATCGAGATGATCTCACCAAAATAGGGGTGAAACCCGCACTTTGGTGATCACTCTCAATCCACGAATTTGAGTTTTGCACGAAATTACACCATCAAGTTAGGAGTGAGATCCACATCTTCATGGAAATTTCCGTCTCAAACTCTAGTGGACCCTTGCCAACGAGTCGGAATACGCTCCTCGTTTGGTAAGTACCAACCACATCTAGGGTACAATGTTGTCAAGTTAGGGGGAAAACCGCATCTTGTCAACTAGTCCCATTCCTCGATTTTCAATCTCGCCAAAGTTTCGATTTTTTTGATCGGTTAGAGACGTGTAGTAACTGGAAGGGTAAAGTGTCGTTAATCGCTTCTCGACGAGAGCACTTTATCTATAGGCCAAAGCACGTTCCTCTAATTTGAAAGGACCTCGATTCATTTTGGAATAGTCGAACGTTTCTCAACCCGAAACACTCCAATATTTTATTTACCTATCTTTTATGCTATCTCAATTTCTATGTGTTTTAATACTTGTTATCTCGTTCATTTCGAACCCGATGCACGATTCGCACGCCCTTCGTAACCAAAAACAATAATAATAATTCTCGTGAACCTACTAAATTTATATTCCTTTACGCAAATCATACATGTTTATGCTTTTTTTAATGCCAACATCCTTATGCCATCTATGTGAAGTTATACGTGTTACATGATACTTATATGCTCAAAACGGATACTTTTCTTTATAACAACACCTTACGATCAAAGGCTAAATCTATCTTTTGTTGTCAAACCCTTTTAGATGTCTTTCTCGCAAAGCGTTATGGGAAGAAGAAGGTCAAAGTCCAAGTCAAGGTCCCAATCCGGTCAAAAAAGGACTGCATGAAATTTATGGCCGAGCAAATGGCTAAGGTTATCCCCGAGATAGTCAGCAAGGTCCAGCCCCCACCTAACGCCGAATCACCTCATACCTCCGTCGACTACAAAGCCGAACCACCCAAGACCGCTTTCACCCATAAGCAATTCTTTTCCTGCAATCCCTTACCCTTCACTAGCGAGGGGGACGCCACTAAACTGCTACAATGGTTCCACGCCATTGAACTCACCTTCCTCCAAAGTGGTTCCCCGACCACTTGCGCACCTTGAACGCCACGGGAGTATTCCGTCGAGAGCCCTTGATTGGTGGACTTCCAAACGTAGCACGCGTGGCAACGAGGTCGCCCACGCCCTCCCTTGGTCCGAGCTCAAAAAGCTAATAGAAGGTGAATTCTGCCCCCTGCATGAACTTCAACGACTCGAGACTGAGTTTTGGAACCTCCGGCAAGTGGGGAATGACAACGCTGGCCTCACGGCCCGTTTCAAGCAACTGAGCTCGATCTGCCCAAGTCAGGTCGACACCACTGAGAAAACAGTCGCTAAATACATATGTTGCCTTCCTCTTAACCTTGCCGACCTGGTCGATGCCACCTCCCCCAACACCCTCGAAGAAACCTTTCGGCTGGCTGCTCGCTTGAACAACCGCCAAGTCCTTCGTGAAGCCGCCAAGGCTCCACCAAGGAAAGCCCACCAAGCAACCACCGAATCCGTTACCAAACCTGCCTCGCCCAAAACCCCCAAGAAGCGGAAGGCTTCGAGCCCAATTTGCGCGATAGTCACTCTGCCAAACCCCCACCAGCCAGCTTTGCCCACACCCGAACCCATCAAGAAAGCGTACACTGGACCCCTTCCAAGTGCAACACATGTCCCTTCCATTACCCTGTTACCGCCCCATGCTGCCTATGAAAACCTGAAATAGGTATGGGCACTTTGCCTAACAGTGCCGGAATGGTCCGCAAGCCCCAATCAACCAAGCCCGAGCTATGACCACCACACCTCCTCAAAACCCTACCGGCAACCAAAACCAACCTTGCTCTTGCCGCTCGTGCCTGCTTCAGATGCGGGACCCAAATCACTTCGCCAACAACTGCCCACAGCGTAACAACAACAATCAGCAGCAGCAGCAGCAAGCTCGCGGTCGAGCCTTTGTCATCACGACTGCTCAAGCTCAGAACTCAAACGACGTCATATCGGGTACGTTCCTTGTTAACAATGTTTACGCTACGTGTTTATTTGATACTGGTGCGGATAAAAGTCTTGTATCCACTGAATTCGAACGTTTGCTTATGTGTAGTCGTTCTAAGTTGCCTAAACCATTCGAAGTTGAAGTCGCCGATGGAAAATCCGTCACCGTCGATTCTGTCCTTTCTAATTGTTCTTTGAACCTTAATGATCATACGTTTTCTATTGACCTCATATCCATGCCAATGGGTAGTTTTGATATCATAGTAGGCATGGATTGGCTAGGGCGAGTCTGTGCTGAAGTTGTTTGTTCGGAGAAGTGCATTCTCCTTCCCTTCCCAACGATGATTCCTTGCACGTCTATGGCGAGAAACCTTCCAAAGGTCTCAAGCTTATGTCGTGTATTCAATCGAACAAGTACTTGCATAAGGAATACTTCCCCTTTCTTGCCCACTTTGTGAAAAAGAAGGAGAAGGGTCCAAGCGTGAGTGAAGTTCCCGTTGTGCGCGAATTCCCTGATGTCTTTCCTGAGGATCTTCCTGGTCCTCCTCCTGCTCGTTCTTTTGATTTCCGCATAGACCTCATCCCTGGTGCAACTCCGGTCGCAAAATCCCCCTATCGTCTAGCACCCTCGGAGATGTAAGAACTGTCTAGCAACTTCAAGAGCTTCTTGAGAAGGGCTTCATCCGCCCTAGCACATCTCCTTGGGGCGCTCCCTTTCTGTTCGTCAAAAAGAAAGACGGATCCTTTCGCATGTGCATTGACTATCGTGAGCTCTACAAGCTTACAGTCAAGAACCGTTACCCTCTTCCTCGCATCGACGACCTTTTCGATCAACTTCAAGGCGCGACTTGCTTCTATAAAATCGACCTTCGCTCTAGTTAACATCAACTTCGAGTCCTCGAAGAAGATATACCCAAAACTGCGTTCCGCACACGTTATGAGCACTACGAGTTCGTAGTCATGCCATTCGGTTGACCAACGCACCCGCCGTGTTTATGGATTTGATGAATCGCGTGTGTATGCCTTATCTTGACCGATTCGTGATCGTCTTTATTGATGATATCCTAATCTATTCCATGACACGAGAAGAGCATGAGCGACACTTGCGTCTTATCCTTCATCTGTTGCGAACCCAATGTCTCTACGCCAAGTTTTCCAAGTGTGAATTTTGGTTAAAAGAGGTTCAATTTCTTGGTCATGTCGTCAACGAACTTGGTATTCACGTTGACCCCGCAAAAATCAAGGCGGTGAAAAATTGGATTGCCCCTAAGACTCCGTTCGAAATTCGTTCGTTTCTCGGTTTAGCCGGTTATTACCGTCATTTCATTTCGAACTTTTCAAAAATTGTCGTGCCTCTCACTTCCTTGACTCAAAAGGATAAACCTTTTGTTTGGGGTTCCAAACAAGAGGAGTGTTTTCAAACGCTCAAGGACATGCTTTGCAATGCTCCTATCCTAACCCTTCCCAATGGTAACGACGATTTTGTCATGTATTGTAATGCCTCAAGACTAGGTCTTGGTTGCGTTCTGATGCAACGAGATAAGGTTATCGCTTACGCATCACGTCAACTCAAACTTCATGAGAAAAATTATACTACCCATGACCTTGAACTTGGTGCAGTTATTTTTGCATTAAAGATATGGCGACACTACCTTTATGGACAAAGTGTACGGTCTTCACCGACCATAAGAGCCTTCAGCATATCTTTAATCAAAAAGAACTCAACATGCGTCAGCGTCGTTGGGTAGAGTTGTTAAACGACTATGACTGTGATATCCGCTACCACCCTGGTAAAGCGAATGTCGTGGCCGACGCAGTTAGTCCGAAAACTCATGTTAAGAGTGTACGTTGCTACCAAACTTTTCGAAAGCTTCAAGAGATGATTCGTGAGGCACAATACTCGACCGTTAATGAGGGCAACCTTGATAATGAGTTGAAGTGTGGTGCTGAAACCCAACTCGTGACCAAATCCGATGGCATCATGTGCTATCTCGACCGTATTTGGATTCCTAATCGTGATAATCTTTGTTATCTCTTGATGAGTGAAGCTCATAAGTCTCGATATTCAATTCACTCTGGCGTCATACTGGTGGCCTGGAATGAGGAAAGATATCGCCTGCTATGTTTCGAAGTGCCTTACTTGCTCCAAGGTAAAGGCTGAGCATCAAAGACCCTCTGGCTTACTCGAACAACCAGAAATTACTATTTGGAAATGGGAGAGTATTACTATGGATTTCATAACCAAGCTCCCTCGTACATCCTCTGGTAACGATAATATTTGGGTAATCATCGACCGTTTGACCAAGTCTGCTCATTTCCTCCCCATACGTGAAGACTACCGAGTTGAGAAGTTAGCTCGTATCTACACGGATGAAATCATCTGTCATCACGGTGTTCCCATTGACATTATCTCCGACCGTGATGGTCGCTTCACTTCTCGCCTTTTGCAAACGTTTTAAAAAGCCCTTGGTACTCAGCTCAATCTTAGTACTGCTTTCCATCTCAGACTGATGGTTAAACCGAGCGTACAATCCAAACTCTAGAGGACATGCTTCGTTCTTGCGTAATTGATTTTGGTGGCAACTGGGACATGCATTTGCCTTTGGTCGAATTCTCGTACAATAACAGTTACCACGCGAGTATTCAAATGGCACCATTTGAGGCATTGTGTGGATGCAAGTGCCAATCGCCTATTTGTTGGCACGAGATCGGGGAAGCTCAAATCACCGATCCCGAGCTTATACAACAGATGACGGACAAGATTTTGCAGATTCGGGACAACTTGCTGAAAGCTAGAAGCCAACAAAAGAGCTACGTAGATAAAAGACGCAAGCCCTTGGAATTCCACGTTGGTGACTTTGTACTTATCATGGTATCCCCTTGGAAGGGTGTGGTTGGTTTCGGGAAAAGGGAAAGCTCGTTCCTCGCTACGTAGGTCCTTTCAAGATTCTTGAGAGGATTGGCAAGGTAGCCTACCGACTGGAACTACCACAAGTGCTCAACAACGTTCATCCTACCTTCCACATCTCAAACTTAAAAAGATATCTCGCTGAAGAAGGGCTCCAAGTTCCGCTTGAAGATCTTCAAATCAATGAGACTTTGCATTTCGTGGAAAAACCAGTCAAAATCATGGACCGAGGTACTAAGCAACTAAGGTGCATTCGAATTCCTATCGTAAAGGTTTGATGGGAAAGAAAACGTGGCGCTGAATATACATGGGAACTTGAAAGCGACATGAAGTCTAAGCATCCGCATTTGTTCGTTGCATCTTCCTAAATTTCGGGACGAAATTCCCAAAAGGAGGGGAGACTGTAACGCTTCGCATTTGTATCTTCCCGTTTTTAGCAAGTCTTCTTCGTGTTTCTATTTTTTGAAAAGTCCAAACCTTGTAATGGTATTTATATTTTCAATTCATTGGATTCCAAGGCTTTGATTGTCATCAAGATTAATCAATTATACGAAATTTGCAAACCTTGTTCATGTTTAAACTTATGATCATACGATGCTTTACTTCTTCATAAATCAATTCACAAAAACGTGTAAATGTTTGATGAATGTTTATAAATCTTATAATAAACCCATGAAAGACAATTAGTGATGTTATTCAAAGAATTCAAGCTTCCATTATCATAAAATCTTGTCGCATTATGTTAAAAAAATTTACTTGTTAGTTAGTTGTTTTTTTTTGTGTTTTAAAACAATAATGTGCATAATATTAGGCCATTACAAGACCCATACATGTCACACATATAAAATACATTATTTAAATAACAACTAAAACAATTTATATAAATTAATTAACAAAAAAAACAAAAAAAGTGGACTACCATATGTTGATGTTTTTGGCTTGTTTCAAGCTTAAACACCCACTAATCTTGTCCAAAGCCCAACCCATTGAAACCCTAATCCCTTCCCTATATAAAACACCTTTCCCCCATCCATTTCCCACTTTTACAAGCCTCCAAACACTTCAAAAACACTCTCAAAATCCCTAACATACTCAAAAAATGCAGCAGCCATATTTGAGTTTTTTGTGAGTTCTAACTCACTTCTTCAACTAATTTTTCTTTATTTCTTCTTCTAAAACACTTGGATAACCTCTAGGAAGGTTTTCACAAGTTTGCTTGGCACACTAAGGTGAAACCTCACCATTTTTAGGTCCAAAGTGCCATAAATTTTCTGCCCATTTTTATCTTTTTAAACTTTAATATTTTCGAAGTTTTCCTTATGTTTTCTTCCTCAACATTGTTTGCTAAGCCCTATGGGATGTTACCATAGGTTTTCCAGGGAAAACCAAGGTGGAACAATACCATTTTTGAGGCCAAACTTTCTGTTTTGGAAGATAAACTTATAAACTTTTTTTGAACTAGCTAGCTAGACTTGTTCATACAAAATCCAGAGGCATAACATGCCTCTAAACTTGTGGTTTTTACTAGGGTTTCAAACCCACAAGTGTTGAGCCATCCAAGCTTACAAGCTTGTGTTGGTTTAGGTGTGATTACATGAAGGCCTTGGCCATTCAACTATCCAATCCACCCCTCACTTGATGATTTCCATAATTCTTGACCATCCGGATTGTCATTGTGTTAATCTTGTGTAATGGTGAATCTTATGAAAGAGGTTTAGGATGGTTATCCTCCTACCTCCATGCATGACTTATATGACTTACATAATATCCTTGAAATACATGAACTATATGATAAATTAGTAATAATATAACTATATGTAAATACTTAATATAACCGAACCTTTGACCATGACCAGATGGTTAATTGTCTAAAAAGTAGGTTATTTTATCTTATACTTAACAATCGTTACGATTCTATTGGGCATGACCCATAAAAACACAAACACCCTTCGGGGCTTATTAGTGTAAAAAACGAGCGTTAATGTCTAGATAAATACTTTCGATTATACATACTTTCCTTGCCTATTTTAAATTCCTAAACTCGTTGAACTCCCCGTCAATCTAATACTCACACACCTACATTTGCCTTGTGTAGGATAAACTTGGTGTTCCATCCCCTAAATCAACCTATCTCTCTCATGTATAATACTTTGCAAAACCGTGAGTATACTCGACCCTTTTTATGCTTTCCACTATTTGGGTGCAACATGATTAATTTACTAAAACTACACTAAATCACACTTTATTCTATACACAAACAATCCATCAACATGCTTTAGTCTTATGCTACTTGAATTGTTACTTGGTACATTCTTATGTGATCTAAATGTCATTAACTTTGATCGAGCCTCCTTAACATGTATAGCGCTATAGGAGTAACGCACCGCCCGTATTCTTGTGGTCATTATTAAGTTGAAATCTATTTTGCGGTACACTAGAGGATTGACTTGTAGATTCACATGCCTTGTTTACATTTATCTTGTAAGCTAGCTAATCATGTGGATTTGTTTAATCAGATTTTATACTTATGCTATGATATTAAACTTGTGTACTTGCCAATACTTTGTTATTGAACTATACTTAACATGTTGCAGGTTGATGAAGTTGTATGATGGAACTTAGTAGGAATGGCATAGAAACACGCGTAGAATACTAAGCTAAATATTATGATATTGTTGAACTTATTTCATTGATGTTACTCTTATTTGGATTTTGTTGTAATATGATAATTGATGTTTTGAATGAAATGAAATTTGGTTGATTTAAATATTATCGCAAATAGTGTTATGATGCAATGGGCAATCTAGTCGTGTCACTCTGATGTTTCCGCCATCGGTTGGGTTGTGACATTAGAACTCACGAAGGAGTTATCCCCAACTTCTTGGGTAATTTGCATTTGAGCGTCTGTCAGGTGTATGCCTACACCCGGCGCTAAGGTCGTAGCCATTATCTAATGTAATGAGCCGAGGATATCCAGGACACTGTAATTTAACCCTCGATGTTTAAGTTATCAAACAAAACTGATCAAAACAGAATATGTGGATTTACTAGCCAGAATCTGGCATTCGATTGATCCCATTTCTGACCAAGCGGTAATAATTTACCGTATCCCAAGCCCGTATAGGGAAAATAAGTCAAGAGTATTTACCTGAATTAGCCTTGTTTAAAATGCAAGATTATAACCCAACCGTATTCAAAATGAGCTAAGTGCAGATAGCATTTACCAGAATGTCTCTAGTAGCTAACCTATTAAATACTAACGGTCTTATTTAAGTCATAGACTTAGACCGACTAGCGTACTTGATCAAAACGTATAACGCTAGATTAAACGATGATTGGATAGAATGTAGTTTAATCCAACAAGTACGTTGACTTGTGTAATATGGATAAACTATAAACATTCTGGATTTTGAGACTTAAATGACAAGGTTAAACCCGTTTCGGTTAATTTCCGTTAACTAGTTACATATACTTAACCGTACGCATGTCAGCGATATTGGGTAACTGGATAAGTTATGGACAAGTTCTATATGACATTACATTTTAAATAAGTTGTACTATCAGTAGGATATCAACTTTTAGGCCCGTTATGGTTTTAAAATGAAACTATGCCTCATAAGGGCGTTTCGGTAATTTCATATCGTATAAAAGGAACTTAAATACAATTTAATGTTATAACTATAATTATTCTGGAAAATAATTTATTTATGATTAATATCAGTAGGATATTAACTTTACGTGTAATTTATCTTTTATGACCAAACTATGCACCGAATTGGCATTTTGGTCATTTTACACATAGTTTATAAATTATTTGGGATTTTGATTTTATAACATGTACCTACTATAAAAATATTTAAAATAAGTTTTACATTCAGTAGGTAACAAGTCTTGGTCAAATAATATGGTTTAAAACCATACTATGCGCCGAAACGCGCCTATGTCGTAAAATGATGTTTTATGCGATGTTTTATGAAAACTGATGTTAAGGTCATATTAAAATGTCTTAGATATGTTATTTAATATAACATATCAGTAGGTAAAGGATTTACCTTGAAAAGATTTGATTAAAACCATTTTGTGAGCCACAAGGGCTAAATCGTCATTTAGCGACATAATTGAAGGACCTGCTTGTAAACTCAGTTTATAATCTGGTTTGACATCCCAAATAATCCTACTTATAATATTCTATCAGTAGGAAGCTTATTTTCAAGTTCATTATCATTAAAACCTTGACTTATGCAAAAAGGTCATTTTGGTAAAAAAAGGCATAATTACGGAAATTGCGCGTAAACTCAGATTCTGATTATGATCATGTAATATAACCTCAGAGGGTTATGCTACATTATATTATGATCATAATACAACTTTAGATCAGTAGCTAACTAATCTAAATCGGGTCAAAATCGAAAGTCAAAGCAGAAGTCAAACTTTGCGACTTTCGGTTGCGAACCGACCCTAGAACTGAAATTGATGAGCCGAAACTGTTCATACATGTTCTAATAATTATTACCAACTGGTTTAAGTGTCAAAACATGTTTCATAACATATATAAGATAAATTTATGATTTTTCTAAAAAATGACCTGTTTTACTTTTTATTATCATAACTTTGACCCGTCAATTGGCCTAGCAAACGTGATCTTCAGGAGGTGCCCTTTATAGGGACTAACACCTACCTTATTACGATTATTTAGCCATGTTCGTTATGAACAATGGCTAGACCATAATGGTCTTAACCGAAAGTCAAATCGTTTTTCGTAAAACGCTTGATTTTTGGCTATAAAAGCCTATAAACGAAAATGCACAAGGAAAGAACACTTACAAAAGGTTCCTAGAATGCAAGAGAACTAAGTTGGATGCTCCTTTCAGTTAGGAACTTCCAGAGGAGGGAGAAGAATTATGAATAAGAAAGGTGCAAGTTCAAATGGTGAACTTGGACACCTAATCATAGTTGGAGAACTCAAAGGAGGTGATGCTAGGTGTTTAGGGTGTAAGAGGGAGCTTACAAGTGTCCCAAAGCATGGCATAGCTGTTTGGGAAGCCATAGTTTCGAGAAAATGGTTTTTGCCATTTTTGTTTGGAGGCCAAGTAAACTTTCTGCAGACACCGGCCTCTCGCGCCCCGCGAGCACCCCTTGTCAGGCTTAAAAATTTGTCACATTTAGCCCCTCAACTTAATAATACCCTTGAAACCTCCTGAAACACCCTTTTAGCATATTTAGCCCTTCGTAGCCATATTTGGTGTACCCGGGATTATGCCCCGTCATTGTCGAGCTCTCGGTTCATTAAAAGGTCACTCAGAGGTATAAATTAACATGTTGACACTTTTAATCCCTCCATTATCAAACTCTCACATATTTACAGAATTGAACCCTCTCATCCATCCAATGGTACGTATGAGAGTTAGGAGTTTGTAAAGGATCACTCAGATGCTCATTATAAGCATGTTGACTCCGATATCACTCAGAGGCCAAGTTTTAAGCATGTTGACACCTTTAGTCATTATTAGTCTTTAATAGACTAAGTTTAGAATACAACACGTGTCACTATGCTATTAGACATGATTTTTAATAGGTGTTACATCAATAACAATGTCCTCGCAGGGACTAACATATATTAGAAGAGACTTCACTCATCCTTCTTTCCCTTAATCAGTTTGGAGAGTTTCTTGAAGAACTTGTTCGTCTTCTTCTCCATTTTCTCCGCTTGTTGTTGCATTTCTTTCATTCTTTCTAAGGCCTCGTTAATGGCCTCAAGTGGTGGCGGAGGTTGTGGTTGTGGTTATGGCATAACCAGATACTGGTACCCATAAGTTGGATATCCAGTCGGTGGATAAGCAGGTGGGAAAGGGGACAGGTAAAGTGCGTTGTGCATAACTGCTTGCATATAGGGGTCTGGCGACCATGCTTGATAGTCTACTGGTGTTGACGGGTTAAAAGGATCATATCCAGACGTATCTGGATATGTGGGGATTGGTTTACTATAACCAGATGATGGTGGTTGAACTGTAGGGGTTGGTGTTGGTTCCACCAAGGGTGAGGTGTTAGAGGGTCCACCCATTTGTGGGTCCTCTTGAATTGTGGGGTAGGAGTTGGGCAAAGGTGGCTGTGATCCTGACCTTTGTCCTGCATATACCGACATACGTGCTCCACGCTTCCTTCTTGGTGCTTCAGGTGGTGGTTGAGGTTGGTCCACCGGTTCCATGTGGATGTCTTCTTGTATAGGACGTGGTTGAGAGGGATGGTAAGGTGTGTTGGTGAAGGTAAATTGGTTCCAATATTGGTCCCACTCATTAGGACCTTGGTATGGCGATCCGGCATAAGAGTTCGAATCGCTTGAAATTTCTACGGGATGCGTATTCGATCCAGACGGTGGCATCTCCGGGTCGGAGTCCTCGTCCATAGATTTTGGCTGATCCAACTGATTTTGATCGGCTGGGGGCGTGTTAAAGTAGTAGTTCGGGTTAGATTCTTCATGATAAGAGTGTGAATGGGAATGATGAGAATGGTGAGAATGGTGTGAATGATAGGAGTGGTGAGAGTGGTAAGAATTTTGGGAATGTGGGGGCGAGTGTCTATGAGAGACAGAGTGTCTCGCTGGTTGCCAAGGAGATGAATCTCCTGATTCATGTAGGAATCTGAGTTGTGAGGTTGAGAAGGGATGCGCCCCGATGGTCCTCCCTCATGGGTCCTTTTCCTCGTCCTAGTACTCTTGGCGGCATTTTCCTGTTAATATCAATTCAAAACAATACTAATAACTTAATAATTAAATGAGTAATCCTAGGTCAATGCTTAGACTCGGAAGTCTAAGGAATTTGCTCGTGTAAGTTTGAGATTAAACAAAAAAGGCTAGTGTTCAATTCTCTCAAACGTTGGCTCTGATACCAACCTGTCACACCCCGGATTTCCAACCCAAATCCATACACCGGTGGACCCGGGTGGGGAGTATCCTGACGTCAGTTGATAATCATCTTAGTCAATTAAACACGACACAGCGGAAGTCTTGTAGTAAAACTATTATTACAAACCGAATGTTCGAAATACAAAATAATATACAGGCTCGTAATAGAAGATCCACAGGGGATCATAAATTGTACATGAAAAGAATATAAAACAGACTTTAAGCAGATCTATGATTTGCAAGATCCTCTATCACTACCGAGCACTTCCAGCCTACTTCGTATTGTACCTGCAAGCTCAGTCTTTTGAAAATACGTTAGCTTTCGCTAGTAAAAACACCCAACAGACTCATTTTGAAAACAATTCAAAAATATTTTAAGTGTGTATCATCACAAAATCTTTTTATAACTTGGGAAAGTTGACGATGCAACCTTGTTAACAGATTCACATGTTTGTCCATACATACAGGGCCCAGTATAGAAACCGAGACATGATTAAATACACACCACTCAGAACTCACGAAGGAGTTATCCCAACGTCTTGGGTAATTTGCATTTGAGCGTCTGTCAGGTGTATGCCAACACCCCGCGCTAAGGTCGTGGCCATTATCTAATGTAATAAGCCGAGGATATCCAGGACACGGTAATTTAACCCCCGATGTTTATGTTATCAAACAAAACTGATTAAAACAGAATATGCGGAATTACTAGCCACAATCCGGCATTCGATTGATCCCATTTCTGACCAAGCGGTAATATTTTCCAGTATCCCAAGCCCGTATAGGGAAAATAAGTCAAGAGTATTTACCTGAATTAGCCTTGTTTAAAATGAAGATTATAACCCAGCCGTATTCAAAATGAGCTAATGCATATCACATTTACCAGAATGTCTCTAGTAGCTACCCAATTAAATACTAACGGTCTTATTTAAGTCATAGACTTAGACCGACTAGCGTACTTGATCAAAACGTATAACGCTAGATTAAACGATTATTGGATAGAATGTAGTTTAATCCCAACAAGTACGTTGACTTGTGCAATATGGATAAAATATAAACATTCTGGATTTTGAGACTTAAATGACAAGGTTAAACATGTTTCGGTTAATTTTCGTAAACTAGTTACATATTCTAAACCGTACGCATGTCATGTATATCGGCTAACCGGATAAGTTATGGACAAGTTCTATATGCCATTACATTTTAAATAAGTTGTACTATCAGTAGGATATCAAGTTTTATGCCCGTTATGGTTTTAAAATGAAACTATGCCTCATAAGGGCGTTTCGGTAATTTCATAAACTTGAATATAATTTAATGTTATAACTATAAGTATTCTGTAAAAATATTTTATTTATGATATAATATTAGTAGGATATTAACTTTATGTGTAATTTATCTTTTATAACCAAACTATGCACCGAATGGGCATTTTGGTCATTTTAGACATATTTTATAAATTATTTAGGATTCTGAGTTTATAACATGTACCTACTGTAAAAATATTTAAAATAAGTTTTACATTCACTAGGAAACAAGTCTTGTTTAACTAATATGGTTTAAAACCATATTATGCGCCGAAACGGCGCTTATGTTGTAAAATGACGTTTTAGCGATGTTTTAGGAAAACTGATGTTAAGGTCATATTAAAATGTCTTAGATATGTTATTTAACAAAACATATCAGTAGGTAAAGGATTTACCTTGAAAATATATGATAAAACCATTTTATGAGTAACAAGGGCTAAATCGTCGTTTATCGACATAATTCAAGGACCTGCTTGTAAACTCAGTTTATAATCTAGTTTGACAAAATAATCCTACTTATAATATTCTATCAGTAGGAAGCTTATTTTCAAGTTCATTATCACTAAAACCTTGACTTATGCAAAAAGGGCATTTGGGTCAAAAATGGCATAATTACAGAACTTGCGCATAAACTTAGATTCCGATTATGATCATGTAATATAACCTCAGAGGGTTATGCTACGTTATATTATAATCATAATGCAACTTTAGATCAGTTGCTAACTTATCTAAATCGGGTCAGAATAGAAAGTAAAATCTTAAGTCAAACTTTGCGACTTTCGGTTGCGAACCGACCCTAGAACTGAAATTGACGAGCCGAACATGTTCTTACATGTTCTAATAATTATTACCAACTTGTTTAAGTGTCAAAACTAGTTTCATAACATATATAAGATAAATTTATGATTTTTCTGAAAAATGGCCTGTTTGACTTTTTAATGTCATAACTTTGACCCGTCAATTGGCCTAGCAAACTTGATCTTCAGGAGATGCCCTTCATAGGAACTAACACCTACCTTATTATGATCACTTAGCCATGTTCGTTACGAACAATGGCTAGACCATAATGGTCTTAACCGAAAGTCAAATCGTTTTCCGTAAAACGCTTGACTTTTGGCTTTAAAAGCCTATAAACGAAAATGCACAAGGAAGGAACACATACAAGTGGTTCCTAGAATGCAAGAGAAATAAGTTGGATGCTCCTTTCAGTTAGGAACTTCCAGAGGAGGGAGAAGAGTTATGAATAAGAAAGGTACAAGTTCAAATGGTGAACTTGGACACCTATTTATAGTTGGAGAACTCAAAGGAGGTGATGCTAAGTGTTTAGGGGTGTAAGAGGGAGCTTACAAGTGTGCCAAAACGTGGCATAGCTGTTTGGGAAGCCATAGTTTCGAGAAAATGGTATTTGACATTTTTTGTTTGGAGGCTAAGGAAACTTTCTGCAGACACGGGCCTCTCACGCCCCGCGAGAGGCTAAGGCCTTGCCTCTCGTGCCCCGCGAGCGCCCCTTGTCAGGTTTTAAAATTTGTCACATTTAGCCCCTCAACTTAATAAATATCCTTAAAACCTCCTAAAACACCCTTTTAGCATATTTAGCCCTCCGTAGCCAATATTTGGCGTACCTGGGATTATGCCCGGTCATTGTCAAGTTCTCGGTTCGGTAAAAGGTCACTCAGAGGTATAAATTAACATGTTGACACTTTTAATCCCTCCATTATCCAACTTTCACATATTTACATAATTGAACCCTCTCATCCATCCAATAGTACGTATTAGAGTTAGGAGTACGTAAAGGATCATTCAGAGGCTCATTATAAGCATGTTGACTCTGATATCACTCAGAGGCTGGGCATGTTGACATATCAGTCACTCAGAGGCCAAGTTTTAAGCATGTTGACACCTTTAGTCATTATTAGTCTTTAATAGACTAAGTTTAGAATACAACATGTGTCACTATACTATTGGACACAATTTTTACTAGGTGTTACATCAATAACAATGTCCTCGCAGGGACTAACATATATTAGAATAGACTTCACTCATCCTTCTTTCCCTTAACCAGTTTGGAGAGTTTCTTGAAGAACATGTTCGTCTTCTTCTTCGTTTTCCCCGCTTGTTGTTGCATTTCTTTCATTCTTTCTAAGGCCTCGTTAATGGCCTCAAGTGGTGGCGGAGGTTGTGGTTGTGGTTGTGGCATAACCGGATACTGGTACACATAAGTTGGATATCCAGTCGGTGGATAAGCAGGTGGGAAAGGGGACAGGTAAAGTGTGTTGTGCATAACTGCTTGCATATAGGGGTCTGGCGACCTGCTTGATAGTCTACTGGTGTTAACGGGTTAAAAGGATCATATCCAGACGTATCTGGATATGTGGGGATTGGGTAACTATAACCTGATGGTGGTGACTGAACTGTAGGGGTTGGTGTTAGTTCTACCACAGGTGAGGTGATAGAGGGTCCACCCATTTGTGGGTCCTCTTGAATTGTGGGGTAGGAGTTGGGCAAAGGTGGCAGTGATCCTACCCTTTGTCCTGCACATACCGACATACGTGCTCCACGCTTCCTTCTTGGTGGTTCAGGTGGTGGTTGAGGTTGGTTTACCGGTTCCATGTGGACGTCTTCTTGTATAGGAGGTTGTTGAGAGTGATGGGAAGCTGTGTTGGCGAAGGTAAATTGGTTCCAATATTGGTCCCACTCATTAGGACCTTGGTAAGGCGATCCGGCATAAGAGTTTGAATCGCTTGAAATTTCTATGGGATGCTTATTCGATCCTGACGTCGGGTCGGAGTCCTTGTCCATAGGGTTTGGCTGATCCAACTGATTTTGATTGGTTGGGGGCGTGTTAAAGTAGTAGTTCGGGTTAGATTCTTCATGATAAGAGTGTGAATGGGAATGATGAGAATGGTGAGAATGGTGTGTATGATAGGAGTGGTGAGAGTGGTAAGAATTTTGGGAATGTGGGGGTGAGGGTGTAGGAGAGACAAGTGTCTCGCTGGTTGCCAAGGAGATGAATCTCCTGATTCTTGGTAGGAATCTGAGTTGTGAGGTTGAGAAGGGATGCGCCCCGATGGTCCTCCCCTCATGGGTCCTTTTCCTCTTCTCGTACTCTTGGCGGCATTTTCCTTTTAAAATCAATTCAAAACAATACTAATAACTTAATAATAAAATGAGTAATCCTAGGTCAATGCCTAGACTTGGAAGTCTAAGGAATGTGCTGGTGTAAGTTTGAGATTAAACACAAAAGGCTAGTGTTTAATTCTCTCAAACGTTGGCTTTGATACCAACCTGTCACACCCCGGATTTCCAACCCAAATCCATACACCGGTGGACCCGGGTGGGGAGTATCGTGATGTCAGTTGATAATCATAATAGTCAATTAAACACGACTCAGAGGAAGTCTTGGAGTAAAATCATTATTACAAACCGAATATTCGAAATACAAATAATATACAGGCTCGTAATAGAAGATCCACAGGCGGATCATAAAGTGTACATGGACAGAATATAAAACAGACTTTGGGCAGATCAAGGATTTGCAAGATACTCTATCACTACCGAGCACTTCCAGCCTATTTCTATTGTACATGCAAGCTCAGTCTTTTGAAAATACATCAGCTTTCGCTAGTAAATACACCCAACTGACTCATTTTGAAAACATTTCAAAAATGTTTTAAATGCGTATCAGCACAAAATTTTTATAACTTGGGAAAGTTGACGTTGCAACCTTGTTAACAGATTCACATGTTTGTCCATACATACAGGGCCCAGTATAGAAACCGAGACATGATTAAATACACACCACTTAGAACTCACGAAGGAGTTATCCTAACGTATTGGGTAATTTGCATTTGAGCGTATGTCAGGTGTATGCCAACAGCCCGCGCTAAGGTCGTGGCCATTATCTAATGTAATGAGCCGAGGATATCCAGGACACGGTAATTTAATCCCTGATGTTTAAGTTATCAAACAAAAATGATTAAAACAGAATATGCGAATTTACTAGCCACAATTCGGCATTCGATTGATCCCATTTCTGACCAAGCGGTAATAATTTACCGTATCCCAAGCTCGTATAGGGAAAATATGTCAAGAGTATTTACCTGAATTAGCCTTGTTTAAAATGCAAGATTATAACCCAGCCGTAATCAAAATGAGCTAAGTGTAGATAGCATTTACTGGAATGTCTGTAGTAGCTAACCAATTAAATACTAACGGTCTTATTTAAGTCATAGACTTAGACCGACTGGCGTACTTGATCAAAACGTATAACGCTAGATTAAATGATGTTTGGATAGAATGTAGTTAATCCCAACAAGTACGTTAACTTGTGTAATATGGATAAACTAAAAACATTCTGGATTTTGAGACTTAAATGACAAGGTTAAACCCGTTTCGTTTAATTTCCGTAAACTAGTTACATGTACTAAACCGTACGCATGTCAGCAATATCTGGTAACCGGATAAGTTATGGAAAAGTTCTATATGCCATTACATTTTAAATAAGTTGTACTATCAGTAGGATATCAACTTTTATGCCCGTTATGGATTTAAAATGAAACTATGCCTCATAAGGGCTTATCGGTAATTTATACCGTATAAAAGGAACTTGAATATAATTTAATATTATAACTATAAGTATTCTGGAAAAATAATTTATTTACTATATAATATCAGTAGGATATTAACTTTATGTGTAATTTATCTTTTAGGACCAAACTATGCACCGAAGGGCATTTTGGTCATTTTACACATAGTTTATAAATTATTTGGGATTCTGAGTTTATAACATGTACCTACTATAAAATATTTAAAAAAAGTTTACATTCAGTAGGTAACAAGTCTTGGTAAAATAATATGGTTTAAAACCATACTATGCGCCGAAACGACGCTTATGTCGTAAAATGACCTTTTATGCGATGTTTTATGAAAACTGATGTTAAGGTCATATTAAAATGTCTTAGATATGTTATTTAATATAACATATCAGAGTGTAAAGGATTTACCTTGAAAAGATTTGATTAAAACTATTTTATGAGCCACAAGGGCTAAATCGTCATTTATCGACATAATTCAAGCACATTATATTACGATCATAATGCAACTTCAGATCAGTAGCTAACTAATGTAAATCGGGTCAGAATCGAAAGTCAAAGCAGAAGTCAAACTTTGCGACTTTCGGTTGCGAACCGACCCTAGTACTGAAATTGACGAGCCGAACATGTTCTTACATGTTCTAGTAATTATTACCAACTTGTTAAAGTGTCAAAACATGTTTCATAACATATATAAGACAAATTTATGATTTTTCTGAAAAATGGTCTGTTTGACTTTTTAATATCATAACTTGACCCGTCAATTGGCCTAGCAAACGTGATCTTCAGGAGGTGCCCTTTATAGGGACTAACACCTACCTTATTACGATCACTTAGCCATGTTCGTTACGAGTAATGGCTAGACCGTAATGGTCTTAACCGGAAGTCAAATCGTTTTTTGTAAAACGCTTGACTTTTGGCTATAAAAGCCTATAAACCAAAATGCACAAGAAAGGAACACTTACAAGAGGTTCCTAGAATGCAAGAGAACTAAGTTGGATGCTCCTTTTCAGTTAGGAACTTTCAGAGGAGGGAGAAGAGTTATGAATAAGAAAGGTGCAAGTTCAAATGGTGAACTTGCACACCTATTTATAGTTGGAGAACTCAAAGGAGGTGATGTCAGGTGTTTAGGGGTGTAAGAGGGAGCTTACAAGTGTCCCAAAACGTGGCATAGGTGTTTGGGAAGCCATAGTTTCGAGAAAATGGTTTTTGGCATTTTTGTTTGGAGGCCAAGGAAACTTTCTGCAGACACGGGCCTCTCACGCCCCGCGAGAGGCCAAGGCCTTGCCTCTCGTGCCCCGCGAGCGCCCCTTGTCAGGTTTTAACATTTGTCACATTAAGCCCCTTAACTTAATAAATACCTTAAAATCTCCTAAAACACCCTTTTAGCATATTTAGCCCTCCGTAGCAAATATTTGGCGTACCCGGGATAATACCCGGTCATTGTCGAGCTCTCGATTCGTTAAAAGGTCACTCAGAGGTATAAATTAACATGTTGACACTTTTAATCCCTCCATTATCCAACTTTCACATATTTATAGAATTGAACCCTCTCGTCCATCCAATGGTACGTATGAGAGTTAGGACTTCGTAATGGATCACTTAGAGGCTCATTATAAGTATGTTGACTCCGATATCACTCAGAGGCTTGGCATGTTGTCATATCAGTCACTCAGATCCAAGTTTTAAGCATGTTGACATATCATCACTCAGAGGCTGTTGTTTATGCATGTTGACATCGCCAGTCACTTAGAGGCTCAGTTTGAGCATGTTGACACCTTTAGTCCTTATTAGTCTTTAATAGACTAAGTTTAGAATACAACACGTGTCACTATACTATTGGACACGATTTTTACGAGGTGTTACAAACACACTGTGTTTTGCTCTCATCTATGATTGTTTCAATATTTTTCACCATATCTGGCCCAACGATCCTACAAGTTTCTTAGTGAAGAATGACCCATACCCTTTATCACTCATTTGAGATACACTAAGGAGGTTAATATTTAAGTTGTCATATAAGATTGACATTTTCAAACTTGAGTTTCCCTGCTTGGACTGTCCCTAACCCTAACATCGTTCCTTTTGAGTTGTTACCAAAGGATATATCACCCCTCCATGTGATCTTTGAGAAGGGCTCTACATCCTGTGATGTGCCTAGAGCCTCCACTATCTACATACCATAAACTATCCAGACAAGTAGAAGCTCCTTGGCAGCAGCCATCATGGCACAATCACATTTTCCTTCGTAAACACTAGACTCCCATGGGTATAGCAGAGGATTCACCATTTCTTCATAAACCTTTACTTCTGAAACATCTAGTTCAACATTATCATAAACCACATCAAAATTGGACACCACTTCCTCAAACGCTACCCCTTCCAATATTGTCTCTAGTGCCATAAAATAAAATTCATCATTTTTCTTTTCAACATTTACCATTAGAGCAAAATTTTCATCAGTAAATTCTTCAGGTAAGCTGCTCCAATCAACAAAACCTTGTGTGAAAAAGCTATGTTGACTATTTTTTACCTGCGCAGGAGTTTGTGCAGCTTGAGGTGTAGGTTGCACTTAAACCTGAGGGACTGGGGTTTGAACATACTTATCTGAGGAACATTGGTTTGGACATATTGAACTGGAACAGTGGTTGTAGGGTGTGCAAAGTGAGCAGTGTTTTGCATGTGTGTAGCAGGGGTATATTGGGTATAATGGACAATGTTTTGAGGGTTTTGAGGTCTAGGACTTGGATGTATGGCAATAGGACCACTTGTTTGGCTTCTAAACTCTCTAGCAAAATGGCCTAACCTATTACAATCGTAACACTTGATTTTATATTTATCCAACCCAACTTTCAACCCTCCATGCAACCCTGGAAATTATCTGCCAATTCTTTTGTAAAATTTGCTTGTCCTAACACTTAGTAAAGCAAGTTAGTGCAAATGTCCATTTCTTCCAAATCAGTGGGGTCAAATCTAGAAGATCATATAAATCAAAAGATAAGTTGTCAGAAACTTGGTTTTCCCCATTTGCTGCAAAAGCATAATTGGGTGAGTAAGGGTCAGGGTTAAATCTCCACTAAAAGTTATGTGAACCCTGATCCTTACTTCCACCCACGGTTTCCTCTTGACCAAAAAGTGATGTACTACCAAAAGCATAGTCATCAGCAACTTTTCCTTACTCTTGAAGCTTCTTTTTCTGGTTAAGCTCTCTCTCTCTCATAGGTTAGGAACCTACCATGAAGCTGAGTCAAACTCATCTCTTTGAAACCAACAGAGTTTCTTGTTACAAAAGCAATAGTGTCCCATTTATCTGGTAATGATCTTAAAGATCGGTTATTCAAGGTTGAATTAGGATAACTAACATTTACCAGTTTTAATTCACTTATTAGACAACTAAACCTTTCAAATTGTTGAATGATTCTCCTTTAACGTGACAGAATGTTTCATACTATTGGTTTAAAACTTCTCAATTGTTTTCGATAACTTCCTCTGTACCTCCAAACTTCTCCTTCAAAGCATCCCACAACTCTTTAGCACTGTTGTTTTGGTGTATAATGTCTATTGCCTACGTCTTAGGGTTGTGTCTGTATTTTGTAATTGGGTGAAAATGTTAGATTTTACATTGTTTGTATTTAACTTCGCACGAAGGCAGCAGGCCTATTTATAGCTAGTGTGAGGTGTTAGTATATAAAACTTTTGCGACTGAGATGACGAAGCTCTGTCGGATTTCCTGATCATTTGTAACTATTCAACATTGAATGAAATTAGTTAATTGATGAAATAATCTTGTTAATTGTCACTAATTCATATGAATTATGTGCGATGGACTAGATACTCAAATTAGGACCTTTGGACAAAACTATCCTAAAAGTTGTATTAGAGCTTAGGGAGCCTGATTGGAAGACAATTGTTCAAGATTCAGTCTAGAAGACTTCTTATTCTACTCATTCTCACTTTTTAAAATGAATCCACGGTCAAAATGATTTGATTTTAAAGTATAATATGTAAAAACATGTTTGCATAAAACCTTGAGAAAATCAAAGTTGAAAACAAACGAATTCATGTCGAAAATTGCAAAAAAGTCAACTATCTTGCACGAACATAATTTTACCTTCGCATAAAGATAAAAATTTGTAAAGGTTTAAAATTATTTACCTTCGCACGAAGATAAATCAAGTTTGGACATTTTTACTTCACTCAAACCGAAATTTTAATCTTTTAGCATTTAACGTTGTTTAGGCTGGTTAAATGGAGAACGAATTTTACAACGTATTTGCTATGTCAACTGGTAATGTATCATCTGTAGCCGCATAGAATCTGAATTTGGTGAACGAAATGGGGACAATGGTGAAACCCCCAAAGTTGACGAATTTGGAGGATTATGACAGTTGGAGTGAACGGTTTGTTAACTGGGTGCAAGTGAACCATTTTAACTGCTGGTTTGCTATAGAAGAAAAATATACCACACCAATTGGGGAAAACGAATTGGAGAAGACTTTGACTCAGTTCACACTAGCTGAGAAAGAAGATTCCGTCAATGAGAAGAAAATGATGAGCATACTACAACAATCAATCAGAGAAGATATCTTAGCATTGTTGCAACATGATGATAACTCACAATCATTATGGAATGCATTAAGGTTGAAGTTCCAGAAAAGTTCACAAGTGAGTAAGAGCAAAAAGGCACTGCTTAGAAAAGAGTTCGATATTTTCAACCTCTTGAAAGGCGAAACTATGAAGCAATTGATCGAGCGTTACTGACATCTAGTTGTTCAAATAAAGAGGTTGGGAATTCAGAAAACAAATGACGGAGTTAGTTGAGAAGTTGGCAGATGGTTTACCTAAGGGAGAGTGGATTACTACATGGCATACTGAAAAATGGTGCAGAGTATAATGGTTACAGCTTATCAAAGTTCAGAGAAAAACTTGAAGGTCATGAACTAGAAATGCAGAAGATGGTCAAATCTAAAGGTGATCAAATGCAACAAGATGTAAACCTTTACTTTAAAGGTAGTTTTGTTGGTATTCAAAGTCCGAAAGTACAAACCACCGTCAGTGCTGATAGTTTTGCAAGCTCATCTTCTAATCAATCTGGTTTTCAATCATTTTCTAGCTTTGAACCAAATTCACCCAAAACAACTCAGTCTTCGTAGAGCTCAAATAGTTGCCAAAGTCAACAATCTAGTCAATCAAACTCAAACCAGAGGATTTTGCAGTGTAAAATAGTTGTGAATCTCCAAAACGCACAAGTTTTAATGAACATGCCACCAAGCTGAACATGTCGTTGCTTGCATATGTTCTTAAATCTTACGAAAGCTTGGTTGCTGTGAAGATAGGAAATCCAGATAAGACCACGGAAGATTATGATCAGATAGATTCAGAAGAATTTGAGCTTATTGACATCAAATGGTGCATGGCTTCTATAGTCGAAGAGCTTAGAAATTTATGGATATTACGGGCATAAATAGTTTGGGAGGTTTGGATGGGAAGCTTGGATTCGACAAATCAAAAGTTAACATAGAGAAGCACATTTCAAACAGGAATGTACTAACCGAGAAGTCAAAAGTAATTAAAGTCCTTTTGGTTTTGATTATTACAAGAAAGCTATCTATCATAAGCCGTCACCACCACAATCGAATTCAAGGATGATTCAAATAGAAGATGGTCCATCTAATGCTAAAGACAAAGCTTTTGTAATCGCCCAAGAAGACAAAGGATTTAACTGGAGCAAGTACATTTCTAAAGATGAAAGTCTCACACTTCTCGCAGAAATAATCGAAGAGCCTAAAACAAAAACAGAAGATTATTCTGAAGTGGTATTCGATGAAGCTCTTGAGGAAGCTGTTCTTGAAGGATATATACATGAACAACGTGCTGAAGAAGAGAATATATTTCATAATGCTTTTAGAAATCTGATTCCACCTAATTTGTTTCCATCTTTTGTAGGATATTTGGATTCAAGTTATCAAGTGCAAGCAGAAGAGGAATCAAAGTCTGAATGTGTGGAATTGATAGATGTGAAGAAAGAGATGAATGTCGAGAATCTGACAGAGATTGCAAAAAAGAAATGATGGCAAACCTTATGACAATTATCTAAAGCAATTAAAAAATATGAAAAGGTTAATAGTGAAGATAGTGCAAGTTTGTCGATGCTTAAAGCAACTATTATGGACAAACAAATGGCAATTAACATTCATCTTAACAAAATTGTTGAACTAAAAATGAGCTTGAAAAAATGAAAATTGAAACGAAAAGGGTTAACAAATTGTTAATCAGTTATTCCACATGTCATATGTCATTGATCATATTTTTCTGAAAATTGAAAAGGAAGAAAATGATAAGAACGGTAAGAACAAAAGTGTTGGTTACGACCGTGTTCCACCACCCATGTGGGAAAGCTATGTTAGAAAGAAACCATCAGGGGTGGAAAATCCGCTCAATCTAAATTTGAAAACTAAAAAGAAATATTAGTTGCCTGAGAACATTGATGTAACATACACTAAATCAGACAATGATAGTGAATCTGATGTGGTTAAAACAGTGGTTGAAAAGGTTTTGGGAAGTGAAAGTGATAGCACAGAGTATGAAACTGCTGAGTCGGACTTGGAGAAAACTAGCTCAAGTTTACCTTCTGAAAATGAGGAGAGCTTTCACAAGAATTATCTTGATAAATCATATTATAGTTCGGATGATGATCCTACATTATTGCTTATACCATGAAATTATCAGAAAAACTATATTCTGATCAAGAATTTCCAATTACGAATGTGAATCTTGAAAGTAGAACAAGTGTTTAAGCTAACAATAATCAACTTTTTGAAGTGGAAATTTGAATAAGCCTTACTACTCTAAACCCAAAAGTTTTTGGAAAAATGATCGCAAAGGTAAAAATTATCCTGAAAACAAGCGTAAAGGGTTGGGGTGTGTTACGAAGAAAAATGATAAATTTCAAAAATCAATTTTTTCAAAAGAAAGTAAACTTTGTGTTTGGTTCAAGCACGATAAGTGAAAAAGAAAGGTTGGGAAAGGAACAATCAAACGACGAGTTCCATGTAGAAAAGAAACGTCGTGAGCAGAATTTGGGTTCATCTACGGATTGTGATAGTAGAACATGTTGGAAATGTAACATAGTTGGGCATATTACATGACATTGTACCCAAAGCATCTCAAAATCTGTTTATAACGCAATGAAATCCACAGAAGATGTGAGACAAAAGAAACCCAAGTTTGTTCCAAAACAGATCTTAAAAAGGAATAATGAATCCAACAAAATTGTGAAACCAATAATTCTAAATTTCAAAATCTGAAATTGGTGAAACTTCAACCAAAACCGAACAAAAGGATTCAAAATTTTATTCGAATAAGGCAATTCTAAAACACAAACTTAGGTGGTTAAAACCAAAACATCTTCTATAGAAATCAAAACACCTGTTAAGCCTAAGTTAAACAGGATGTTAATGTCAAAGTTCCAATGTTTGATATTCCAAACCCACCCAAGACTGAGAAGGCTTGGGTTTCACTGTTTAAGTAATTGCTTAATTACATGTGTAGGGGCTCCTAAGGTAAATCATATCAAAATGGATAATGGACAGTGGAGCTTCTCGTCACATGACAGGAATGTTGGCCTTACTCTATGATGTTAAGTCTATTCATGGAGGCTATGTAGGGTTCGCTGGAAATCATGGTGGAAGGATTGTTGGAGAAGGAAAACTTTCCAATGGACTGGTCTCGTTCGACAAAGTTAACTACATTGTTGAATTGGAGAACAATTTACTAAGCATTCCCCAGATTTGTGATAAGAAGTTTACGACGCACTTCAATGATAAAGAATACTTAATTCTAAAGCCGGGATTCAAATTTCTTAAGGAGTGGATTCTCATGCATGCTCCACGAGAGAATGATCGTTATGTTCTAGACATGAGCGTCGCATCCACTACATCGAAGTCGGCACAATGTTTTGTCACGAAAGCAAATGAAAAAGAATCGATCTTATGACATCAAAAGATAGTGCATATCCATTTGAGAAAAATGAATTATCTGGTGCACAACAATCTAGTGGAGGGTGTTAATCTCGAAAGTTTCCATCTAAATGACGATTGTCTTAGTTGCAAAAAGGGTAGCAGCATAAGAAATCACACCTGAGAAAACTTCTGAATTCTATCTAGAGGCTTCATATGGATCTTTTCGAGCCAGTAAACATCAAAATCATATTTGGTGATCTATACTACCTCGTTGTGACAGACGACTATTCGATATTCTTATGGATTATTTTCCAGGAGAGTAAAGATGAGACATTTGATAATCTTATGGTTCTTTTCAGAAAGTTAGAAAACTGTACCATCTTCCAATCAAACGAATATGAAGTGATAATGGTACTGAGTTCAAAAATAATTGAATGCTCGACTTTTGTAACGACAAAGGTATTCCTCACGAATTTAGCGCCCCCTATACTCCGTAACAAAATGGAGTAGCTGAACCTAAGAATCGAACTCTCATTGAAACTGCACGCCCCGATGCTTGCTGATTCAACGTTACCTGTTAATTTCTGGAGCGAAGTCGTTACCTCTGCATGTTACACGTTGAACAGGGTTTTAACAATCAAGGCACATAAGAAGAGATGTTTTGAACTGCTTAACCAACGAAAGCTGAACTTAGAATTTTTGGAACCATTTGGATCTCCATGTATGATCATTGACCCATATGATAAATTTGGTGCCCGATCTTTACCAAGTCTAAATCGAGTTATTCTTGCTCAACATGTTGATTGTCAGAAATATACATTGCCTACTCAAAAGCCTTGTGAATCCTAGATGTTCAACTACGAGAGTATATGGAATTCTTTCGATGTGCAAGACGAACCAAATGAAGTGGAACTTGTGTTGTTGTATCAACAACATCAATTGTCTAATCAAGAACAAGTTCCAAGACCGATAGTGGTTACCCAACCATCTATTGGCATAAATGATTCTGGAGCAGGTCCGAGCACGAATCAAACAGAACCCGTCGTCGTACCACTATTGAGTGCCACAGAACCCACTTTCGACCAATATGACGATTCTGATTCTAATGCTGGGCCGACATATGATCAAGATGGTGAATCCAGCTCCGACGAACATTCTGTGCATATAATAAGTTTGTTAAATCAATCTGCAGGTCCTAATGATCAGAATGAAGCTTCAATAAGTAATCAGGTTGCTGAACAGAACATTACGAATTTGGAGAGCGAAGTAAATGTTCCTAATGAAGTAATGCCAAGGAACTTTTCCTATCACCCACCGGAGAATATTATCGAAAAATTGCAAGCTGGAGTTAAAACGCGCAATCTGGTCAACAAGGATCTTAGTTGTTTTTATACCAAAATTGCACCCATTCAAGATATGTGCTTACATCATTGTTTTATTTAGCAGATTGAGCCGAAATCGAATAAGGAAACACTTACCGATGACAGCTGGATAAATGCAATGTAGGAGGAGCTGCAACAATTTGAGAAGCTTAGTGTGTAGAAGCTTGTTGATCTACCAGCTAATCATAAAGCTATTGCTACTAAATGGGTCTTCAAGTGCAAAAAAGATGATCGAGGGGTAATTGTGGGCAATAAAGCTAGACTGGTTGTCAAAGGTTTTCATTTGAAAGAATGCATTGATTATACAGAGGTTTATGTTCCAGTCGCAAGACTAGAAGCAATCCGCATATTCCAGGTGTTTGCATCAGGAAAGGTTTTAAAGTGTACCAGTTAGATGTCAAATCAGCTTTCCTTTATGGCAAAAGTAAAAGAAGAAGTGTATGTTGGACAACCACCATGGTTTGTCGATCCGGTGCATAAATACAAGGTTTACTTACTTGATAAGGCATTATACGGGTTGTATCAGGCCCCAAGAGCCTGGTATGAGACACTCTCTCAGCACCTGTTAAACAACGGCTTTACAAGAGGCACTGTTGTAGCACATTCTTCACACGGGAAGTGAAAGGACATCTGCTGATCACACAAATCTATGTTGATGATATCGTCTTTGAAGAAGTCATGAAAAAGAAATTTGAAATGAGTTCAATGGGAGAAATAATGTTCTTCTTAGGGCTTCAAGTCGATCAGTTGCCTGATGGTATCTTCATCCATCAGACAAAGTACATCAATGATATCTTGGAGAAATTCGATATGTCGAGAACGTCACCATTATCTACCCCATTGCTAATTATTCATGGCATCTGTTCAGACAAACATGGAGTGAAGATAGATAAAACCTTATATCGATCCATGATTAGATAACAGATGTATCTTACAACATCAAGACCAAACATCATGTATCCAACACGCCTTTGCGACCGATATCAATCGAGTCGTCGTGATGATAGTCAAGTGGATTTTTAGATATTTGAAAGGTTGCCCAAGAACCGGCTTGTGGTATCCGCGAAATGACAACTTTAACCTCGTAGGATATTCAGATTTAGATTTCGGATGCTGCAAACTTAATGGTAAATCTACAACGGCTGGTTGCCAGTTCTTCGGAACACGCTTAGTAACGTGGCAATGCAAGAAATAAACCACAGTAGCTCTCTCTACGAACGAGGCTGAATACGTTTCGGCTTCCAGTTGTTGTTCCCAAATTTTGTGGATACAACAAAAGATGAGAGACTTTGGATTGCAATTTCTTGATACGCCCATATATGTATATAACAAGGCTACCATCGATATAATTAAAAACCCGGTTCATCACTCTAAAACTAAACACATTGAAATTCGACATCACTTTATCTGTGATTGTCACCAGAAAAAGTTGATTCGAATAGAAAAGATCCACACTGATGAACAAAAGGCAGATTTTTATACCAAACCATTTGATCAAACAAAATTTAAATATCTTTTGAGAATTAATGGTATAAAAGCTATCATCATATGGGGAATTAGAAGTTGAATACGGATCGGATGACGAGTTTTTGTGATCCTCATCGGTTTGTCACATTTTATAGTTTTTAGAGTTTTTTTCTTAAAAAAACAAATTCCAAAAATATGTTTTTAATTTTAGGGGGAGAAATGTTGTAGAAAATACAAAAACCTTAAAAAATGCAAAAATGCACAAAAACATGAAAAAGACAAAAAGAGTTTTCATGTGGAAAATTGGAAATGATAGTACGTCAGTGGACTATCACGGTATGCTAAAGATTTGAAGTGTTATAAAGTTTAAACAGGTCTCACTAAGGATGTGCCAGTAGGCTTCGCATATTTAGTAGATTGTTTATCAGATATAAACTTAAAATAAAAACTTCTTAATTAGTGGCTTAACATCTCTCGGATATATGGTCCTAGTACACCGAAATTTCATTTGAGAGATTGCTGGATTCTGAGATATTATGTCTTTATAAATAATTGATATATGGGGTATTATACAAGTTCTTGTGATTTTGTATCGGCAATGAACTAGAACTTGTAGAATACTTTTGCTTTTATAACCCAAAAACTACAGGAAATTGTAAGTTTTGGAAGATCCAACAATTGTAGTAAAAGATTCCAAATTAAAACACTACTTTCAAGATGAGCCTTCATCTCTTTGTCCGTACGATGGTACTAACCTGAGCTCTCAAGGTCTCGCATTACCCAGATACAGTTATCAGTTAGATATATTCACTTGTAAGATGAACTCCAGGGAATCTTGATATGGGAGTATATTCTGAGGTGGGAAACACGGTTAAGTCAAGTTCCTAAAATTACCTAAATGTATCTCAGAACAATTGAGAAGGTCAACGGTACTAGTAATATGTCTCATAAACTGATATCATCCTGCAACACAAACTCACAAAAATATGTGTGTAAATATGTTTGTACATAGTTTATTACATTCCATTTCAGAAAAGCCCAAAAAGATTTTGAGTATGTTTTAGCATAAACTTTGGAATAACAAAAAGATTTTACTTCTATCTTAGTTTTGACTACCGACGATGGAAAGCGAATCTTCAAAATCCAGAGATGCCGAATGCTGAGAATTCCAGAAGACAACGGGTTGGGAGCTTATCTGAATTGCGAAAATACTTTGAAAAGATCAAAAGTTTATTAACTTGACACTTTACGTTGCCTAAAACATTATTTTGATCACAAAGTGTTCAACCAAGGTCATTAACTTGGACTTGGTAAAAAAATCAGTTATCCGGGGTCATTAACTTGGACTTAATAGTGGGTTGTTAAAACTGGTTAAAATGGTCAGGATGCTAAAAATCAGGTTTATCTTCGCTCATATAAGTTATCTTCGCACAAAGATAATTCATTTGTCATTGTTCACTGCTCTGAGCGAAGATATAATTTCAAAAAGATTAAGCAAGTGTTGCCGAAATTTCTTAGTTGTAGTGGTTGATTGACACACCACGAACAATGCCTAAGGTAGTTTGGACCGAATTGAACCTTAATTTGAAATTTTCGATTAAACATACATAACAATGTAGATCTAGGACAATCTAATGGACAAAAAATAAAATTGAACATACCATCATGTTAATCGGCTCTTTTAGGTTGTTTTAGTAGCATCAATTTCATGAAAATCGAGAAAAAATTTCAATTGTGTATAAGGATAACTTCGCACGAAGGTAAATTACCTTCGCACGAAGATAAAGAGCAAAATATATATTTTTGATTATTTACCTTCGCACGAAGGTAAAATATATTTTTCGGAAAAAATTCTAAGTGTTTTCGTGTTTGTGTTTGTACAGGAAAAGAATTCAAACTTCGACAAGAAACACAACATCTGTTGTGTTCTTGATGAGAGTATTCCAGAAATCGCTCCTTTCAAGTCAATATTAAAGTTTATGAGCGAGTTGCCAATTGTTAAAGCACTTACAGAACCTCACAAAGCCTGTCGTTCACATATAGAGAGGTTCTGGGAGCATGCCAAGTATGTACCAGAGAAGAAAGCTATACGATCATTTGTGCGGATTGGTAATGATGATAAAGAGGAGTATATTACTGAAGCCTTGATTCGTAGAGTGTTAGATTTCAAAGACAAAGTTGATGATCCAATTATGTATACTGAATGTATGTGCAAAGATGCTTCCACAGAATGCGCTATAAGGGGCATGTCAATACACAGTTCGATAAAGCTTATCTCGGAAGGCCTTACAAGTTTTTTGTACATTCTGTAATATCTGCTTTAAGTCACAGGAAAGGGGGAGGTGATGCGATAGTCGATTATCAGATGTGCATGATCATAAACTTGCACAGAACAAGCCTTACAACTTCACCAAGATGATATTCGAGCAAATGAAGTTAAACATCAACAAAGAAAAGTTCTTGCAATATCCCAGATTTGTGCAGATGATGTTGGATAAATCAATTTCCCTACTTAGTCAAAAACAAGAATGATGTGCAGCTGCTAGATCACATGACAGGGTTATCTTTGGTAAGATTAAATTAATATTAAAAGCAGTCTACAGAGCCGGTGGCCAGAAGTTCTTTGGGAGATTTAAAAACAAGAGATACAAAGCACCTCCAAAGAATAAATAAAGAAATGAAGACAGTGATTCTGATGCTGAGGCTGCTCAGATGGATGGTTATGAGCTAAGAGAAGCATGTAGTACAATAGAGAATATGCTAAGAAACAGACTACTCCAAAAGCCAAAGCTCAGAAAAGAAATAGAGAAACAGTTCTCAAAGATGAAACTACTGATGAGGAAGTAGATATTGAGCCAGTTATTGAACAACATATTGAAGCTGAAGTGAATGTTGAAGACGAGGTATTTTCTGCTACCTCAGATAAAGAAAAAGAAGGTACAGGTGGTGATAACGATGAAGATTCTGAGGATACATTTGACAGAGTTGAAAAACCTAAAAAGTTGGCTTAAATCAAAAAGAAGAAAGTGGTTGGAGATGACGATGATGTGTATATTCCGTCTGATAATGATTCGGAAACTGAAAGGCCAGTTAAAGAGGCACAACGAGTTAAAAGCAAGCCTGATGTTTAGAAAAAGACTGGGTTTCCAACTATAAAGAAAGCCAAAAGGAAATATATGAGGAAAAAGACAGCAGAGATGAAAGTGTTAAACAACATAAACATCACCTATTCACATCACTACCACCGCAACCACCATCACCACCACTACAGCAACCATCACAACATATCACACCGTCACATCAAACTCCACCACAACCAATATCTCCGTAAATTCAAATAACACTCAAACAACCAACACCTAAAGCAGTCCGAGAATCAATGTCAGACAGATTTCCTACAGATTTTAGAGATATTCCATTACAGAAGGGCTTGATGAAAACTTCGATGCAGACATGTTCAACGACTCCAAAATAAAAGAGCTAGAAAGCAAAATCAAAGCCTTAGAAGATAATAAGGAAGTATTGGAAAACATGGTTAAATTTCTTGAAAACAATCGAGAGTATATGAAAGCTGTGATTGAAAGTCTGGTGATTGATAATGATAGATTGAGACGGGTGGTAAATGACTTTGAGAATGAACGTGCTTGGAGTAATCGAAAAGTTGATTTGTTTAAGAAGGTATTGACTAGCAGGTTGGGGATAGACTTTGATACTGAATTTGATTGTTTAGAAGTGGAAGAAGCAAGATAAAAAGCAGCTGAACAGGCTAAGAAAGCAGAGAAAGATGCTAAAGCTTTAGGCAAAGGGAAAGAGAAAATTGATGAGGTTCCCGTGATAGCACAATCTGCACCAGAAGCTGAATCGGTACCAGAAATTACTGCTGCTAGTGTTGAGATTGAGGAAGAAGTTGATATAGATGTTGATGCTGAACCGGTTAATTTTGTACTTGTTGGAAGACAAGTGGGTGTTTCTGAAAATCCTATGAATGAAAAGATTGTAGAGCGAAGGATATTGTATGCTGAGATATATGCTGAGTTAGATGAATTTGATGATGACGAGGAGGAGAATGACAAAGATAAAGATGATAAAGATGAAAGTAAAAAAGATGACGATGACAAAGGTGATGATGACGATAATATGCAAGGAGGAACAGGGTTGATCGTCGAAACTACAAAGATTAATGAATTTGTTTATTACGATGCTTACCTGAATGATTATGCTAATCAAGAAATGATTCACAATGCCAGGGGGAGCAGAAAGAGCAAACTAACGATGAAGAACAATCATGAATCCTCACAGCTACTCCATTTACCCTAAACTCACGAATTTTGTATCTTGAACATAATGTTGTAGAAGGTGAGTTTGTGCACAATTATACAAAAGAAGAGATTGCTATTATGCTTGGAGTTGATGAAGATTCTTCGAATTCGACTTTGAAGAGGAACTAATAACATCAATGCATTCGAGCCAAATGATTTTGTTTATAATCATATACCGGATGCTGACATGTATGATAGGGTGATTATTGAAGATGCATCTGATGATGATGAAGCGATCAAGTATTCTAGTGAAGGAACTGATAACTTTCCAACTTTTGAAGAGTTGTTCTGTAAAGCAAATGATGACTTGTTAAAAAGAAGGGTTGTAGAGATAGTTGCAGAGGGAAGTATTCCTAAGCATCTATCTAAAGAACAATAGCTGAAGCTAAAAAGATGTGGTTTAAAGAACTACCAAAAGAAAGGAAGTTCAGGCGACCGTTAGCATTCTTCACACGCAACAAATATAAATCTGTGGGTGATATTTTGAGCTCGGAATGGATTCCTGAGTTGGATGTCTATTCGATAAATGAGAATATGGTGTTCAATACTTCAGGTACTTGAATGATTTGAAGACATTACCATACTGGGATATCGAAGAGCTTGTACAGACAAAGAGTATTAACTTCCAAATGAAGTTTCATGATCAAAGATTATGGAAGTTAATAAATATGAAGCACCTCATGGTTTTAACAAGTGGAAACAATTTTGATTCCGAAGAAAAGAATAAAGATTGACAAAGTTTCAAAAGAGAAAGATGTCACGCTTGTGATGAAACGACCATGTGGGATGAAAAACATGTCGTTGATGAAGATCGAACAGGATTTCCATGAATACTTTCAGTGCTGGCAAGTGGATTCTGAAACAAGTGAAGTTGTGATTATTTGAAAGCTGATGACACTTGGGATATTACTGAAGATTTGAATCCAGAAATGATAGAACGAAAGAGGATATAGGGATTGTGGAGAACTATTGTATACTAAACCTAATGTGGCTAGTTAACTGTTCAAAAGAAGATATCAAATGCTTGTTCTTCAACAAGATTTGTTTCGATGTGAAGAGACGATGCAGGCGATGCAATACAAGGGTGTGATCAACATATACTAGCACATGGTATTAATTATAGTAAGATGTGGAAATCATCATGGAGAAAGTTAGAGAAAGAAGAAATTTTGAAAGAGGAACAACGTTTCGAAAAGATTGAAGAAAATTCAAAAGAAGCTCGTTTAAGAAGATTTTAGTTTATGAAGTGGGCTCCTGCGACTGAGCAAACGCCAATACCATTTGAAGAGCATAGGAAGCCGCACAAGAACTTTTTTGGGCGTTAAAGTCAAACATTAGAAGATTTTGAAGACAGATCAAGACTACGGCAACATCCAAGGGGGAGTTTGTTGGTGCATAATGTCTATTGCCTACGTCTTAGGATTGTGTCTGTATTTTGTAATAGGCCGAAAATGTTAGATTTTACGATGTTTGTATTTAACTTTGCACGAAGGTACATTACCTTCGTGCGAAGATAAGTTACCTTCGCACAAAGGTAGCATGTCTATATATAGCTAGTGTGAGGTGTTAGTATATAGAACTTTTGCGACTGAGACAGTGAAGCTCTGTCAGATTTCCTGATCATTTGTAACTATTAAACATTAAATGAAATCAATTAATTGATGAAATAATCTTGTTAATTGTCACTGATTCATATGAATTCCGCGCGTATGGACTAGATACTCAAATTAGGACCTTTGCTATTGGACGAAACGGTCCTACATGTTGCAATGCAATAGGCCAGCATAGATATCATTCGGTAAAGCCGTTGCGATGATACTAAATGCCTTGGCATCTAGCTCGATTTTCTGAAAATCTTGCTCAGAGTAGTTTTCCAGCTTCTTGGTACTTGAACTATGGAGTCTTCAGCACTCGGCACCATCATAACATGTTGGTCCGAAGATAATCGATTTCCAACAACCAGTGTTCTCTTGAGCAAGTATGTGACCTATCCGACGTTGCTAGATGTTATACTCCAATCTGACAAGTATTGGAGGTTTGTATAGAGTACAAGTGTTGTGTTGATCTTGTGCATTTTGAGACATTTTTTATTGTTTATAAACAGGTTTTTATTTAAAATACTTTTTAAGGTAAATAAACTTTTACTCTATTTTCAATTCAACGAACAAATGATATCAGTAGTAGGAGCTGATATGTTTATATCAAATTGATTGTTTAGATCGAATTTGATTGACCAAGCTCTAATACCAATTGCTAGGATCTGAGTTTGATTGTTGTGAAAGTTAAGACGATAATAATGAAAGAAGATATTGCTTTCATCAACATGCTTTTATAAATTCATGAAGAATTAGAACACCCCCTCAGCCTGATCACTCTTTGTTTGTTTGTACAAAAATGTCAAGATGGAAAAGTGATATATAGAACAGTACAGACACTATTCTATTTATAGTACAAACAAAACATCCGAAGAATCTAAGCTGACGTCACCTAGACAGCAACATCTAACTACCTAACAAACTCCTAACATCTGTTCAAGCATAAGCACTATTACATTGAAAATTCATATAAACTCTGTTGATAAAATTCTGTTAATCAATAGCAAACCTTAGCTTCATCAGACTTTGTCTTCATCAGCAGAGGTTCTTGTGGGAGGATCCGCTCTCCTCCGAAAGCACAGGACCTAACTTGAGCTAATTAACGTGCAAAAATTCATCATTAACTAGTTAACAATGATAAGATATATTGTTTCAATGCTTCTACTTAATTAATCTTGAATAAACGTTTACATATCAGAAATAAAACTGACAGAGCTTCGCCTTACAATCAGAAAAACATCAAGGACTCAAGACCCCAGCTCAACTATATACAGACATGACAGCTTCGCACGAGGGGTCTTGCCACTTCGCCTGAAGTGCACTTCATACAAAGTGAAGCAGTTCACTTCGTATGAGGTGAGCAACACTTCGTATGAAGTGGCCCAATAACATACAAAACATTAATAAATCTAACATTTTAGCCCTGTTACATACTCAACACAACCCTAAGACGTAGGCTATAGACATTATGCACAACAAACTCCCCCTTGGATATTGTCGCAGTCTTGGCCAGTCTTCAAAAACTTCAAAAGCTTTAACAATTATCCCCTAAAGAAATACTCTCTTGGTCTTCGACGCTCCTCATATGGAATAGGTGTTTGATCTGTAGGAGGAGGTCTGTTGTAGGTGTCACCAAAGTAAAACCTTTTCAAAGATGCCATTCTTATTTTCAACAATTCTTGCTTCGTTTCGCTCTTTCTTTCGTTGCTCTTTGCCTTCCAGCTTTCTCCAATCCGAATTTCATATCTTTCCAGAATTTATATTATTAGCATATAAAACATTAATCACTTGCTGGAACTGGAACGCCTACACTTTGTCTTTCTCTTCCTAGCTTATCTTGCTGTAGAATAGACATTCAATACCCTTCTTCGAGTAGTTTACTAGCCCCATTGGGTCTAGTATTCAAATTCCCCTCCATAAGCCATATATTCTTTTGTGTGCAATCGTTGCTTCAGTCAGTTTTTCGGTGATTTTCCAAGAATCGTCATTTTGTACACAAATCACTGCTTCTCCTGTTTCAGAGTCATAATGCCGCCACTTTAATAATGTATAAAAATCTTGTTCAATCTTCATCAACGGCATATTCTTTATAACACGTGGCAGTTTCACAATCAGTGTAACATTATTCTGTTTTGTTACTGGATCAAACTTGATCATTCTTCTTGGAATATGTGGCTTCCAGTATTTAAAACCATGTGCAGCTTCAAACTATATCAATTTTAACAGACGTTGATCATGAAACATCATCTTGATATTAATACTTTTCGTCTGAACTAACTCTTCAATATCCCAAAATGGCAACGTTGATGTCACTCAAGTGCCTGAATTACTGAACACCGAACTCTCTTTTTATCGCATAAACATTCAACTCTTCTATCCATCCCAAACTTAGTATATCACCCAGGGATTTGTTAGGATCTCGAGTAAAGAAAGCTAATGGAAGTTTGAACTTTCTTTCTTGTGGCATTTCCTTGAACCATAACTTCTTTGCTGCAAATATCTCTTTTTTAGATAAGCGTTTAGGCACATTTCCTTCTTTCACATTTTCCTGGACCTTTCTTCTCAATAAATCATCAGTTGCTTTAGAAAATAACTCATCAAAGGTTGGGAAGTCATATGTTCCTTCACCAGAATATTTAGCAGTAGCATCATGTCAGAATCATCCTCCACGACAACCCTATCATAATTATCAGCCTCTAACACATACTTATAAAGATAAACACATACTTATAAAGATAATCATTAGGCTGTGAAGCACTAATGTTGTTTAATTCATCTTCAAAATCAAATATTAAGGATTTTTGGTCTACACCTAACATTTTGGCAATTATTTCTTCAACATCATGCTCCAAATAGAGAACTCTTGGTGTTTGCACGTCAGGAACATCCGATTTAGGAACAGCTATGAGGATTCCTGACTGGTTAGCTTCATTCACAGGGTCCTTCGTCTCCCCCTATCTTTGGGCATCATCTTCTTGATTAACTGAATCATTTAAGAAATCATCAGAGTCAAAGGATTCATTAATAGTCGCAATTTCAACACTCAACCCTGTACCCCTAATCATTATCATCATATTGCACTGATCATCATCGTCTTTCTTATCGTCATTCTTGTCATCGCTTTTATAATCGTCCTTATCACCCTCATCATTAATCAGCATCATCTTCATTCTCATCATATGCATCAATCGCAGCATCAATCTCTGTGTACACCCTCTATCTATCTAAGTACTTTTGGTGCCTTTCAGAGATTTCAGTATCATCGACAATCTTACCAACTATTACATAGTTAATTGACGACTCTGATTCAACAACAGGTGCCTTTTTGATTCTTGCCTTCCCCAACCGCAACAACATCTTCATCTGCCTTATTTGCCCTTTCAGAAGCTCTTAACTTTGCTTCTTCAATTTCGATCTCATCATGTTTAGCTACGAAATTGATATTGAATCTCTTGTGAAGTACTTTAAGCATCATATCAAACTTCTTAGCATTCTCTGTCTTCTTAGTTTCCAAATCTTTCACCACCATGTATAACCTTTCGTTTTGTGCAGCAACGCTGGTGAATGCAGTAACCAACTGCATATTCTCATGCTCGAGCTTCTTGATTCTTTCTTCATTCACTTTTACTTTGTTTGCTAATTCTTGAGCTTTTTGATTATCATCAACCAATACTGGTAGCAGAGATTCCAACCTCTTCTTATCATCTTCGAGAAACTTTATTCAACTTTCATATTCCTTCATCTTGTTCTCCAAATCATTAACTCTGTTATCATTGAACATATCTACATCAAATCCTTCTGAGAATGGAATATCACCAAAATCATTTGGAAATTTATCAGCCAAAGAACATCTTAGACCAGATTGTGGTGAATAATGTTGTGGAATAGGGGGTGTCGGCTGCTTTGGTGATGATGGTTGTGGAGGTGGGATATGTTGTAGTGATAAAGGACGTTTTGGTGATGGTTGTGGTGTTGGAATTATAGGTGGTTGTTGCTCAACGATAGGTGTAACCACTTCAACTTCAGGCATTTTTTTCTTTCCAAACTTCTTTCTCGCCTTCTTTACAGTCGGAGAACCAGCAGTCTTAGCAACACCAAAAGCTTTACTTTTCGTATGTTTGGCTGGTTTCCTTGCAGGCTTAGTGACCACAAATTCTTCATCAGAATTTGAAGGCATATAGCACTCATCATCATCCCCCAGAAGTTTCCTCTTTTTCAACTCTTCTTTCTTAGCTGCACCTTCTGCTTCTGGATCGACACTATCATCAGACGATCCTTCATCATCACCATTATTTCCTTCAACACCTAAAAACCCTTGTTTCTCTATGTCAGCTTCCATTATTTCAACATTCTCTCTCTGCACTCTATCATGCTCAGACGTAGCAGAATAAACATCATCATGCACATTCTCAGTTATATTCACATCAGCTTGAACCTCTACATTCACAAACTCATTAACTTGTACTTCTTCAACATATGGTTCATCAATAAGCATTATTCAAACTGTAGCACGCTTTCTTTGTTGTGTTGATGATGAGGTTCCAGCAACTTGCTTCTTTGGAGTTTATCGTCTTCTATTCTTTTTCTCTTCTTCATTCTCATACTAGGCAGTTCTCCTAAGAACAACACCTTCCAGACAAGCAACTTCATCTTTTTCGTCTCCACTTGTTTCTTTTCTCCACTTTCCCTTCGGAGGTGCCACATAATTTTTATCATTGATAGCTCCAAAAAATGGTTTAGTAACAGGTTCTAAGCCTTGCTTCAAATATGTATTCAGTCTGATCAACGTCTCTCTATCCATATGACTCAGTTTCAGCTCATCATCCTCTTCTTTAGCCAAGTTTGGATATAGATCATCCAGCATCATCTGCATAAACCTCGGATACTGTCGAAATCTTTCTTTCGAAATGTACAGTACCATCTTATCGAAATTAACTTTGTCAAATTGTAAGGCAAGTTCAACACGAGAGCTACAATCATACACATTTGTTAATCAGATATCATCAAAGCATCCTTTTCCATGACTGAATGCACGAAGAATTTGTAAGGCCTACCGAGATTTTCTTTCTTAAATTAGTGGCATTCACACGACCCTTGTAACCCATGCGATAAAAGCATCCTTTGAACATGCTCTCTAGATATCTGTTGGTGCATAATGTCTATTGCCTACGTCTAGGATATGTCTGCAATGTTTATATAGTTTACACGTCAATGTTTATTTGTTAAAAAGTAATTTTTATATGTTTTGATACTATGCTTCGTACGAAGTATCTTCATGTTTCGTACGAGTGTCTTACTCATACGACGCACAAGCTCGTACGAAATATTGCCAAGTCACTGTTTACACGCACTTCGGTACAAGTCATGTCGACCTATAAATAGGGAAGTGTTGTGTTAGAACTACTTAGTGATTTGTCAATTGGTACGGTGAAGCTCTGCAAGTTTGTTTATCTCACACCCCAACCCGCAGCGGAATAAGAGTCGGGGCATAATTAGGTTATCACCAAAGCTCATGACATTTACTAATATGTTTCAAATTTAATAAAGTCAAAGTTACATTTCCAAATATCCAAACATGTTCATACAATACAAAGAAAATAAACCAATCATAACAATCCCAACTCTAAATCATTTTATTCTTCTAGTCCAATCCTATGTTCCTAGCTGCTGCTGACTCACCTGTATCATGTGTAAAAATGGGGGTTTTTGGGTCAACATAAGTTGGCGAGTGAACCTTATTAGATAAACATTTATTAATGAATTACTTGTTAGTTTATCAATGAAAAATTGTGCATAATCATAAATGAGCAAATGTAAATAATCAAGCAGTGGCAATTAGCAAACACAACTATAACATACAATAACATATGATAGCATACATTAACATACCAACAACATACGATAAATAACATAAATGAACTGTGCGATCAAGGCTCAATCAAACGGAGCCGATCGTATTGCATGTACTGAAAATGTAAAATGTCTGTGCGATCAAGGCTCAATCAAACGGAGCCGATCGTATTGCATGTACTGAAAATGTAAAATGTCTTTTGCGATCAAGGCTCAATCAAACGGAGCCGATCGTGTGTGGGCACGCCAAGTTCAACCTCATAATAAAATGGGGAACATGCTCAACGCTCATAATGTAATGGGGAGCGGCGGCCTATGAAATTGCATGTACTGAAAATAATAAATTGCATCCAATAATAACTACACAACAGTTGAAACAAACTGAATACACATGTTCATGATATGATGTATGCACAATGGTTTAATTATAATATATATAGCAAGACACATGATACATCCCAAAACGTGATTAAAACGGGGAATTTGTAAAGATTCACTCACATTGGATGCGTTGGATTGGAGATGGTGAGATGCGCACGAATTAGATGAGCGGAACAACGAGAAATACTAACCTAAATAATAACGGAAAAATATATTAAATGAGTGGATTTTATTAAGGATTTTAATGAAATTTTTAGATATATTTTTGTGAGTTCAAGGCTATTTTCTATCTTTAAAAATGTTATTTTTAAGTATTTTTAATTGATTTTTAAATTAAATTAAATAAATAAAAATATAAAAAAAATTGTTTATTTTGCGTTGACCGTTGACCGTTGACCTGTTGATTTGTTGACCGGTTCGGTCAGCGAAATAGTTTGCGCCGGGTGAGGCTCGAACCCGAGACCTCCCGTACGCGTGCACGCAGCTCTACCAACTGAGCTACGTGTCTAACCCGAAATATTCTTGTTTTTAATTATATTTATATACTAATTCGGTTTAACCAAAATTCTTTTAATTTCAAAAACATTTTAATTCAACGAACCGGTGCCAGTATCAGGTTTCGAACTCGTGACGTGCGATTCAGTGTTGCACACAGTCCACCGCTGGACTGTGTGTCTAACCTGGTTAACATCTCGGTTTTTATTATACTTAACAACTAACGGGATTACCCGGTTTTAATCAAAAAGGCATTTTATTACATAAGGAGTGCGTGTATCAGGGATCGAACTCGGGACGTGTATGTTTTTTGTTTGCACACAGTCCACCGCTGGACTATGTGTCTAACCCGTTTATAATTCCGATTTTAATTAATCTTATGTCATCTCTGAACTCGTCTTCTTCATTTCAAACACAGACATCAATCAAAGCAACTGATACGCGATTAATTTAGTTAATGAACAAGATGAACAATTTGAAAGCAGTGAACCGAAAAGTTTGGGGAAAGAAAATACCGAACAGATCGTCTTCTTCAGAGAATCCGACGAAGCTCGTCGGCTCTGTTTTCGAACCTTCGGCTGTGAGAATCAATTAACAGGTTTAAGGGATTAGATGTGAAATTGAACTAATGAGTATTGATTATCAGCATGTTTGAATGAGCATACCGGTAATCAGCGAGTTTCCGACAAATCCAGGAGTTTTCTGGTGAAAACAGAAAGTCCAGCAATGTCGTCTGTGGTTGATTATGAGCGATGGGTTAATGTTAGTAAGGTTCTAACAATTAATTGAAACAGTAAAGTCGAGGTATTTTACCGGTTTGAGTTGAATCTCGGTTTTCCGGCGACTTGCAGAGAATTCCGGCGATGATCAGAAAGCACTGCTGACGACCAGAAAATAGAATAAACACAGAATTAGAAGTTTTGGGAATGGTATTGAATCGCGAGATGAGTGTTTTGTTGAAGTAATTTCAGAATAAAGGTTTTCGGTTATAAAAACCAAACAACACCTGAATTTAAGTTCATTAACGTCGAATTGATTTAAGATATCGGTTTTATCGGTTATGATCAGGATTCCGCGAGAGATCAAACGTCTTGATCGGTTTGAAAGCCGATATCGGTTTCTGTTGGCGTAACAGGTTGACTTTCAGTTACATATATGATTTAATTGTTCCCCAGAACTTCACAAAATGATCAAGTGGCGGAGTGGTGATGTGGGTGTGTGTTAAGTCTTTGGATTTAGATCCCGGCTGACCCGGGTTCGAGTCCCGGCAGCAGCATTTTTTTATTTATTTTGTTTTAACTTTTTATCAAATATAATTTTTATAGTTTAGTTTATTTATTAATTATGTATCATTTTAAATCAAAATACTCATAAATATTCAACGTTACTTTTATAACTTGATATTTGATTACCAAACGTAGCGGGTTTTGGAAACCCGTTTTTTGACAAATGTTACAGTATCCCCTACTTTTAGGAATTTCGTCCCGAAATTTAAGTAGTTGAAGTAGTAGGAAAAAGATGCGGGTATTTTTCACGCATTGAGTCTTCACGTTCCCTAGTAAACTCAGGTCCCCGTTTCGACTCCCAGTGTACCCTAACAATTGGAATGTGACTTCATCGCTGACGTTTTTCCTCGAAGTCCATGATCCTCTACAGGTCTTTCAATAATATGCATAGATTCATCAATCTGAATATTTTCTAGAGGAATGTGGAGGTTTTCATCAGCGAGACACTTCTTCAAGTTCGACACGTGGAATGTGGGATGAATCCTGTTGAGTTCTTCTGGTAGATCAAGCTTGTATGCTACAGGACCTACTCTTTCGAGTATCTTGAAAGGTCCTACGTAACGTGGTGCTAGCTTGCCCTTTTGACCAAAACGAACTACTCCCTTCCACGGTGATACTTTTAAAAGTACATGATCACCAATGTTAAACTCTAAGGGCTTCCGTCGTTTATCTGCATAACTCTTTTGACGACCTTGAGCCGCTAGAAGATTGTTTCGAATTTGATGGATCTTGTCTGTGGTTTCTTGGATCAATTCTGGACCAGTAATTTGGGCTTCCTCAATTTCGTGACAACATACTGGAGATCGGCACTTACGACCATATAAAGCTTCAGAAGGTGCCATGCCGATGCTTGAATGATAGCTGTTGTTGTACGAAAATTCGACAAAAGGTAGATGAGTGTCCCAATTTCCCTTGAAGTCTTTGACACATGCTCGAAGCATATCTTCAAGAGTTTGAATGGTCCGTTCAGATTGACCATCAGTTTGAGGATGATAGGCGGTACTGAGATCTAATCGCGTACCCATAGCGGCTTGTACTGCTTGCCATGTTCGTGAAGTGAAACGACCATCACGATCAGAAATAATGCTTAACGGTACTCCATGTCGGCTTACGATTTCGCTGATATAAATACGAGCTATCTTTTCGTTCTTAAAATCTTCGCGGATAGGAATAGAGTGAGCTGATTTTGTAAGTCGATCAGTTACTATCCATATAGTGTCATACCCACCAGAAGTGAGAGGTAACCTGGTAATGAAATCCATGGTTATATTTTCCCACTTCCATATAAGTATTTTAGGTTGGACCAGAAGTCCTGAGGGTCTTTGGTGTTCAGCTTTTATTTTGGAACATGAAAAACACTTGGAAACAAAATCAGCAATATCCTTTTTTCATTCCAGGCCACCAGTGGGTGTATCAAAGGTCCTGATACATCTTGTCGGCTCCTGGGTGTATAGAATATCGTGTTTTGTGCGTCTCATTCATAAGGAAAATATCACGAAGATTATTGTGGTCAGGAATCTATATGCGATCTAGACAGTATAGCATACCGTCGGATTTAGTTTCAATTTTAAGTTCAGCTCCACAAGACGGCTCCTTGCGTACGTCTCCTTTCTGTTACTGAAACATGCTGGGCTTCTCGGGTTTTGATCTTTGATGTCGCTTACGATTTTATTTATAATAGTTTTGAGGGAATCGATGCATTTGTAATGATAAGGTATGTATCATAAACAAAAACTTCAACCATGACGATATTTAAACCTACACGGAACTTTTCATAACCTCCTGGTAATGCTTTTGATTCTTTGCCAAGAATACTTATATATAGGAAGTACCAGCGGCGTATCCACCATATTCTTGTCAAATTTTCGTTGGCTTTATCAGTAAAGTATGATCAGTTCTATGTGACTCTAAAACATAAACAACACAACGAACAAAACTTGAGTCTCAATTCTGAAATGATACATGACTAAATGTTGCAGTACCTCTCTCGTTGGTTTTGATGAAGGGTCAGTCTATGTAAAAGTGTGACACAACCCAACTTCTTTAAATGATGAGATTGAGATACGTCGAGATGTATGATGATATAAATGTTAAATCAATGAGTATAGAACAAAACTGTAATATCAAATCGCATTAAAATTCTTGGATACATAATTTCCAAATTTTACAACTGGAATACGGAAAGATGGAGATAACATAAAGAAAAACATTAAAACTAGACGATTAGAGTTGAGTCTTGATTCTTGGCGAGGAGAAATTAGTTGGGTGATTCGTTTGGGCCGTTATTATTTTCAACAGTATTGGTGTTGATGTTATAAGCTCTTCCTCTTGCAGGTGGTGGAGCTTGGTTAGCTTGATTCACCGGATTTGCTTGAGCTTGGGCATGAATGATGTTCACCAAACGTGGACAAGTGTTTCTAAAATGGCTTGGATCTCCACAATTGTAGCAAGCCCGCATAGGTTGTACCATGGGATAGTTGGGTTGATAGTATGTTTGGGCTAAATGTTGGGTAGGTGGTAGTAGTAGGGGTTGTTGGGCTTGACCCATTATTTGTTGGTGGGTTTGGGTTGAAGGCTGGTGACGGTTCGTTCGCTGAGGTATGCGACAGGTTTGAACAGTATGACCTGTGCGACCACAGCCGGTGCAATATTGGCAAGGATGATCAGTAGAATGGTGGTATTGGCAACGGTTGCATTTTGGTAATGGGCCAGAGTATGGTCTTTTGTATGGTGCAGGTGAAGGGGCGACTTGGGTAATGGGTGCAGCAGGAATAGGGAAATTGGTTTGTGTGACGGCGAAGTTTCTCGTGCTTCGATTCCTTTTACCAGGAAACTTCGAGGAGGAACCAGAATTGTTTGAAGTTTGAGCCTCAATGGGGCTTTCTTCTTCTCCTCTTTGAATTTACCGTTTCGAATGCGATTTTCGGTCAGTTCAGTGGCTAGTTCCATAGCAGCTTCAAGTGTTGCTGGTGAAGTGCTGAGAACTGAATCTTGAATTTTCGAGGGAAGACCTCGAATATAATGCTCAACCAAGCGATAAGTTGGGGTGAACAAGTTAGGGACCATTTGGTTCAATTCAAAGAACCTCTTGTTGTAGATGGTATGATCTCCCTCCTTTTGCTTTAAAGAATGAAATTCGTCCTCCAACTTTTTAATCTCACTCCTAGAACAGAAACGCCTAGTCATGATTTCCCTTAACTCCTCCCACGTTAAGGCCATTGCATCATCAATTCCCCTCTTCCCCTTTTCAGTATTCCACCAAGTGAGAGCTACCCCAAATAGTCTCCCGGTGGCGTATCGAACCTTGCGATCCTCTGGACAATCGCAGTTGAGAAAAGTATTTTCCATCTCCTCAAACCAATGGAGGAGAGCAGTGACACCTTCGGTCCCTTCAAATTTAGGAGGATCACAAGACTTGAAATGTTTATATGAGCACTTGCTGGTAGGAGGGTTGTCGATGTCCTGGTCATGTTGTTGGGGAGGATGAGTAGGATTGTAGCGAGGGCTTGTTGTACTTGGACCACAATGTCAGGCAGTATCGTGGCCATTTGTTTCGCGATTTGTGTGGCCAAGCGTTCCTAGACCTTCCTGATCTTTTACCCCTTCGTTGTTGTCTAGACGACATCTACAGGAACGTACATAAGAAGATTGTGAGTTTATGGAGTCTTTTTAGGTGTCATGTGTCTTTAAGAAAATGAAAATAACATAAATATCAATAATGCAACTACATCCATAGGATGTCTTGGGTTTGCTCATGTTGGGCCTCAAATGTCCCCCATACCTTCACCTATATAGTCATGTGGGCCCCCATGGCTATTGGCTTGGTAGGATTCACATTAGTATTGGCAATTTAACACTCGCATCACCCGAATGCAAACCACAAAATATGTTCATGAGATGTTTGGTCAGAACGTGTCCAGGTGTAGACACAATGACAACTCAAAGTGGGGTTAGCTCACACGACGTTTGGGTATAGCATGCTTTGGCCTAATAGGTACTTCGTACTCTCATCGTTAGTCCCCAGGTAGGCAAACTGGTCCTTTATTTTGGATTTATACGAATGCCAACCTAGACAGGACGTTCCGACTACCGGTACTGGTACCCTTCCAGTTACTACATGCCCGTCATGAGAACTCACTTTGATGAGATTTGAAAACACAAAAATCATTGTAAAAGCAATCATGATGTGGTGTGTGCTTTCATGGATGTGATATGTTATGAGTATATGATTCATGATAGGCATTATATCATAATACATACTTATGAACATGCTTGCATAATATTGAATGTAACATTTAACATAAAACATATAAACATCATGAAATTTGGCATGTAACACACAAAAATCTTATAAGTTTCTAATCAACTATAGTATAGGCTCTAAGGGTCTAATAACCTATCCTATATCACTATAGTCATGGCTCTGATACCAATCTGTCACACCCCGACCCGCTGCGGAATAAGAGTCGGGGCATAATTGGGTTATCACCAAAGCTCATGACATTTACTAATATGTTTCATATTTAATAAAGTCAAAGTTACATTTCCAAATATCCAAACATGTTCATACAATACAAAGAAAATAAACTAATCATAACAATCCCAACTCTAAATCATTTTATTCTTCTAGTCCAATCCTATGTGTTCCTAGCTGCTGCTGACTCACCTGTATCATGTGTAAAAATGGGGGTTTTTGGGTCAACATAAGTTGGCGAGTGAACCTTATTAGATAAACATTTATTAATGAATTACTTGTTAGTTTATCAATGAAAAATTGTGCATAATCATAAATGAGCGAATGTAAATAATCAAGTAGTGGCAATTAGCAAACACAACTATAACATACAATAACATATGATAGCATACATTAACATACCAACAACATACGATAAATAACATGAATGAACTGTGCGATCAAGGCTCAATCAAACGGAGCCGATCGTATTGCATGTACTGAAAATGTAAAATGTCTGTGCGATCAAGGCTCAATCAAACGGAGCCGATCGTATTGCATGTACTGAAAATGTAAAATGTCTTTTGCGATCAAGGCTCAATCAAACGGAGCCGATCGTGTGTGGGCACGCCAAGTTCAACCTCATAATAAAATGGGGAACATGCTCAACGCTCATAATGTAATGGGGAGCGGCGGCCTATGAAATTGCATGTACTGAAAATAATAAATTGCATCCAATAATAACTACACAACAGTTGAAACAAACTGAATACACATGTTCATGATATGATGTATGCACAATGGTTTATTATAATATATATAGCAAGACACATGATACATCCCAAAACGTGATTAAAACGGGGAATTTGTAAAGATTCACTCACATTGGGTGCGTTGGATTGGAGATGGTGAGATGCGCACGAATTAGATGAGCGGAACAACGAGAAATACTAACCTAAATAATAACGGAAAAATATATTAAATGAGTGGATTTTATTAAGGATTTTAATGAAATTTTTAGATATATTTTTGTGAGTTCAAGGCTATTTTCTATCTTTAAAAATGTTATTTTTAAGTATTTTTAATTGATTTTTAAATTAAATTAAATAAATAAAAATATAAAAAAAATTGTTTATTCGCGTTGACGTTGACCGTTGACCGTTGACCTGTTGATTTGTTGACCGGTTCGGTAAGCGAAATAGTTTGCGCCGGGTGAGGCTCGAACCCGAGACCTCCCGTACGCGTGCACGCAGCTCTACCAACTGAGCTACGTGTCTAACCCGAAATATTCTTGTTTTTAATTATATTTATATACTAATTCGGTTTAACCAAAATTCTTTAAATTTCAAAACATTTTAATTCAACGAACCGGTGCCAGTATCAGGTTTCGAACTCGTGACGTGCGATTCAGTGTTGCACACAGTCCACCGCTGGACTGTGTGTCTAACCTGGTTAACATCTCGGTTTTTATTATACTTAACAACTAACGGGATAACCCGGTTTAGTTTTAATAAAAAAGGCATTTTATTACATAAGGAGTGCGTGTATCAGGGATCGAACTCGGGACGTGTATGTTTTTTGTTTGCACACAGTCCACCGCTGGACTGTGTGTCTAACCCTTTATAATTCCGATTTTAATTAATCTTATGTCATCTCTGAACTCGTCTTCTTCATTTCAAACACAGACATCAATCAAAGCAACTGATACGCGATTAATTTAGTTAATGAAAAGATGAACAATTTGAAAGCATTGAACCGAAAAGTTTGGGGAAAGAAAATACCGAACATATCGTCTTCTTCAGAGAATCCGGCGAAGCTCGTCGGCTCTGTTTTGGAACCTTCGGCTGTGAGAATCAATTAACAGGTTTAAGGGATTATATGTGAAATTGAACTAATGAGTATTGATTATCAGCATTTTGAATGAGCATACCGGTAATCAGCGAGTTTCGACAAATCCAAAGGGGTTTTCCGTGAAAACAGAAAGTCCAGCAATGTCGTCTGTGGTTGATTATGAGCGATGGGTTAATGTTAGTAAGGTTCTAACAATTGATTGAAACAGTAAAGTCGAGGTATTTTACCGGTTTGAGTTGAATCTCGGTTTTCCGGCGACTTGCAGAGAATTCCGGCGATGATCAGAAAGCACTGCTGACGACCAGAAAATAGAATAAACACAGAATTAGAAGCTTTGGGAATGATATTGAATCGCGAGATGAGTGTTTTGTTGAAGTAATTTCAGAATAAAAGTTTTCGGTTATAAAAACCAAACAACACCTGAATTTAAGTTCATTAACGTCGAATTGATTTAAGATATCGGTTTTATCGGTTATGATCAGGATTCCGCGAGAGATCAAACGTCTTGATCGGTTTGAAAGCTGATATCGGTTTCTGTTGGCGTAACAGGTTGACTTTCAGTTACATATATGATTTAATTGTTCCCCAGAACTTCACAAAATGATCAAGTGGCGGAGTGGTGATGTGGGTGTGTGTTAAGTCTTTGGATTTAGATCCCGGCTGACCCGGGTTCGAGTCCCGGCAGCAGCATTTTTTTTTTATTTATTTTGTTTTAACTTTTTATCAAATATAATTTTTATAGTTTAGTTTATTTATTAATTATGTATCATTTTAAATCAAAATACTCATAAATATTCAACGTGACTTTTATAACTTGATATTTGATTACCAAACGGAGCGGGTTTTGGAAACCCGTTTTTTGACAAATGTTACAGTTTACTCGCGTCTGTATTTGAAAGTCATTAATACAACAGAAGCAGTTAAACAGTAAGTATTATCTTCTTCATCTTGTTTACTTCTCTAGCAATGAATTCTGCCTCTGCTAGTTGAGCGAGATCAGGTCGATTGCTCATTTCGGGAGCTCGATCCCATTCACAAGTGGTATCAGAGCCTTGAGATCTGATATACTGAAAAGACGACAAGTAGTTACAGGCTACTAGGTGTTCAGACTTGGATATATCTTCATCTTCATCATTTTTCTGACCTATTCTGGATTTTGGACGAATTTTGAACGAATTCATGGACAAATTGGACTTGGATTTTAGAAATTCAAGTTAATCTTCAATCTAGTCGATCCATATCATAATTCAGACTTAAAATCGAACTAAATCATGTTGAAATCGATAAAATTTTCAGTTTGGAGACTGAGTTATTTCGTACGAGTTTCGCATGAAAAATTGACTTAACTTTTTGTACGAACGAATTTAAAATTTCATACGAACAAAGTCTAAAAAGTTAACAGAATTTTATAATTTTCAGATTTTCAAAGTAATTCGTACCAAATTTACATTCATACGAGTATCTTACTCGTACGAAAATTCTTTGATTCGCACGAAATATTGTTTGTGTGAAAAACCTAATTGTTTTTTGAAAACTTGTTTCGTACGAACAGTTTGTCCGCATGAAGAATTTTACGATCTGATCAGTTTTTTTCGAGAAGTGTGTTCTTAATTTTTCACAGAAAGATGTCTGAGGAATTCTACAATGCTTTCGCCACATCAGTTGTTACCACTGCAGCAGCTCAAAATATCAATCTAGAGAATGAGACGGGAACAATGACGAAACCGCCAAAGCTTATGAATCTAGAGGACTTTTATAGTTGGAGTGAAATATTTATAACTGGGTTCAAGCTAACAATTTTACTTGCTGGTTTGCAATTGAGGCAAAATATATCGCACCAGTTGGTGAAAATGGTCTTGAAAAGACCCTTTGCTCAATTCTCTGATGTTAAACGTGAAAAGTTTATCAACGAAAAGAAAATGATGAATATTCTTCAACAATCGACTAAAGAAGACATCTTGGCTTTACTGCAACATGATGATGATGCTCAATCTTTATGGAATGCTCTTGGACTAAAGTTTCAGGGTAGTGCTCAACTTCGCAAAGCAAGAAGGCGTTGTTAAGCAAAGAGTTCGATGTATTCACACTGATTAAAGGAGAAACGGTAAAGCAGCTGATTGAGCGATATTGTCATCTGGTGGTTCATATGAAGAGAATGAGTATTGTAAAGACATGAACAGCTTGTTGACAAACTAGCTGATTCTCTACCGCAAGGTGAATGGTCGACTTACTTAACCATGCTAAAGAATGGAATTGAGTACAACAATTTCTCGCTGCCTCGTTTCATTGAAAGGCTGGAGGGTCATGAATTAGAAATGCAAAAGATGGCAAAAAACAAGACTGTTCAAGTTCAACAAGATGTTAATCTTTATTTCAAAAACAGTTCTACTGCTCAAATCCAAGCGCCAAAGATTCAGACCGCTTTCAGTGCATACAGTTCACCAACCACACCACCAACTCAGACAAGTGGCTTCCAATCATTTCCATCAGTTATCCAAATACACCTTCAAGCCAACAGTCTTCTTTAGGATCAAACCAACCTCAGAACAACCAGACTACTTCATCATCCAATCTGAATCAAAGAGTTTTGCAATGCAACATTGCCGTCGATTTTAGAATGCGCAAAATTTTGATGAAAAGGCAGCAAAGCAACACATGTCTCTACTTGCTTCAGTTCTTGAGTCGTATGATAGCCTTGTTGCTGGGAAGATCGGAAATTCTGAAATGACACGTCATGATTATGATTAAATTGATCCAGTTGAAATGGAGTTGATAGATATAAAATGGTGTATGGCTTCGATCGTTCGACATGCACAGAGATTATAGAAATCACTGGTAAAGAAAATTTGGGAGGATTGGATAGGAAACTTAGATTTGATAAATCCAAAGTTACTTGTTTCAAGTGTCGGGAGAAAGGTCACTTCAAAAGAGAATGTCCAAACCGAGAGGTTAAAGGAAATGATAATCCTTTCGCCGATGACTATCACAAGAGAGCGATCTACAACCGACCTCAACGAAGAAGAAGAATCGTGCCAATTGAAGATAAGCAACCTGAAACTAAAGATAAGCCATTGGTTGTTACGCAAGAAGATGAAGGGTTTAATTGGAACAAGTTTATTTCGAAAGGAGAAAGTTTGGCGCTGGTTGCTGAAATTATCGAGGAACCGGAAGAAGAATCGGGGGCATCTTTTGATGAAGGACCTGATGATGATGATTATTACTATCATACTTCATCAGAGGAGGAGGAGCTTTTGAATGGTCCATTCAAACATCTTTTTCCTAACGATGTTTTAAAAACTTTTGTAGGATATTTCACACCAAGTCAACATTCGACAGATGAAGAGCAAAAGAACTGGTTAAAGAAGTCAAAGCTGATGAGAAAATGGAAATGTTGAACGAAGACATCATTAAAGTTTACATGGCCGATGGCAATGAGGTAAACGAGTCAACATCTGAGAGTGTGTATTGAAAAACCTTGTTTAAAGTGTGTAGAGCCGTGTGGTGAGTGTCTTGTAAAAGACAAAAGATTTGATGAATTGCAAAGTTTAACAGACAATTTGTCAAGCGATTACAAATCTACAAAGGAAGCTTATGAAAAATTGAGTGCGTATGTTAAACAATATAATAAAGCACTCATAGAAAATGACGCAACACTTATGATGCTTAAAGCAACAGTGATGGATAAACAAATGGCTATTAATATTCATCTAAACGCTATTGCAGAGCTCAAAAGTGAGCTTGAGAAAATGAGAATTGAAACTGAACGGGTTAACAAATTGTTAATCAGTTACTCCATAAGCTCATACGTCATAGATCACATTTTACCGAAAATCAAAAATACTGAAGCATCTAAAAATGGTGAAACAAAAAATTGCTAGTTTGATCGAGTTCCACCACCCATGTGGAACAGTTATGCATGCAAAAATCCATCTGGGGTGGAAAATGCGCTAAATCTTAAATTGAAAACTGAACAGCTGCCTTCGAATATCGATGTAACTTACACTAAATGATGGTGAATGTGACTCTGAAGTGGTAAATAATGTGGCTGAAAAAGTGTTAAAAAATGAATCTGAAGTGTCTAAGTCTGAACAATTTGAGAAGTGAAAGTCTGATGATATATCGGAAATAGTTTAAATGTTGATCCCAATGTCATAGTTTACAAAATGAAAGGGTCTGATAAACTATTTTCGGATGAGGACTTTCCGATCAAGAATGTGAAAAAGGATTGTGTAGATAAAATGTTCAAGCTTATGGAGGTAAGTCATGATGATTTAGATAAACATGATGCATCTTTCTATTCTAAATCAAAAACTGACGACCAACCTTACTATCGTAAAAATAAAGATTATCTGAAAAACAAACGAGCAGAGTTGGGTTTTCAGAAGCAACATAAAAACAACAGGTCCCAAAAATTGAACTTTACAAAGAAAATCAATTTTGTTTTTGGGACAACAACAGAGAAAGGAAAGGAGGTCATCCGAACACAATCAAATGATGATTTTCTTAAAGAAAAAGAGAAACAAAAACAAGTTTTGGATACCTCTGCTCATAAGGACAACAGGACATGCTTTAAATGCAAGCAAGTTGGGCTTATCACACGATATTGCTCACGAGAAAGTTCAAAACCAGTTTCTTATCCGAAAAATTCACCAAGGATGGAAAAAAAAAGCACCCATGTTAATGCCGAAACAAATTCTTAAAAGAAATAATGAATCTCATCAAAATGTTAAACCAACTATTTAACCTCAATCTAAATTTGAAATTGGTGAAACATCACACAAAATTCAACAAGTAGATTCAAAATTTTATGTTAAAAGGGCTAAACCACAAACACAGAAATGGGTTGCTAAAGTTGTCAAAATCAAATCATCTAAAGTTGAACAAAGACCTTCTGTTTCAAACAAAACTGAGCTTAAAAAGATTGATAAAAACAAAGTGGGTCCAAAATTTGACATTCCAAACCCACCCAAGACCAAACAGGCTTGGGTTTCTTTGTTTAAATAAGTTTTGTTAATCATGTGTGCAGGGGCTCCAATGTTCGATATTGTCAAGATGGATAATGGATAGTGGAGCATCTCACCACATGACAGGAATGCTTGCGTTGCTCAACGACGTTAAAGCAATTCGAGGAGGGTATGTAGGATTTGCTGGAATGCAGGGAGGAAGAATTGTTGGAGAAGGGATTCTCTCGAACAGAGTTGTATTGTTTGATAAAGTGAACTATATTGCTGAACTTGAGAACAATCTACTTAGTATCTCGCAAATTTGTGACAAGAAATTCACGACACATTTCAATGATAAAGAATGTTTATCTTAAAACCCGGTTTCAGGATTCCAGAGGAATGGATTTTGATGCGAGCTCCAAGAGAAAATGATTTAAATGTTCTTGACATGAGCATCGCTTCTACCACATCAAAGAAAGTTCAATGCTTTGTTTCCAAAGCTACCGAGAAAGAGTCAATATTATGGCATGGAAAAATGGGGCACATTCATCTCCGAAAGATGAATTTTCTTGTGCATAACGACTTAGTGGAGGGTGTTAATCTGAAAAGTTTTCATCTATCTAATGATTGTCTTAGCTGCAAAAAGGGGAAGCAGCATAAGAAATCACACCCAAGAAAGCTATTGAATTCGATAAAGCTACCACTAGAAAGGCTACACATGGATCTCTTTGGGCCAGTCAATGTCATAAGTATTTCTGGAGATCATACTGCCTTGTCGTTACAGATGATTATTCTCGATTCTCATGGGTGTTCTTTCTAGAAACTAAAGATGAAACGTTCGAAACACTTATGCTCCTCTTCAGAAAACTCAAAAATTTATATCATTTGCCCATTAAGAGAATTCGCAATGATAATGGAACGGAGTTTAAGAACAAGAAGATGCAAGAGTTCTACAATGAAAAGGGGATTCTTCATGAATTTAGCGCCCCCTGTACTCCACAACAAAATGGAGTAGCTAAACGAAAGAATCGCACACTGATAGAAACTGCAAGAACAATGTTAGCTGATTCAAAATTACCTATCAGTTTTTGGAGTGAAGCAGTAGCATCAGCTTGCTATACCCTAAATCGTGTGTTGACAGTTAAGCCTCACAAAAAGACATGTTTCGAGTTACTGAATCAACGAAAGCCCAACTTAGCACTTTTGGAACCTTTTGGATCACCGTACCGTTTTAGACCCGGCTGGTAAATTTTGAGCCAAATCATTGGAAGGATTTTTTGTTGATTACGCTACTCCTCAAAAACGTGTTTTCTTGCCGAGTCTGAACCAGGTAGTTCTAGTGCAGCATGTAGATTGTCAAAGATATACAACGCCTACGCAGAAACCTGGGGATCCATGGCTGTTTAACTACGATGGATTGTGGGATTCGTTTGATCTACCAGATGTGCCAACAGAAGAAGAACTTGCTATGTTATTTCAACAACATCAGTTATCTAATTAAGAACAAGTTCCTAGACCATTGGTGATTTCTACATCATTACCGGTCAACACGTCTGATGTCGGTCAAAACTCTTCTGTTCAAGTTCCTGTTCTTGCACCAAATGTCAATTCTGCTGAATCATCTGCCCAACAAAATGTTGATGCTGACTCTGATCAGGAACCAACTTTCGACGATGGAGGATCCAGTTCTGATGAACGATCCAAACAGATTGAAAGCTTTTTGAAACAACAGGCTGATCAGTCTAATGCTAGTAATAATGCTTCTTCATCTGTACAAGTTATCGATGAAATTCTAACAAATTTGCAACCACGAGTAGATGTTCCAACTCAAGTGATACCAAGAATACTTTCATATCTTCCGTCAGAGAACATCATAGGTAGCTTACAAACTGGAGTGCAAAGTCGCAATCAGATCAATAAAGATCTAAGCTGTTTTTATACTAGTATTACTCCACTTCAAACTCGATTTTCTCATAGGTGTTTGCTTTCTCAGGTTGAGCCGGGAAACTGGAAAGATGTGTTAAAAGGAGAAATTTGGGTGGATGCAATGCAAGAGGAGTTGCTCCAATTCCAGAAACTTGGAGTCTGGAAGCTTGTTGACCTGCCAGATCATCACAAAAAGATTAATACAAGATGGGTCTTCAAGTGCAAAAGAGACGATCGAGGAGTTGTGGTACGCAACAAAGCTCGACTGGTGGTTCAAGGTTTTCATCAGCAAAAAGGGATAGATTATACTGAAGTCTATTCCCCAGTTGCTCATCTTGAAGCAATTCACATATTCTTGGCCTTTGCCTCATGGACAGGGTTCAGGGTGTACCAATTAGATGTTAAATCTGCTTTCTTATATAGATAAGTGAAAGAGGAGGTGTACATCGGCAACCACCGGGGTTCGTTGATCCAGTGCACAAAGATAAAGTATATCTTCTGAATAAAGCCTTATACGGTCTTAATCAAGCCCCGAGAGCTATCGAGTCATCTTCTGGATAATGGCTTTATCAGGGGAACAGTAGAGTCTACCCTCTTCACAAAGGAAGTAGATGGGCATCTAATCATCGTACAGATATATGTGGATGATATTATCTTTGGATTGACAAATGATAAGCTATGTAAAGACTTCGAAGAAGTCATGAAGCGCAAATTTGAAATGAGCGCAATGGGGGAGATGAAGTTCTTTCTAGGACTTCAGGTCGATCAGTTCCTGATGGTATTTTTATTCATCAGACGAAATATGTTCATGTTATATTGGAGAAATTCAATATGACAGGAGCTAAACCAGCATCTACCCCGTTAGCTCCAAATCACAGCATTTGTCCAGATCTTATTGGAGAAAGAGTTGATGAAACTTTATATCGCTCCATGATCGGATCCTTGATGTATCTTACAGCTTCACGACCAGATATCATGTATCCAACGTGCCTGTGCACCCGTTATCAGTCTAATCCAAAAGAGTCACACCTGCTTGCTGTCAAACGAATAATGAGATATTTGAAGGGTTTTCCAAGCACCGGCTTGTGGTACCCTAGACATGATGATTTTAATCTTGTAGGATACTCGGATTCTGATTTCGGATGCTGCAAACTGAATACAAAGTCTACAATGGTCGGCTGCCAGTTCTTCGGAACCCGTTTGGTAACGTAGCAGTGCAAGAAACAAACTGCTGTTGCTCTCTCTACTTGTGAGGCTGAATACATTTCGGCATCCAGTTGTTGTGCTCAGATTCTCTGGATACAGCAACAGATGAGAGATTTCATTTTGCAATTCTTGATACACCTATATATGTAGATAATCAGGTCGCGGTTGATATCACTAAAAACTCATGCCAACACTCACGACTAAACATATCGAGATTCGACACCACTTTATCCGTGATTGCTACGAGAAAAAGTTGGTGCGAATTGAGAAAATCCACACTGATGACCAAAAGGCAGATTTTTATACCAAAGCTTTCGATAAAACAAAGTTTAATAATTTGTTAAAGCTAAATGGTTTAAAAAATATGATCTCAAGGGATGTATTTGAGGTTGAGTTTGAGGATGATGACGACCTAATGTGAATTAGTCATCAGTTAAACGTTTCTGTACATTCTCTCTTTTAAATTCTTAAAATAATCCAAAAATATGTTTTTGATTTTAGGGGAGAATGTTTGAGGAAAATACAAAAACAATTTAAAAAGACAAAAAGAGTTTTGTGTAAAAGAGTGATCATAGTAAATCAAAAATGATAGTCATAGTATGCTAAAGAAATGTATTGTTTAAAAGTGATTAAGCAAGTCTTACTATGGATACGCCAATAGACTTCACTTGTTCAGTAAATTGTATTCAAGATATAAACTTCGTGGGTTAACATCTCTCGGATATATGGACTTAGTACTCTGAAATTTCGTTTGAGAGAATGACAGATTCTGTGATACTAGGTCTATATATTTGATTGATATCTGGGGTATTATTCGAGTTCTTCTGATTTTGCGAAAGCAATGGCCTAGAACTAATATAATACTTTCGCATTATTTCCCCAAAATCTGCATGAAAATATGGATATGTCATAAGCAATTAGGACATCTGCAGTTCAAAAGATTCCTTTATGGAACACCACCTAAAGACGAGCCTTCATCTCTCTGCCTGTACGGAAGTACTAACCCGAGCTCTCAAGTTCTCGCATTCACCCTATATAAAGATATCAATTCGATATATTCACCTGTAAAATGATATTTGGGGAATCTCAATACGGGAGTATATTCTGAGATGGGAAACATAGTTATTTCATGTTCATAATATTACCTAACATATCTTGAATCTATTGAGAAACGAGAAGAGGTTTTAATGGACAAATATATTGGCAATCTAGGTATATTTCTTTAAAAGCTTAAAGGGTGTTTCTAGATCAACGGTACTGATGACTTGTATATATGCCTGAAGTGATCCTCTAAAAACACAAAATTCAAAAAAATATGTTATTGCTTTCGAAAAATATCTCAAAAATTCAAAAAGATTTTCAGTTTTCTTAGCTTTATAGTTTTAATTTTAGTTTACCGATGATAAAGACACCGACGGTTGGATTCATAACAACATCTTGCTGAGGGAAAACTGAACTCATGGGTTGGGAGCTAATCTTTATGAGAATTGAGAAATAATAATCTGTTCAAAATTGGAAACACAGGTTTAACTTTAGATTGTTGGAAAATGGTAACCAGGGTCATTAACTTGGACTTGGTTCCAAAGGGTATTAACTAACCCAGTAAAAAATGAAACATGAAAAAAGTCAAAATAAAAATCAACATCAAAAGTTCAAAATTTCAGCGATGATTCGTAAGAAATTCTTTATTTCGTATGAAATAAAATAATCAGCTTTTTGTACGAACCAAATATTTCGTACGAACCAATTATTTCGTACGAAGCAAGTCTCCACTATATAAGCTTCTGAACTTCGTACGAAAAAAAGGTTATTTGTTTTTGGAGAACTGTTGAACGAGTTAGAGAAGTTGGTACAAAACATCTGCTAAAATTCGTATTCTTGGCTTATTTTTTATTCAAAACACATTGGGAAGGTTAACTGGCACACCTTTTACAATGGGGAAGGTAGTTATACATAAATCATGTCGTTATAATGTCAGATCTGAGTAAATCGGACTTAGAACTTAGATCTCGGGAGATTGGACCGATAAATCCTAAAATTGACTTCAAAAATCTTATCATCGGCACTAATAACCCGAAAATCGACTATTAATAAATCGACAAGTTTTAAGTTCAGATTACACTAAGCCTTTTTGGGGACGATGATGTGTTTCGTACGAAGAATTGAATCGTACAGAATAAATATCAGTGGTTTGATATTCAATGCAAAGAAATGGTTCGTATGGGATATTTTGGTCTTTGTCTTGATTGTTCTGATTTTGTACGAAGAAATATTTCATACGAAGAAATATTTCATACGAAGTAAGCATGAAATTTTGAATGTTAAAATTGGTTAAGTGTATGCTTTGTATGAAATGTTATTTAGTGCGAAGTAAATGCAATAAGATGAATTACAGAGTTTTGCTAAGTATCTGCTTCATACAAATTTGTATTTTGTACGAATGTAAAGTGTTGTTTTCGAAAAAGTTTAATATTTTTCTAACACTTGTTTGTTATGATTGTGAACAGGCCAAGAAATCTGCATGTTCACCATTTCATAATATTTGTTGTCTGATAAATGGTCAATTCCTCAAATTGTTGCATTTAGAAAAATTCTCAGTTTTTTGACACAGATACAAGTTACCAAGGCTCTGACAGATAGACACACTATTTATCAATCTCATGTGGAATTCTTTTGGAACGCAGCTGAATATAGTATTGAAGATAATGCTATTATTTCTGCAGTAAGGATTAATAACGAGGATGTTCAAGTTAAAATTACAGAAGATTTGATTCGGACAGTACTGGAGTTTAAGGATAACGAAAATGATCCTACAGGCTTTTCTGAATATATGGTGAAGGGTTGCTTTTATAGGATGGGATATACTGGATACGTTAACACTGCACCTTTCAAGAAAGCAAACTTGAGCGCACCATTTAGATATTTGGCTCATGTGCTAGCTCATGGTTTGAGTCATCGTAAAGGAGGATACGATGATATTGTAGATTATCAAATGTGCATGATTACGACATTAATCCTGAATCTACCGTATAACTTTTCAAAAGTTATTTTTACACAAATGGTACAGAATATTCAGAGGGAGAAATTCTTGCAGTATCCGAGATTTATTCAAATGATGCTCGATTATCTTCATCCGGATCTAAAGAAAAGTGAAGATGATATGTTGAAGCTGGAACATATGGATGTATCTACACTGAGAAAGATGAATTCGCATCTTAAAACGGCTCCTGTTGCTAAACCAATGTTTGGTGCGATTATTGATAAAGATTATATTTCACCAGCACTAGGCCATTGGAGGAAGGATGATAGTGGAGATGAAGTGGAAGAACGTGAAGCCTTATCTATGTTCGTGGCAAAAAGAAGCCTGTGGTTTATAAAAGATGGTGGAAAAGGTGTGAAACCCAAAGCTGCATATTCATTGGCTCCTAAAGTTCAAAAGAGAAAAGCTACTTCTGCAGCTGAAAGATCGGGTTTAAGAGACGAACCAGATGTTGAAGAAACTGTTGAAGATATGGCTGCGGAGGTCGAGCGTCAAGCTTTTGGTTCTGACAAAGTAGCTGAAGAAGTTATATCGTCGAGTACTGATTCAGAAGATAGACGAGTCGGTGAGAAGAAAAGAGCAGAAAAGTTAGAAAAGAAACGACAGGCTGAGCTTAAGCGTAAAGCAGAGGAACGTAAACGTAAAGCAAGGTGAGGATGATACGACGTATGTTCCATCTGAGTCTGACACTGAAGATGTCCTTCGTACTCCAATCAAGAAGAAACAGAGAAGAATGAAGTGATATGCTGCTAGAGTATCGCCAAATGTTATTCCGAAAGAAACAGCTGCTGAGCCTATCGTTGAAGAAAATGTGGATGAACCGTCATAGCATATTCCAGCTCCACCACAACCTATTCAGCCAGAACCAGTTCCTCAACAACAACAACCAGTTCCTCAACCAGAGCCAGCTCCGCAACAACCGCAAAACAACCATCTCAGCAACAACTGCAACAACAATCATCACAACAACAACCACAACAGTCTTCTCATCTGCAACAACCTCATCCAACTCAGCAGCCATATAAGTCACAATCGTTTTTTGATGATATCGGTTTAGATGATTTACCTGGAGGTGATGAATTTAGATTTGATGACCCAAGGGTTGATGAATTGCAGAAGCAGGTGATGATAAATACTGTATGGATAGCTGAATTACAAGAGCAAATCAATGAGCTAACTGCTAAAAAGCTTGAAATGTTGGAATTGATCGGAGGGTTGATTGTTGATAAGCAGCAGTTAGAAGCAATGTTGGTGAGTATTGTATCTGAGAATGAAAGGTTGCGATTACGGATGGCTGAATATGAGGAAGAACGTTTGAGGAATGATAGAAGAATGAGTCTATTTGAGAAGATTTTGGAAAGAAAATTGGGTTTGAATATTTCTACCGAGATAAATGTGATAGAACGAGCAGAAGCAAGAGCTCGGGTTGCCGAAAAGGAACGTTTATCTAAGCAACAAATTGACGCTCAGGGGAAGGGAAAAGAAAATATAGTGGAGGAACCTATGATTGACGAAATTGCGCCAGAGCTGAGTCTGTGCCAGTAACATGTTGGGATATCGTTGTTTATGAAGAGCCGAGGAAGTTTATCTTGATAGGACGGCCAACAGATGTGGATATTGCGTCGCTTGATATTTCTCAAAGGCATCGAGATTGGCTGTTAAAGAAAAAGATTGAGAAAGAAATAGAAGAAGCGACTGAAGAGATTGAAAAGGAAACAGAGTTAGAGGATACTGATGTTGATATTGATGATTCTAGTAGATCGGATGGTGATGATAATGATGATAGTGTTGGTAGATCTGGAATTCTTGTAACTGATTTAAATATTAATGAACCAGTAGATCTTTCTGAGTATCTTGATGATTCTGCAAATCAGACAACTGAAGAAGAAAAGACGAACAAAGCCAACGAGTTTGATGCTCAGCAGGCAGGAATCTTCACTAAAATGGTATATCTTCTGTTCCTGTCGTGCCATAGCCGTTTGTGTTATATCTTGAGCATGACGTAGAGGAGGGAGAGTTTGTTCACAGTAACTCAAAGGAAGAAATAGTAGCGATGCTTGGCATTATTGAAGAGAAGTTTGATTTTGACTTCGAAGATGAACTAAACGAGATAGATGCTTTTGAGCCAAATACATATGTCTTCGAAGACGTGGAAGATGCAAATATATAAGATAACGTTGTCATGGAAAATGATTCTGATGACGATGCTAATGTTTCCGATCAGGGTACAGATGATTCCCCAACGTTTACTGATTTATTCGAAGCAGAAATTTCAGAGATGTTACAGAGAAAAGTATCTCAAGCTGCTAAAGAAGGAACCATTCCTTAGCAAATGTCTAAAGATGAAATTGCTGACCAAAAGAGGAAATGGTTTCGCGTGAATCCAGCTGAGTGTAAATTTAAAAGACCCCTAACATTCTTTACCAGAGATGCTGATATTTCTCTAGGGGATATTCTAAGCTGGGGATGGGTTGAAGAACTTAATGTGTATGCGATAAAGAGGGAGTTTGGTATCCAATACTTCAGATATTTGAGCGACATCAAAACATTACCGTATTGGGATATAAAGGAGCTTGTTCAAACAAAGATGATAAATCTAAAGATGAAGTTTCATTATCAAAGGCTTTGGAGATTGATTAAGTTTCAAGCTATGCATGGTTTTACACATTGGAAACCTCACTATCCTCGTCGTATTATTAAAGTTGATCCAGTAACGAATGAGAAAGATGTTACATTGATTGTGAAGAAGCCGCGTGTGATGAAGAACATGCCTCTTATTAAAATGGAACAAGATTTCTTCAAGATCTTCAAATGGTGGCACTATGATTCGAGTACAGGTGAAGTTGTTATTTGTGTACATCCAGATGATGACTCTTGGAAAATCACTGAGGAATTAACCTAAGCCGTCATAGCGTACAAACGAATATATGGTCTATGGCGTGGCATTCGAGTACTAGACCCGAGGTGGCTAGTCAACTGTTCAAAGAAGGATATAGAATGTTTATTCTACAGTAAGATAAGTTTTGAAGAGAAGGATAAAGAACAAGCGCTCCAATTTCAGAAGATCGTCAATGTTTGTTTTGCAAATGATATACATTCTGGTTCTGATTGAAAGACGACTTAGAGGAAGCTTGAAAAGAAAGAGACAAAGAAAAAGGAGGAAAATGAAGCTCGAATTGTAGAACGTGCAATAATAGCATCTCTAAGGAGCTTTCAGTTTGTGAATCGACCTCCTCCACTGATCAAACACCAATTGCTTTTGAGGAGCGTCGCAAGCCAGTGAAAAGATTTTTTGGACGTTGGAGTTAAATCTAGTTGAAGATTTTTGAAGAATATCCAGACTGCAGCAACATTCAGGGGGAGTTTGTTGGTGCATAATCTCTATTGCCTACGTCTATGATATGTCTACAATGTTTATAGAGTTTACACGTCAATGTTTATTTGTTAAAAAGTAATTTGATATGTTTTGATACTATGCTTCGTACGAATTATCTTCATGTTTCGTACGAGTGTCTTACTCGTACGAAGCACAAGCTCGTACGAAATATAGTCAGGTCACTGTTTAGCACGCACTTCGGTACGAGTCAGGTCGACCTATAAATAGGGAAGTGTTGTGTTAGAACTAGTTAGTGATTTGTCAATTGGTACGGCAAAGCTCTGCCAGTTTGTTTACTCGCGTCTGTATTTGAACGTCATTAATACAACAGAAGCAGTTAAACAGTAAGTACTATCTTGTTCGTCTTGTCTACCTCTCTAGCAATGAATTCCGCCTCTGCTAGTTGAGCGAGATTAGGTCGATTGCTCATTTCGGGAGCTCGATCCCCGTCCACAATATCCCATTGGATCATATGCTTTATCTTTAAAAGCCAGCACCCTACGTATCAATTCCTCTGTTCTTCATTTCCAACTTGTACCGCAGAAACAATTGCTTTTGGATCCTCTTCATACCTAGCAGCACTCTAGAAACGTTCTATATGAGATTGGTAGGCTTTGTGTTGATCAGTTAAAGCTTTTGTCATCGATAGTCGTCTCATAAATGCTAGTATATCTTTGAAAGGAGCGATTTATGGGATCTTATCGTCAAGAAGACAGCAAATGTTATGAATAGGCTCAAACGACGTCTTCTTTTCTTGTAAAAACAAAGGGTTCAACACTTAAAAAGCTTTTCCTCGAAAATATACTAACACTTTGTGTGAAGTGCCCTTTGGTGTGGAGTGGACATTAGCACTTCATACGAAGTGGTGTTTAGATTAAAAATATTTGAACCAGGTACTTCGTATGAATTGGTCTTTGAATTTTTGCATATTTCACTTTATACGAGTGGACATCCCTCTTAGTACGTAGTGACTCACTGCGCACAAAGATAACTTTTATGAACACCAAATTACAAACTTGTGTTTTTTATGAAATTGAAGGTATAATATGATAATACTAGCACCGATTAACACAAATATATGTTCAATTTTAATTTTGTTCAGGTCATTTTTGGTAGATCTAAATTTTAAATATACAAAGTGCCCAATTCTTAATTCGTAAGGACTTGGCTCCTAGTTATAGAACAGAACCACTTCGTACGAAGGGTTAGAGGTTAGCCACTTCGTCCGAAGTGATCCTCTTCGTGCGAAGTGGAGATCCAATTTTCAATTTTTAACTTTTTCGACCAATTTTTCATGTTTAACGACCCACTTAGTTGACCAAGTCCAAGTTAATGACCTCGGTTAACTGATTTATCTGCCAAGTCCAAGTTCATGACCTTGGTTGAAGACTTTACGACCAAACTAATATTTTTCATCAATTTTAAGTTTCAAATTAATGAACTTTTTATCGTTTCAGAACTTTTTCACATTCCAGATTAGCTCCCAACTCGTAGTTCTTCAGCTTTCATTCAACAACTTATCGACTTCGGACTTTAAAGATCAATTATCCATCATCGGTAGCCAAACACTTAAGATAGAAACAAAATCTTTTTGTATTTTCCAAAGTTTATGATAAAACACACTGGAAATCTTTTTCAGTTTTTCTAAAATGAAAAATAAACTCTGTACAAACATATTTACCGACATATTTTTGTGATTTTGTGTTAGAGGATCATATTAGTTTGTGAGACATATCACTAGTACCGTTGATCTTTGATAAACCTTTTAAGTTCTAAATAGATTTACTTATATTATCAATATACTGATCCATTTAAACCTCAACAAATTTCTCAATTGTTTCAAGATACATTAGGAAATTTTAGGATCATGACTTAATTGTGTTTCCCACGTTAGACTATTTTCCCATATCGAGATTTCCTTGATTTCGCCTCACAGGTGAATATATCTAACTGATATATGTATCTGGGTAATGCGAGACTTTGAGAGCTCAGGTCAGTACCACCGTACAGACAAAGAGATGAAGGCTTGACTTATAGGTGGTGTTCCAAATTTGGAATCTTTTGTACTGCAATTGTCGTAACTTTCGATATTTTCAATTTTGATGCAGCTTAGTGTTTTAATGCAAAAGTATTATACAAGTTCTAGGCCATTGCTGATGCAAAATCAAAAGAACTTATATAATCAGAATATGGCATTTTCTCAAACGAAATTTCGGAGTACTAAGTCCATATATCCAACAGATGTTAAGCAACAGATTAATCAGTTATTATTTTTATTTTATATCTTGAAAACAATTTACTAAATGTGCAAAGCCTACTAAGACATCATTAGTAAGACTGGTTTAACGACTTTTTAACATTATATTTCTTTAGCATATTGTGATAGTTCACTGATATACTATCATTTCCTCTTTTTACACGAAAACTCTTTTTTGTCTTTTTTCATGTTTTTGTATTTTTCACAACTATTTCTCCCCCTAAAATCAAACACATAATTTTGGATTTTTTGTTTTTAAAGAAGCAAATTTTAAAACTAATAAAAAACACCTCGATGAGGATCACGTCAAGTTATCGTCCATCACATTCAACCTCTTAATCCCCTGAGGTCAGATTTTTTAAACCGTTTAGTTTCAAAAGCCTTTTGAATTTTGCTCTATCAAAAGCTTTAGTGTAAAAAATGCTTTTTGGTCATTAGTGTGGATCTTTTCAATTCGAACCAACTTTTTCTCGTAGCAATCACGGATAAAGTGGTGTCGAATTTCTATATGTTTAGTTTTTGAGTGTTGAACCAAATTTTTTCAATGGCTGCCTTGTTATTTACGTATATGGGTGTATTGCAGTCCAAAGTCTCTCATCTATTGTTGTATCCATAAAATTTGGGAACAAGAACTTGATCCTGAAACGTATTCAACTTCACAAGTAGAGAGAGCGATCGCGGTCTATTTCTTGCATTGCCATGTTACTAATCGTGTTCAGGAGAAATTGGAAACAAGCAAAATCAGAATCTGAGTATCCGCAAGACTAAAATCATCATTCTGTGGGTACCACAACCTAGTGCTTGGGCATCCCTTTAGATAGCGCATTATCCTCTTGACGATCAGCAGATGTGAGTCGATGGATTTGACTGATATCGGGCGCAAAGGCATGTCGGATACATGATATCCGGCCTTGAAGTTCTAAGATACATCAATGATCCGATCATATAGCGATAATGTTTCATTGACTTTCACTCCATGAGTATCGGGACAAATGCTATGATTGATGGCCAATGGGGTTGATGCTGGTGATGTCCCCGACATGTCGAATTTCTCCAATACATCATGAACATACTTCGTCTGATGGATAAAGATACCATCTCGCAACTGATCGACCTGAAGTCCTAAAAAGAACTTCATCTCTCCCATTGCACTCATCTCGAATTTCTTTTTCATGACTTCTTCAAAGTCTTTACACAACGATTCATTTGTTGAACCAAAGATGATATCGTCCACATAGATTTGTACAATAATCAGATGTCCATCCACTTCTCTGTATCTTGAGGTAGTGCAATTTTAGTGTAAAAGCAACTTAGATCTTTATTGATCTGATTTCGCGTTTTTACTCCCTTTGCAAATTTCTGATGATATTTTCCGATGGATGGTATGAATAAGTTCTCGGCATCACTTCATTAGAGACACTCACTTCACCTTCCAGATTCGTAATATTCTGTTCAGCAACCTGATTACTTGTTGAAGCTTCATTCTGATTGCTAGGACCTTCTGATTGATTTAGAAGACTTGTAATTTGTTTAGAACCTTCATCAGAGCTGGATCCTCCATCATTATCATAAGTAGGCTCTCTATCAGAATCCAAATCATCTGACTGATCGAAAGAAGGTGCTTGTGTTGTTTATAAATTGTTCGGCTACTAGTTCTTGTTGGGTATTCTTGGACTTGTGATTGTGAAATCACTAACGGTCTAGGAACTTGCTCTTGATTAGACACTTGATGTTGTTGATATAACAACACAAGTTCTTCATCTGTAGGTTCATCTGGCAGATCAAAAGAATTCCACAGACTCTCATAGTTAAATAACCAAGGATCACCAGGCTTCTATGTAGTAGACGTGTATCTCTAGCAGTCAACATGTTGAGCTAGAATAACCCGGTTTAAGCTAGGCAGATAAACTCTCTTCTAAGGACTAGCATATCCCACGAAAATCCCTCCAGAGACTTAGCACCAAATTTACCATCTAGGTCAATGACCGTACATGGAGATCTAAACGACTCCAAACCCAAATTTGGTTTTCGTTGGTTAAGCAGCTCAAAGCTTGTTTTTTTATGATCCTTGACTGTTAATACTCTATTTAGCGTGTAACAAGAAGAGGTAAGTGCTTCGCTCCAAAAGCTGATAGGAAATTTCAAATCGGCGAACATTGCGCTTGTTGTTTCAATGAGAAAACGATTCTTCCGTTCAGCTACTCCTTTTTGTTGCAGAGTATAGCGAGCGCTGAATCGTGAAGAATACCTTTAGCATTGCAGAATTCGGGCATCTTGTTGTTTTTGAACTCCGTAACATTATCACTACGTATTCTTCTGATTGGAAAATGGTACAAGTTCTCTAACTTTCTGAAGAGGATCATTAGATTTTCAAACATTTCGTCTTTACTCTCCAGAAGTAGAACCCTTGAGAATCTTGAGTAGTCGTCACTCACAGCAAGGCAATATAGATCACAAGATATACTTTGAACATTAACTGGACAAAACAGATCCATATGTAACCTTTCTAGTGGCAGCTTTATAGAGCTCAGTAGTTTTCTTGGATAAGATTTCTTGTGTTGCTTTCCTTTCTTACGAGCTGATAGAATCATCATTCAAGTGAAAACTCTTAAGATTCACACCCTCCTACCAGATTGTTGTGCACCAGATAATTCATCTTCTGTAAATAGATATGACCCATCTTTTGATGCCATAAGATTGATTCCTTTTCTTTCACCTTTGTTGCAAAACATTGACCAATTTTAGATGTAGTTGATGCAACGCTCATGCCAAGGACATAGAGATCATTTTCTCGTGGAACGTGCATGAGGATCCACTCCTCGGGAATTTTTAATCCTGGCTTCAGAATGAGGAACTTTTTATCATTAACGTGAGTTGTGAACTTCTTATCATAAATCTGCAAAATGCTCAGCAAATTGTTCTCTAATTCTGCGATGTAGTTGACTTTATCAAAATAGACCACGCCATTCGTGAGAATTCCTTCTCTGACTATACTACCTCCTTGAGTACCCGCAAACCCTACATAGCCTCCTCGAATAGCTTTTACATAATATAATATGGCTAGCATTCCTGTTATTTGCCGAGATGCTCTGCTGTCCATTATCCGCTTTGAAATGATTGACCTCGGGAGCCCCTACACATGCAATCAAACAAATTACTTAAATAGCAAAACCCAAGCCATATTGGTCTTGGGTGGGTTTGGGATATCAAATTTGGTTCACAAATGATTTTAATTTCTTTCTTGACTTCAACACCATGTCCAACCTTTGACTCAATTTTAACTTGTGTTTTGGTTGGCATAGTGGATGTCTTCTCAACAGTAGAAGATGGTTTGGATTTAACTACCCAAGTTTAAGCCTTTGAATACACCCTTTTTGGGAAAATTTGAATCCTTTTGTTTGTTTTTGGTTGATGATTCACTAGCTTCAAAGTTTGAAAAGTTTGAAATTGTTAGCTTCACATTATTTTTGGATTCATCGTTTCTTTTTAAAATCTATGTTGGAACAAAATCAGGGCCTTTTTGTTTGATATCTTCTGTAGACTTTCTCACACCATATACATGTTTTAGATTTTTATGAGAACATTGTTGTGCAATATGCCCGACTTTGTTGCATATGTAGCATTTCCTACTTTCCCTTTATATTCAAGGCCTGATCAGGCGTTCCTTTTCTGTGAGAGGGGATCGGCTCTCCTCTTATGAGCACAGGACTCATTCAACTCAGCTAACAAAGGCGGAATTCATTTTTAGCGAGTTAGACAAACAAACAAGAAAGATATAATGCTTAAACGCCTTGATTCGTATTAATAAACGTTAAGGTTACAAATGAGTAAACACTTTGACAAGGCTTCGCTGTAGTCACCACAACACTCAAGCTCCACTATTTATATGTCAACATGACTCGCACAGGGAGATGTGTGTTTGGCTCGTGCGAGTGGTACCTCGTATGAGTGACAAGGTGTCACTCGTACGAGCCACTAAGCTCACTCGTACGAGCCACTGACAAAACATATATAAACATACAATATTTGACATTCTAAGCCCTATATACATAACCGACATATCCTAGACGTAGGCGATAGACATTATGCACCAACAAACTCCCCCTTGGATGTTGCCGCAGTCTTGGATAGTCTTCAAAAAATCTTCAAAGATTTGACAGTTAATGTCCAAAGAAATGTTTTAGTTGCCTACCAGCACTCTTCAAAAGATATCGGCGTTTGGTATGTAGGAGGAGGCCGATTATACGTGTTGCCAAACCGAAAGCTCCTTAGCGATGCAACCCGCTTTCGTTCTTCAATCCTATCTGCATTCTTCTCTTTCTTCTGCTGCTCTATCTCTTCCAGCTTCCTCCAAGAAGTGTTCCATGCTATTCCTGAATGTATGTCATTAAAACAAACATTAACAATCTTCTGGAACTGGAGAACCTGTTCTTTACTTTCTCCTCAAAATTGTTTTGTTGTAAAAACAAATATTCAATATCCTTCTTAGAACAATTGACTAGCCACATAGGGTCTAGTACTCGAATATCGCGCCAAAGACCATATATGCGTTTGTGTGCTATGACGGCTTCGGTAAATTATTCAATTATATTCCAAGAATCTTCATCAGGATGGACACAAATAACAGCTTCACAAGTACTAGAATCGTAGTGCCACCATTTGAAGATCTTGAAGAAATCCTGCTCCATCTTTATCAGAGGCATATTCTTCATCACTTTCGGGCTCTTCATAATCAATGTCACATTTTTTTCTTTTGTAATAGGATCGATCTTTGTGATTCTCTTGGGCATATTGGCTTCTAGTGTCTAAAGCCGTGAGTAGCTTCTAGCTTTAATAATTTCCACAAACCACTGGTCATGAAATTTCATCTTCAGATTTATCATCTTTGTCTGCACCAGTTCAGTAATGTCCCAAAACGACAGGGTCTTAATATCGCTTAAGTATCGAAAGTACTGGAGCCCATACCCACATTTAATCACATAGACGTCAAGCTCTTCGATCCAACCCCAGCTTATGATGTTCCCCAGAGAAATGTTAGCATCACGTGTGAAGAATGCTAAGGGACATTTGAATTTACGCTCTGCTGGTAATTCTTTAAACCATAGTTTCCTCATTTCTGCAATTTCTTCCTTTGATAAACTTTGAGGAACTCTTCCTTGTTTTACAGTTTCTTTAACTTTACGTTTCAGTAAATCATCATTCTTAGCTGCAAACATCTCACTAAAGGTTGGGGAGTCATCTGAACCCTCTTCGTCAATATTTGCATCATTGTCATCAGAATCATCCTCCATGACAACCTTGTCATAATCATGTGCGTCAAAAAATTTTCGAATACATAATTCTCAGGTTGAAAAGCACTGATGTTATATAGCTCATCTTCAAAATCAAATTCAAATGTGTCTTCTTCCATGCCAAACATGTTCGCAATTTCTTCCTTTGTGTAGTTGTGAACAAATTCTCCAATGGTTGAATCTGGATCTGCAACTGCTGAAACTATTGGTTGTCTGCAAAAACTTGATGTTTGTCCTCAAATCAGGCCTCAAGGCTCTGATACCACTTGTGAGAGGGGATCGGCTCTCCTCTTATGAGCACCAGACTGATTCAACTTAGCTAACAAAGGCAGAATTCATTGTTAGCGAGTTGGACAAACAAACAAGAAAGATATAATGCTTAAATGCCTTATCGTATTAATAAACGTGAAAGTTACAGATGATTAAACACTTTGACAGGGCTTTGCCATAGTCACACACCAACAGCTTTTACACAACACTCAAGCTCCACTATTTATAGGTCAACATAACTCGCACAGGAGAGAGGTGTATTTGGCTCGTGCGAGTGGTGCCTCGTACGAGTGACAAGGTGTCACTCGTACGAGCCACTAAGCTCACTCGTACGAGCCATTTACAAAAGATATAGAACATATATAAACATACAATACTTGAGATTCTAAGCCCTATATACATAACCGACATATCCTAGACGTAGGCGATAGACATTATGCACCAACATTTTCCATTTAAATTCATCATTTGATTGTTTACTCAGACTCTCTTTCCCATTCATAGTGCTTGTTTCAAAAACAAAATCAAGTTTCTTTTTATAATTTGGTTTTTGAAATCTTGTCATTTTTCTTCTTTTGTACCCCAAACCTTCTGATAGTAATTATTATAAACTTTTGTTCTTAGGATAATTCCTTCCCTTCTGATAGTAATTATTATAAAATCATTTTGGTTTGGAATAGAATGAAGCGTCTTGATTTTCAAGATCAGAATGTCTAACTTCAACCAGTTTGAAAAATTTATCAACACGATCAAGATTTACATTCTGAATTTGGAATTCTTCATCAGAATACAGTTTATCCGATCCATTCATTTTGTAAATAACCACATTTAGGTCATTACTTTGACTGTTTTATAATGATGAAACATAATTATTATGAAAACTTTCTTCGTTTTCAGAATGTGAGGTTGATTCAGAATTCTCGAGATTTAAACTCAGCACTTGCAAAGTCAGCTCATTTTTCTTTTGTTCAGTTTTAATCTTTAGATTAAGCGCCTTATTCACCTCATCTGGATATTTCTTAGCATATTGTTGCACATAGGGGGTGGACATTGATTATAACCCAGTCTTTTGTTTTATTTGTCAGATTCATTTTCTTCCTGTTCGGTTTTCTCAAGTTGTTGTGGAAGAACATGATCAATTACATTAGAGGAAGTTGAGTAACTAATCAACAATTTGTTGACTCGTTCGGACTCAATCTTTATGGCTTCAAGTTCAGTTTTTAGCTAGCATTGCTATCTATGTGAATATTAATCGCCATTTGTTTGTCCATTACTGTAGCGGTTAACATTGATTTTATTGACATGTCCTCTCTACTAACTTCTTGAAATTGTTTGATTGATCTACTTAATTTATCATAAGCAGCTTTTGTGTCTTTCATTTCACTTGAAATATTGTCAGTATATTTTTTGAGTTCTTTAAATTTTAACTCCTTTTCTGAGCATTCCTTGGATGGCTCTAGGCATTTCATGCATGGTTTCTTAATTTCTTTAATCATAACCTAGACCTCTCTGACTGACTCAACGACCGATTCTTTCATTCCATCTTTACTCTATTCAAGAACTACCTCTTGCATTTTAGCTATCATTGCTTTATCGGCTATTTTCTTCAAGTTTTCTACATTTTAACATCGATAATTTCTTCAATTGGCTTCTCGGAATCCTCTAGTTTTGGTACACACTGGTATTGACTCGATCCTTAGAAGAAACCTGCAAATAATTATAGACATCAGAAGGAATCATAGTTTTAAACGCATGTTGTATTCAATCTTCCTTGGCACACTATTATAGTAAATCGTCTGAGCAGACTCTTCAACAGTAAGGTCAAGCATTTCATCAAACACTATCTCACTTTCTTCAATCGAACTCTCCTCGACTACCTCATCAAACACTAGTTCTTCGACTATTTCAGCAAGCAGTGCCAAACTTTCCATCTTTGGAATATAGTCATTCCAGTTAAACCCTCGTCCTCCTGAGCTACCATCAGTGCCTTTTGTTGGTACATTATGTCTATTGCCTACGTCTAAGGGTTGTGTCTTGTCTATAATAGGGCTAAGCTTTTAGACATGAATTTGTCATTATGTATTTAACTTCACACGACGGTAGCTTACCTACGTACGAAGGTAAATTACCTTTGTACGAACATAGACTTACCCTCGCACGAAGGTAATTCTTAGGTCTATAAATAGTAGTGTTGAGGTGTGAGTTGTTACTTTTGGTGACTAATACTACGAAGTCCTGTCGGTTTTCATAGTGATTTGTAGTAATTAAACAGCAATGAAATCAATAAATTGATAAGTAATCTTGTTAATTGTCAACTAGTTAATATGAATTCCGTGCATATGGACTAGATAATCAAATTAGGACCTTTGCTATTGGACAAAACGATCCTACAAGTGGATCAGAACTCATGATGCCTGATTTGAAGACAATTATTCAAGATTCAGCCTAAAAGACTTCTTATTCTACTCATTCTTCTTATTTTTCACTTTTTAAAACGAATCCACGGATAAATAAACTGATTTTCAAGTATAACACGTAAAAACTTGTTTAGATACCCCCTTGAGAAAACAAAAAACTGAATTCATGTCGAAAATTGCAAAAACATCAAATTGTGAACCTAGCTCCGCACGAACATAAATCTACCTTCGCACGAAGATAATTTTATCTTTGCATGAAGATAAAAATTGTTAGATTTGAAAAAAACATTTACCTTCACACGAAGATAGTCCTATCTTCGCACGAAGATAAATAAAGTTTTGGAAATTTTACTTCACTCGAACGGAAATCTTAATAGTTTTAGCGTTTACCTTTGTTCCAGGCTAACAAAATGGAGAACGAATTCTACAATGCATTTGCTACGCGAACTGTTAATGCATCAGTCGCAGCTACACAAAATCTAAATTTAGAAAACGAAATGGGGACGATAGTGAAATCGCTGAAGTTGAAGAATTTAAAGGACTATGATAGTTGAAGTAAACGGTTTGTTAATTGGGTTCAAGTGAATCATTTTAACTGTTGGTTTGTGGTTGAAGAAAAATATACGGCACCAATCGGGGAAAATGAATTGGAATAGACATTATCTCATTTCACAATAGATGAAAAGGAAAAATTCGTCAATGAGAAGAAAATGATAAATATATTGCAATAATCAATCAAAGAAGATATCTTAGCACTATTGCAACATGATGATGATGATGCAAAATCATTATGGAATATATTAAGATTGAAGTTCCAAGGAAGCTCGCGAATGAGGAAAAGTAAAAAGGCACTGCTTAGAAAAGAGTTCGATATTTTCAATCTTTTGAAAGGCGAAAATACGAAGCAGTTGATCAAGCGTTACTATCACATTGTTGTTCAAATGAAAAGGTTGGGAATTCAGAAAACTAACGAGGAGTTAGTTGATAAGCTGGAAGATGCTTTGCAAGAGGGAGAGTGGTCTACATACTTAATGATTCTGAAGAACGGTGCAGATTATAGTGGTTTCAGCTTATCAAAGTTCATAGAAAAGCTCGAAGGTTATGAACTGGAAATGCAGAAGATGGCTAAAACAAAAGGTGCTCATATACAGCAAGATGTGAACTTGCACTTTAAAGGCAGTTCTATTGGTACTCAAAGTCCGAAAGTTCAAACAGCGTTTAGTGCTGATAGTTCTGCAAGTCCATCTTCTAATCAATCTGGTTTTCAATCATTTTCCAGCTTTGAACCGAACTCACCCAAAACACCTCAGTCTTCATAGAGCTCAAACAATTTCCAAAGTCACCAATCTGGTCAATCTAATTCAAACCAGAGGATTTTAAAGTGTAACATTGCTGTGAATCTACAAAATGCACAAGATTTCAATGAACACACTGCTAAGCAGCACATGCCGTTGCTTACTTCTGTTCTTGAATCTTATGAAAGCCTGGTTACTGGGAAGATTGGAAACCCAGATATGACCAAAGAAGATTATGACCAAATAGATTCAGAAAAGTTAGAGTTGATCAACATAAAGAGGTGCATGGCTTCTATAGTTCGCAGAGCTCAGAGATTCATGGAGATTATGGGCAGAAATAGCTTGGGAGGTTTAGATGGGAAGTTTGGATTTGACAAGTCGAAGGTTACTTATTTCATATGCCGAGAGAAAGGACATTTTAAACGAAAATTTACTAACCCAGAAGTCAACAACAATCAAAATCCTTTTGGAGACGATTACTACAGAAAGCTATATATCATCGACCATCACTACCATAATCAACTTCAAGGATGGTACAAATAGAAGATGGTCCATCAAATGCAAAAGACAAAGCTTTAGTGGTTGCTCAAGAGGATGATGGGGTTAATTGGAGCAAGTACATTTCAAAAAATGAAAGTCTCACATTGCTGGAATAAATAATTGAAGAACCCGAACCAGAACCTGAAGAAGAAGATTGTTCTAAAGCAGTATTTGATGAAGCTATTGAGGAAGCTGTACTTGAAGGATATTATCATGAGCAACATTTTGAGGAAGAAAATTTGTTGCATAGTGCTTTTAGAAATTTCATTCAACCTAGTATGTTTCTGACTTTTGTAGGATATTTTGATTCGAGCTATCAAATACAATCAGAAGAGGAATCAAAGCCTTAATGTGTGGAATTGATAGATGTGGATAAAGAAATGAATGTCAAGAACTTGACGGAGATCGCAAATAAAGCCATGACGGAAAATCCTAAAGAGGTAGTTTCTAACGAAGTCAAGGAAGAGTCGGTGAATGAATGTGTCAAAGACTCGGTAATGGAGATTATCAAAGTTAAGGTTGATGAAGTTGAAAAACCTTGCAAGAAATGCGAAGAACCTTGCAAGGAGTGTGCCAAGAAAGAAAAAAACTATCCTGATCTGAAAAAGCTTTCAAATAATTTGTCAAGATTATAATGAAACAAAACAAGCTTATGACAAATTATCAAAAGTGATTAAACAATATGAACAAGTTAACAGAGAAGATAGTGCAACTTTATCAATGCTTAAAGCAACTCTTATGGACAAACAAATGACAATTAACACTCATCTGAACACAATCATTGAACTTAAAAATGAACTTGAAAAATGAAAATTGAAACTGAAAGGGTTAACAAATTGTCAATGATTTATTCCGCGAGTTCGTATGTTATTGATCATATTCTTTCGAAAATTGAAAAGGAAGAAGATGATAAGAAAGGTAAGAACAAAAGTGTCGATTACAACCGGGTTACACCATCCATGTGGGAAAGCTATGCAAGAAAGAAACCATTAGGGATGGAAAAGGCGCTCAATTTGAAATTGAAAGCTATAAAGAATAATGAGCTGCCCGAGAACATTGATGTAGCATACACTAAATCAGACAATGAGTATGAATCTGATGTGGTTAAAACTGTTGTTGAAAATGTTTTAGGAAGTGAAAGTGATAGCACAAAATATGAAAGTGTTGAGTCAAATTTGGAGAAAACTATTTCAAATTCACCTTCTGAAAATAAGGAGAGTTTTCATAAGAATTATCTTGATAAATCAGATTCTTGTTCGGATGATGATTCTACATTGGTTGCTTATACAATGCAAGGATCGGACAAACTATATTCTGATCAAGAGTTTCCGATTTAGAATGTGAATCTTGAAAAAGTTGAACAAGTGTTTAAATTTACACAAATAAATCTTTCAGAGCTTGAAAATTTGAACAAGTCTTACTACTCTAAACCCAAAAACTCTTACAAAAATAATCACAAAGGTAAAAATTTTCCAGAAAACAAAAGAAAAGGGTTGGGGTATGTAAAACGGAAAAATGATAAGTTTCAAAAACAAATTTTAAAAAGAAGGTAAACTTTGTTTTTGGATCAAGCTCGATAAGTGAAAAGGAAAGGTCGGGAAAGGAACAGTTAAACCATGAGTTCCATGCAGAAAAGAAACGTCGTGAGCAGAATTTGGGTTCCTCTGTTGGAAGTGACAGTTTGACATATTGGAAATGTAACAAAGTCGAGCACATTGCATGACAATGTACTTAAAACAACCCAAAACCTATTTACAACATGAAGAAGTCTACAGAAGATGTGAAACAAAAGATCCCTGAGTCTGTACCAACACAAATTTTAAGAAGAAATAACAAATCCAACAAAATTGTGAAACCAACAATTCCAAATGGTTCAAAATTTGAAATTGGTGAAACATCAACCAAAAATGAACAAAAGGATTCAAAATTTTATTCTAAAAAGGCAATTATGAAAACACAAACTTGGGTGGTTAAAACCAAATCATCTTCTAAAGAAATCAAAACATTTATTGCTGCTAAATCTGAGATTGGACAGGATGTTAAAGTCAAAGTTCCAAAGTTTGATATTCTGAACCCACCCAAGACTTAGAAGGCTTGGGTTTCACTGCTTAAGTAATTACTTATTTACATGTGCAGGGACTCCCGATGTCAATCACTTCAAAGTGGATAATGGACAGTGGAGCTTCTCATCACATGATAGGAATACTGGCCTTACTTTATGATGTAAAATCTATTCATGGAGGCTATGTAGGGTATGCGGGTAATCAAGGTGGAAGGATAGTCGGAGAAGGAAAACATTCCAATGGTGTGGTTTCATTCGACAAAGTCCACTATATTGCGGAATTAGAAACCAATTTACTTAGCATTTCACAGGTTTGTAATAAGAAGTTTACAACTCACTTCAATGATAAAGAATGTCTAATTTTGAAGCCGGGATTTAAAATTCCTGAGGAGTGGATCCTTATGCGCGCTCCACGAGAAAATGATCTCTATGTCCTTGACATGAGCGTCGCATCCACTACCTCGAAATCGGCACGATGTTTCGTGATGAAGGCGAAGAAAAAGGAATCAATCTTATGGCATCGAAAGATGGGGCATATCCATCTGAGAAAAAATGAACTATCTGGTGCACAACAATCTAGTGGAGGTTGTGAATCTCAAAAGTTTTCATCTAAATGACAATTGTGTTAGCTGCAAAAAGGGAAGCAGAAAAAGAAATCACACCCGATAAAACTTCTAAATTCTATCAAATTACCACTAGAAAGGCTTCATATGGATCTTTTCAGGCCAGTAAACTTCAAAAGTATATCTGGTGATCTATATTGCCTTGTTATGACAGATGACTACTCGAGATTCTCATGGGTTATATTTCAAGAACGTAAACATGAGACATTTGAAAATCATATGATTCTCTTCAGAAAGTTAAACAACTTGTACCATCTTCCAATCAGAAGGATGCGCAGTGATAATGGTACTGAGTTGAAAAATAATCGAATGCTCGAATTCCGTAATGATAAAGGTATTCTTCATGAATTCAGTGCCCCTTATACTCCGCAGCAAAATGGAGTAGCTGAACATAAGAATTGTACTCTCATGGAAACAGCACACACGATGCTCGCCGATTCAAAGTTACCTGTTAGTTTCTGGAGCGAAGCAGTTGCCTCTGCTTGCTACACGTTAAACAGGGTTTTAACCATCAAGGCTCATAAGAAAACATGCTTTGAGTTGCTTAACCAGCGAAAGCCAAATTTAGAGTTTTTGGAGCCATTTGGATCTCCATGTACGGTCATCGACCCGGATGGTAAATTTGGTGCCACATCTTTAGAGGGATTTTTCGTGGGTTACGCTAGTCCATTGAGAAGAGTATATTTGCTGAGTTTAAACCGAGTTATTTTTGCTCAACATGTTTACTATCAGTAATATACAATGCATACTCAAAAGCCTGGTGATCCCTTGATGTTTAACTATGAGAGTTTATGGAATTCATTCGATCTGCAAGAAGAACCTAATGAAGAGGAACTTATGTTGTTATGTCAACGACAACAAGCGTCTAATCAAGAGCAAGTTCCAAGACCGATAGTGATTACTCAACCACCTGTTGGCACAAATGATTCTGGTGAAGGTCCTAGCACTACTCAAACAAAACCCATCGTCGAACCAGAAGTGAATAACAAGAGCCCACTTTCGACCAGTCTGATGATTCTCATTCTGAAGTTGCGCCGACGTATGATAATGATAATGGATCCAGTTCCGATGAAGGTTCTGACCAAACAACAAGTCTAGTAATTCAATCTGCGGGTCCTAGCAATCAGAATGAAGCATCTACAAGTACTCAGTTGATGAACAGAATATTACGAATCTGGAGAGTAAAGTGAATGCTCCTAATGAAGTAGTTAATGCCCAGGAGTTTGTCCTACCACCCATCAGAGAATATTATTGGAGAGCTACATGCTGGAGTTAAAACGCGCAATCAGATCAACAAGGATGTAAATTGTTTTTACACCAAAATTGCACTGATTCAAGAGGAGGAGCTGCAACAATTTGAAACATTTGAAACGCAATGTAGGAGGAGCTGCAACAATTTGAAAAGCTTGGTGTCTAGAAGCTTGTTGACCTACCGGCTAATCACAAAGTTATCGCTACAAAATGGGTCTTCAAGTGCAAAAGAGACGATTGAGGAGCAATTGTGCACAACGAAGCTTGACTGGTTGTCAAAGGTTTTCATCAGCAAGAAGGCATCGATTATACAAAGGTTTATGCTCCAATCGCACAACTAGAAGCAATCCGCATTTTCTTGGATTTTGCATCATGGTAAGGTTTTAAGGTGTACTAGCTTGATGTCAAATCTTCTTTCCTTTACGGAAAAGTGAAAGAGTTAGTGTATGTCGGTCAACCACCGGGGTTTGTCAAACTAGTGCATAGAGACAAGGTTTACTTATTAGATAAAACGCTATATGGGTTGCATCAGGCCCTGTGAGCCTGGTATGAGACACTTTCTCAGCACCTGTTAAGCAATGGCTTTATCAAAGGCACTGTTGATAGCACACTCTTCACGAAGGAAGTAAACGGACACTTGCTGATCGTACAAATTTATGTGGATGACATCATCTTTGGGTCAACGAATAACGCTTTATGCAAAGATTTTGAAGAAGTCATGCAAAAAGAAACTTGAAATGAGTTCAATAGGAGAAATGAAGTTCTTCTTGGGACTTCTAGTCGATCAGTTTCCTGATGGTATCTTCATTCATCAGACGAAGTACATCTACGATATCTTGGAGAAATTAGAAATGTCGGGAACGTCAACATTATCTACCCCATTGGCAATCAATCATGGCATCTACCAAGATGAACACAGAGTCAAGATAGATGAAACCATATACAGATTGATGATTGGATCATTGATGTATCTTACAACATCTTGACCGGACATCATGTATCTAACATGCCTTTGGGCCGATATTAATCGAGTCTTCGAGTGTCACACCTATGATAATCAAGCGGATTTTAAGATACCTAAAGGGTTGCCCAAGCACCGGCTTATGGTATCCGAGAAACAACAACTTCGACCTCACTGGATATTCTAACTCTGATTTCGGATGCTGCAAACTAAATGCTAAATCTACAACGGTCGGTTGCCAGTTCTTTGGAACACGCTTAGCAATGTGGCAATGCAAGAAGCAAAACATGGTCACTCTCTCTACTTGTGAGGTTGAATATGCTTCAGCTTCCAGTTGTTGTTCCCAAATATTTTGGATACAACAACAGATGAGAGACTTTGAATTTTAGTTTCTTGATACGCCGATATATGTAGATAACAAGGCTGCCATCGATATAACTAAAAATCTGGTTCAATACTCTAAAACTAAATGTATAGAAATTCGACATCACTTTATCTGTGATTGCCATAAGAAAAAGTTGATTCGAATAGAAAAAATCCACACAGATGAACAAAAGGCAAATTTTTATACCAAACCATTTGATCGAAGCAGATTTAAATATCTTTTGAGACTTAATGGTATGAAGAATTTGACATCAGATAGGGAAATTGAGGTTGAATACGGATAGGATGACGAGTTTTCGTGATCCTCATCGGTTTGTAACATTTTATAGTTTTTTAGATCTTTTTTTCAAACATTAAAAAATGAAAAAAATATGTTTTTGATTTAGGAGGAGAAATGTTGTAGAAAATACAAAAACATTAAAAATGAAAAAAATGTATAAAAACATGAAAAAGACAAAAAAAGTTTTCGGGTGAAAAGAGAAAATGATAGTACATCAGTGAACTATCACAGTATGCTAAATAATTGTAGTGTTAAAAGTTTAAATGGATCTCACTAACGATGTGCAGTAGGCTTCGCACATTCAGTAGATTGTTTCTGAGATATAAACATAAAAGTATAACTTCTTAATTAGTGGATTAACATCTATCGGATATATGGTCTTAGTACACCAAAATTTCATTTGAGAGATTGTCGGATTCTGAGATACTAGGTCTTTATAAATAATTAATATTTGAGGTATTATACAAGTTCTTATGATTTTACGTCGGCAATGGACTAGAACTTGTAGAATACTTTTGCTTTTAAAACCCAAAAACTACACAAAATTGAACGTATCGAAAGATATTACAATAGCAGTCAAAAGATTCCAAATTGGAACACCACTTTTACGTCAAGCCTTCATCTCTTTGTTGGTACGGTGGTACTAACCTAGGCTCTCAAGGTCTCGCACAAACCAGATACAAATATCAGTTAGATATATTCACCTATAAGATGAAATGCATGGAATCTTGATACGAGAGTATATTCTAAGGTGGGAAACACTATTAAGTCAAGTTCTAAGACATCTAATTACCGTATCTTGAAACAGTTCAAAAATGTGTAGAGGTTTAAGTGGACAGATATATTGACAATCTAAGTGAATCTGTTTAGAAGATAAAGGTCTTATTAAGGTCAACGGTACTAGTGGTATGTCTCAAAAACTGATATGATCCTCTAACGCAAACTCACAAAAATATGTTTGTACATAGTTCTTTTATTTCATTTCAGAAAAACCCAAAAAGTTTTTCAGTGTGTTTTAGCACAAACTTTGAAAATATGAAAAAGATTTTACTTCTATCTTAGTTTCGACTATTAATGATGGAAAATGGATCTTCAAAGTCTAGAGATGTTGTATGTAGAGAATACTGGATGATAATGGGTTGGGAGCTTATATGAATAGAGAAAATGTGATGAAAAGATCAAAAGTTCATTAATTTGAAACTTAATTTTCCTAAAAATATCAGTTTGTTCACAAAGTATTCAACCAAGGTCATTAACTTGGGCTTGGTAGACAAATAAGTTAACCAGGGTTATTAACTTGGACTTGATCAACTGAGTGGGTCGTTAAAACTAGCAAAAATGAATGAAATGTTAAAAATTAGAAAAATTGGATTTACCTTCGTACGAAGGTAAATTATCTTCCACGAAGATAATTTATCTTCGCATGGAGATAATTTATCTTTGCACGAAGAAAAATGCCTATATATTAGGCACTTCACACGAAGCTAAAACATATGTTACTGTTGATATTCTCTGAGCGAAGATAAAATTTGTAAACCAAACGACAAAGTGTTGACTGAATCATAGTGTGTAGTGGTTGATTTGCACACCACGAACAATGCCTAAGGTAGATTGGACTAGATTAAACTTGAATTGAATGATAAAATGACGTTTTCGGTATACCGGTTCTAAAATAGATCTAGGACAATTGAACGGGCCAAAATTAAAAATGAACATATCTTTGTGTAAATCAGCGCTTGTAGGTTGTTTTAGAACCATCAATTTCATGAAAAACAAAGAAAATTTTCTAAGTGTTCTTGAGGTTACCTTCACACGAAGGTAAATTACCTTCACACTAGGATAAAGTGCAAAATTGCTAAAATGGTCATTCATCCTGGCACGAAGTAAAAAAACCACTTCGTTCCAAGTTCACTTCGTAGGAAGTTAAATGGTAAAATTTTTCGAAAATTTTCTAAGTCTTCATGTTTGTGTTTCTATAGGATAAAAAGTCGAACTTCGACAAGAAATACAACATATGTTGTGTTCTTGATGAGAAAATTTGTTGGTGCATAATGTCTATTGCCTACGTCTAGGATATGCCGCGTATGTATATAGGGCTTAGAACGTCAGATTGTAAATATTAATGTAAATTTTATTTGTTTAGCAGTTGACTCGTACGAGTGAGATAGGTGACTCGTACGAGTGACACTTTGTCACTCGTATGAGGTAACCACTCGCATGAGTCACAACCAGTTTCACACTCTCTTGTGTGAGTCATGTCGACCTATAAATAGAGGAATGTTGTGTCAGTAACTCGTAATCTTGTTGGAGTGGCGAAGCCCTACTAAACTGTTTACTTGCATTGTACTTGTTCACGTTTATCAATAAATTCAAGGCAGTTAAACAGTAGATCTCACTTGTTTGTTTGTCAAGCTCACTAACAATGAATTCTGCCTATGTTAGTTGAGTAAGATCGGTCTAGTTGCTCATAAAAGGAGTCACGATCCCCCCTCACAAAATTCCAGAGATCATTCCATTCAAGTCTATTCTAAAGTTTATGAGGGAACTTCTAATTGCTAAAGCATTTACTGGTCATCATAAAGCCTATCGCTCACATGTTGAAAGATTTTGGGAGCATACAAAGTACGTACCAGAACTTAAAGCCATATGATCTTTTGTATGAGTCAAGAATGAAGATAAAGAGGTATTGATTACGGAAGCACTGATTCGTCGAGTGTTATTTAAAGATAAAGACGACGATCCTATGATGTATACCAAGCGTATGTGCAAAGGATGTTTTTACAGGAAGGGCAACAAGGGTCATGTTAATACACAGTTCAACAAAGCTTATCTTGGAAGACCATATAAGTTCTTCATGCACTCAGTTATTTCTACACTGAGTCACAGGCTAGGGGAGGTGATGTTATTGTTGATTACCAAATGTGCAATAGCTGCTCTCACATTAAACAAGCCGTATAACTTCACAAGGATGATTTTTGAACAAATGAAGTAAATGCAGTACCCCAGATTTGTGGAGATGATGCTAGATGACCAATTCCCCAATCTAGCAAAGGATAAGAAAGATGTGTTGCCGCTTGATCATATAGCAGGTTTGTTGCTGATAAGATTGAATAAGTATTTGAAACAAATGACAGAACAAGTTGCAAGGAATTTCATTGGAAGATTCAAGAATAAGAATTACAAAGCACCTCTGAAAGACAAATGGAGAAATGATGGTAGTAATTCCGACAATGAAGATGACAAAATGGATGGTTTTGAACCGAAAAGAGGTGTGTGGTATGAGAAAGAAGATTCAAAGAAAAAGGGAACTCCCAAAGCTAAAGCTCAGAAACGAAAAATTGAAACAGTACTCAGGGACGAAGCTACTGATGAAGAGGTAGAATTTGAGCAAAATATAGAACAGCCTGTTGACATTGAAGATGAAGAGTTTTCTACTACCTCAGATCACGAGAAAGAGAAATAAGCAGTTGCTAATGCTAATGAAGAAGCTTCGAATGATAGTTTTGATATTGAGATAAAAACTGCAGAACAACAAGAAAGAGAAGCAATTGCTCAAGGAAAAAGAAAGGTGGTAGGTGAAGACGATGATATTTATGTTCCGTCTGATCCAGAGACTTAAGATGATGCTAAAAGGCCTGCTAAGAAAGCTAGAAGAGTTAAGAGCAAGCCTGATACCAAGAAAAAGACAAATGGGTCTCCTGTTATCAAGAAAGCTTATAGAATAAGGAACACTAGAAGTTGTAAGTGTTGAACAACCACCTATTTCACCTATCCATGTTTCACCACAACCATCACCACAACATGTACAACAACCATCACCACAACATATCACACCTCCACAACCATCATCACAAAAACAACAAACACCTCCTGTTCAACAACGCTCTATACCACAATCTGGTCCAAGACGTTCTTTGACTGATCCACAATCTAGTCCAAGACATTCTTTGACTGATGAATTTTCTAACGACTTTGGTTATATTCCATTTACTAAGGGGTTTGATGCTGACATGATTAACGATACAAAGATTGCAGAATTGGAAAGCAGGATTAAGTTTTTAGAAGATGATCGAAAGAATCTTGATGTCGTTTTATCAAGTAAATTGTCAGAAAATGATGTCGTTTTATCAACAATAGAAATATGGATTTATTCCAAAAGATTCTGACTAGAAAGTTTGGCATTGATTTCGAGGCTGAATGTGATTTGATTGAAAGAGAAGAAGCTAGAGAAAGAATGGCTGAACGAGGAAAGAAAGCAGAAGCTGAAGCTGCAACATTGGGAAACGGGAAAGAAAAAGTTGATGAAATTCCTGTGATTGTTCAATCTGAGCCAGAAGCTGAATTTACGCCAGAAATTATTGCTAAAACAGTTGAGAATGTGACAGAAGTTGAAACTAAAGACGATTCTGAGCACGTGAATTTTGTGCTTATTGGAGCCGGTAGATGTTTTTGATACATCTCTAAGGCAAAAGGCTATAGATCGAAAGAGGATGTATGCAGAGATTGATGATGAGATAGATGGGTTTGACGAGGAGGAGGATGATGATAAAGATGATAAGGAAGTAGTAAAAAGGATGATGATGATAAGGGTGATGATGATGACAATACTCAGGGAGGTACTAGAGTGACGGTGGTAGATGCAAATATTAATGAATCATTCGAGTATGATGCTTATTTGCAAGATAATGTTAATGAGGAGAATGAAGCTCAGAGACAGTAGGAGCAGAAAGATCAAGTTCACGATGCAATGTAGTCAGGAATCTTCATAGTAGTTACACATATTGGCTGTTCCTGATATACCAAAGCCCCGAGTTTTCTATCTTGAGCATAACAGTGAAGAAGGTGAGTTTGTACATAACTACACCAAAGAAAAGATAGCTATTATGTTAGGAGTTATAGAAGATAAATTCGAGTTTGATTTTGAAGACGAACTTAACAATATCAGTACATCTAATCTTAATGATCACCAGTACAAGTATATTCAAGATGTTGATATTTTTGACAGAGTTATCATTGAAGATGCATTAGAGATGATCATGAAATGATAAATTATTCTGGAGCTGATACTGATAGTTTTCAAACGTTTCAAGAGTTATTTGCTGAAGCATCTGACGGGTTATTAAAACGAAGGGTTGAGGAGTAGTGAGAGAAGGTTGTGTGCCTAAACATCTATCAAAAGCGGAGATTGCTGAAGCCAGGAAGTCATGGTTTAGGGAGTTTCCCAAAGAACATAAATTTAGATCATTGGCTTTCTTCACACGTGATCAAGACAAATCGTTGGGTGATATCTGGGGTTGGATTGAAAAGCTGAATAGGTATGCTATCAAGAAGGAGTTTGGAGTGCGATACTTCTGATCTTCTATGTTGTTAAGACACTACGATATTGGGATATAGAAGAGCTTGTACATACTAAGAGCTTGTATTGAAAGATGAGAATATTTGGAGGACGATTTGTGTACTAGACCCGATGTGGCTAGTGAATGTTCAGAGAAAGATGTTGGATGTTTATTCTTCAACAAGATTTGCTATGTAGTGTTAGAAAAGACACAAGCGATGCAATACCAAGGTGTGATCAATGTTTGCTATGCACATGGTATTAATTCAGGAAAAATGTGGAAATAAAAGTGGAGGGAGCTTGAATGTAAAGAATTACGAGACAGATAAGTAAGGAAGAGTGTATAGAAGAAATGTCAAAGGAAGCACGTCTTAGAAGATTCCAATTTATCAAATGGGCTCCTGCGACTGATCAAACACCGATTCTGTCTGATGAGAGAAAAAACCGAGGAAGAACTTTTTCGGATGATAAAGTTAATGTTTGAAGTTTTTGAAGACAGACCAAGACTACGGCAACATCCAGGGGGAGTTTGTTGGTACATTATGTCTACTGCCTATGTCTTAGGGTTGTGTCTGTGTCTTTAATAGGGTCGAGCTATTAGATATGAATTTTTCGTGTATGTATACTTCACACGAAGGTAGCTTACCTTCGTACGAAGGTAAAATACCTTCGTACGAAGGTGGAATTACCCTCGCACGAAGTTAATTCTCATGTCTTTAAATAGTAGTGTTTAGGTGTGAGTCTGTAACTTTTGGCGACTGATACGGCGAAACCCCATCGGATTTCACGGCGATTTGTAACTGTTAAACAATTAATGAAATCAGTAAATTGATATGCAATCTTGTTAATTGTCACTAGTTAATATGAATCCCGTGCATATGGACTAGATAATCAAATTAGGACTTTGCTATTGGACAAAACGATCCTACACTTTGATTTGGCCGAACTATCCTCAATTGTAACCATTCTTGTTGATGTCTGAGGAGGAGAAGTTTTATGATATATCGCTTTCATGTAGTGATCATCACCGAAAGGATTATGATTACCCTTTACTTCTCGGTTCAGGCACTCTCTTTTAAAGTGTCCTTTCTCTCAGCATTCAAAACATGTTACCTTTGACTTATCAAAGCCCAACTTTCCATCTAAACCTCCCAAACTGTTACGCCTGGTTATCTCCATGAAACGCTGAGCTCTTCTAACTATACTAGCCATGCACCATTTGATGTCTATCAGTTCTAATTCTTCGGAGTCGATTTGATCGTAATCCTCTTTAGTCATGTTCAGATTCCCGATCTTACTGGCCACAAGGCTCTCATATGATTCAAGCACTGAGGCGAGAAGAGCCATGTGTTGTACAACTTTTTGTTCGTTGAAGTTCCTTGCATTCTCCAAATTGATAGCTATGTTACACTAAAGAATTCTCTAAGTAGGATTAGACTGGTTGTTTTGGTAGTTGTTGAAGTTAGAGCTTTGAGATGATTGTAGGGTAGTTAGAGTGTTCGGATCATAACTTTGAAATGAGGTAAAACTAGTATTGCTGCTTGATTGTTTTGAAACATTCATCGAGTTGTTAGCACTTAAATCGTTTGTATCTTTAGACTTTGGATGCTGGTAGGTGTACTTCCCTTGTAATACAAATTAATATCCTGTTGTGCATGCGCTCCTCTAGATATTGCCGTCTTTTGCAATCCCAGTTTGCTAGCCTCATGCTTCTCAATGAATTTTGCCAAGGTCATCATGCTGCTGCTGTAATCTGGACTATTCTTGATAATTTTAAGATGCGTTGACCACTCGCCCTCTTGCAAAGCGTTTGCCAATTTCTCTACCAAATCTTCATCATCTTTGTTAACACCTAAGCATTTCATTTCACCACGAGGTGACAGTATCTCTCTATGAGCTGTTTCATCATCTCGCCCTTCAATGGATGAAAGATATCAAATTCTTTCTTTAATAGTGATTGTTTGCTCTTGATCATCAACTTACTTCCTTGAAATTTGACATTTAGTGCGTTCAAGATGGTTTAAGTAGTTTTATCATGTTGCAACAAAGTGAATATATCTTCCTTAATGGCCAGTTGCAGTATGTCATCATCTTCTTTTCACGTTTGAATAAATCATTATATTGCATTAAAACTTTCTCGAGACCATTTTCTCCCACCAGAACCTTATATCCTTCCTCTATTTTATACCAGTTTTCAAGGTAATTTGCCTTTACCCAATTTATAAACCGTTCATGCAAACCCTTATAATCTTCAAGATACATCAATTTTGGCGGCTTAGCCATAGTACCCATTTCATTATCTAAGTTTAAGTTTTGAGCGGTTGCGGTTGTAACTGCGGACATAGCAAACGCATCATAAAATTCTTCCTCCATTTTGGCGAAAAAATTGATTAACACTTGATTGGTGGAAAGTAGATTAAATGTGATGTGACACTCCGTACGATCTTACACTTCATGTGAAGTGTGATTTTCAGATTAAAAAGTTTTTAGTACGGTTTGTCACTTCATGCGATGTGACACTTCGGGCGAAGTGATAAAAAACAATTTTAGAAGACATAGTGGCTGGTCACCTCGTGCGAAGTGATTATATCAACTAGTCCGAAGGGTTTTTACAGTTTTGGGTTTTTTACAATTTTCGACATGAATTCGGTTGTTATTAGTTCTGATCTTTTCAAGGTTTTAACTAAAATGGTTTTTACATATAATACTTCAAAATCAGTCCATTTTGTCCATGAATTCGTCCAGATCTGATATAAATAGGAGTAAGTAGTATAATAAGAAGTTTTCAATGGCTGAAACTTGATCAAATGTCTTCAAATTAGGCCTCCAGGCTCTGATACCACTTGTGGGAGGATCGGCTCTCCTCCGAAAGCACAGGACATGACTAAAGCTAATTAACTTTCGCGAAATTCATCATTAACTAGTTGACAATGATAAGATATCATGTTTCAATGCTTCTGCTTCATTAATCTTGTATAATCGTTTACAGATCAGAAACAAAACTAACAGAGCTTCGCCTTACAATCAGAAAAACAGCTAAGGACTCAAGACCCTAGCTCAGCTATATATAGACATGACAGCTTCGCATGAGGGGGTCTTGCCACTTCGTCCGAAGTGCACTTCGTACGAAGCAAGCTACTTCACTTCGTACGAGGTGAGCAACACTTTGTAAGAAGTGGCCCAAAAACATACAAAACATTAATAAATCTAACATTTTAGCCATGTTACATGCTCGACATGAACCTAAGACGTAGGCTATAGACATTGTGCACCAATAGTTCTCTTTGGAGGACCTTTGGCTTTAAGTAGAGTTTGTCTTCAGCAGATCTTGTGAACAGAATTTGGCATTGGTAGACTATAGAGTAGCAGATGTTGAGTCTTTTCCTTTGGGAGGAGTAGATCTTAAAAGCACTGTTTATTTGTAATCAGAGGTTGTAGATTGGCTTTCCAATCATCTATTCTTTTGTGGGGTCCACTAGATCCAACAAATAGTCACAAAATCCAAGCATCATTGAGTGAAGAAACATATAATGGGAGTTATTATGTCAACAGTGGTAGTAGGTTAGTGGTAGTAGTGGAAGTGGTTCGGTTTACATATCACCACAGTCTTCATACATTAATGGAAGTTCAAATTGCATGCCAAAGTAGCATACTCAACAATCTCATAATCAAACTTATCAGAATACAAATAAGTCGTTTTATGCATTACATTGCAACATTGCCAAAAATTTTCAGAATACTCAAGGATTGTCAACTGCAAATGCTAATAACATATGAATATGTTGGCCTCTGTGCTTGAATCATACAAATCATTGGTCGTGGATAGAATTTGTAACTATAACATGACTAAGGAAAACTGCAACCAAAATAATCAAGAGAAGCTAGAGTTAATAGATATTCGCTGGTGCATGGCTAGCATTATTAGGAGAGCTCAAAGGTTACTGCATGGGATGTCCATACATGAAACTGGGTTTTAATAAGTCAAAGGTTACTTGTTTTAGATACAAGGAGCGTGGCCATTTCAAGAGAGAGTGCACGAACAAAGAAGTGAAGGACGATAATGTTAATCCTTTTGATAGAGACTATAACAAAAAGGTTTCACAAAAACTCACAAGATAGTCCATTCAAACCTAGTACAAGAGCAATTCTAATTGAATAAGTGTCTTCATCAAATCTAAAGACAAAGCATTGGAAGGTGCAGAGAGCAAAGAAGGTGTTAACTAGAGTGAAGCCATTACAAAGGATGGAGGACTAGCTCTTATGGTAAAGATTCTAGAAGTTGGGGATGAGAAGTTGGTGGATCCTAATGAAGAAAATATAGTAAATGAGAAGATTGTTACTGATGAAAAGACATACATACAGTCAAGTGGTAAAAAAGTGGTCGTTGCTAAAGGGATTGAAGATGTCCTGATTGATGCTGAAAGTGAGATCAAATTTGACGAGGAAGTTAAACCTAATTTTGAGGAAATTCCGACTGAAAACGTCGAAGAGGAGAAGATTTATTTAGTTTTACCGATATTTTTAAATCAATTTTTCCTCCTCATGTGTTTAATAGTTTTGTAGGTTTCTTCGGAGAACAAGTTGTCTTTTAAGAATTGCACTGTGATGAAATAACAAACGAGTATGTTGAGGTGATCGATACAAGAAAAGAAATGAATGCTGAAGTTTTGGAAGAAATTGCTTAGAAAGAATGATGGCAAACTTAAAAGAGGTGAATTCAAGTGACTCTAACAAATTAAAAGAGAATATGTAGAAACACCAACAACATCTTTGATTTATCAAATGTGTTAAGTTCCATGTGACAAATGTGCTTAAAAATGATGTCGATTATCGGATGCTTAAACAACACATTAATAATCTGTTGGTAGATTTAAAATGAGTTCAGGAAGCTTATGACAAGTTATAAAAGATTGAAAAAGATTTTAGAGACGTCATTAAAAAGGATCATCAAATAGAGCAATGCAAAAAAGCAACTTTAGCTGATAAACAACTTGTGATAAACAAGTACATTGATGAAAATGTTGTTTTAAAACAAGAAATTCAAAAGATTAAAATCGAAGTAGAAAGAGTTGATAATAAATTAGAGAAAACATATTCTTCTAAAACCTATGGGTAAGGATGAAGAAACTGGAGAAAACATATATGTTCATAATAAACACGGGATCGGGTACCAAAAGTTGCGCCACCTATGTGTAGCAATTACTCTAAAAGATTGCTTGATAGTGCCAAAAAGAGTTGGTCCGAAAGAGTTGTTACCCGAGACTGTTGATATCACATACGAACAGTATAAAAACAGTTCGGATTGTGATACTGAGTTATGTGATAGCGTGTTTGATAAAGTGTTTGAAAAAGAGTCTAAGAATGATTTTGTGGAGAAAAAGTGTGTTAAAAGTTCTGAGGGTGATAAGAAAGATGAAAAACAGTCAAAATTTCAAAAGCAAGTAGAGCTTTTGTTTGATTCTAACATTATTGGAGCTTACAAAGTGAGTGAATCAGATAAATATATTTGGTAATGAGTTTCCACTTAAGAATGTGAATCAAGTTCTTGTTGAAAAGGTTTTTAAACTGGTTGAAGTGGATTTTCACAAAGATACTGTTAAAAGTTTCTCTCAAAAGAAACATTATCAGGGTAATGAACGAAACTGGTATAATGGTAACGAGAGAAAAGAGAATGTGTTTCTGAAGCACAAGAACAAACGTGAACATACCGAAGTTTTTGAACAATTTTACACAGATACACGAACATGTTATAGGTGTCAAAAGATCAGACATATTTCATATCAGTGTCCGAAAAATTTCAAAAGTATATTCTGATAACACCTTCAGATGTTATCAATGAAATGAAATCAAAGTTTGTTCCAAAACAAATCATGAAACTACCAGTTGTGGGTCAAAAGAAATACGTGGTTAAACAAAAACAGTTAGAAACAAAAGAAAGTTTGAATGTGAATGATCAAAAAGTTTTCCCAAAGTTGAAAACTGATCCGGTAAAGTGGGTGGTTAAAAAAGAATGATTGTAAAACGGATAAAAAGAATGAATTGGTTTGTGATGCAAGTGAAAATTCACCCAACACCATAAAGGCTTGGGTCTCCCTGTTTAAATGATTGGTTTGTGCATGTGTATGGGTTCCCTAGGTACTCAAAGTGGATTATAGATAGCGAAACCTCAAGGCACATGACCAGGATGCTCGCTTTACTTTATGATGTAAGACCAATACGAGGCGGGTATGTCGGATTTGCAGGATCAGGGAGATAGAATAATCGGTGAAGGAATGCTTGGAAAAGGAACTATTTCATTTGAAAAATTGAATTACATTTCTGAGTTGGAAAATAATTTGTTATATGTGTCTCAAATTTGTGACAAGAAGTTCACGGTTCATTTAATGGATAAGTAATGTATAATCTTGAAGCAGGGGTTTTTTATTTCAGAGGAGTGGATATTAATGCAGGCACCGAGGGAAAATGATCTTTATGTTCTTGACATGTGTACTGCAACCTGACTAGAAAGACCGCTCAATGTTTTGTTACAAAGGCTACGGAAAAGGAATCTATCTTATGGCATAGGAAGATGGGACACATCAATTTGCGAAAGATGAAAAACTTGGTTCACAACAACTTGGTCGAAGGGGTTAACATAAAGAATTTCCATACGACAGATGATTGTGTTAATTGTAAAAAGGGAAAACAAACAAGAAGTCCCACCCGAAGAAGTTGCTGAATTCCATCAAATTGCCGCTTGAAAGGTTACACATGGATCACTTTGGGCTTGTTAATGTAAAAAGCATTACGAGATATCTATACTGCTTGGTTGTGACAGATGACTTTTCACGCTTCTCTTGGGTGATGTTTTTGAATCGAAGAACAGAACGTTTGATTCACTGATGATCTTGTTTAAGAAGCTAGAGAACCTATACCATTTATCTATCAGAAGAATCTGAAATGACAATGGAACATAGTTCAAAAATAACCAGATACTAGAGTACTGCAACGAGAAAGGGATTCTCCATGAATATAGTGCGCCTTATACTTGATAGCAAAATGGAGTGGCCGAGAGGAAGAATCGTACCTTAATCGAGACAACACGTGCCATGTTAGCAGATTCTAAGCTCCCTATGAGTTTTTGGAATGAGGCGATGGCTTCAGCTTGTTATACTCTAAATCGAGTTCTAATAGTTAAGTGATATGGTAAAATATGCTTTGGGCTTTCGAACAGGATAAAACCCAATCTTCAATGGCTAGAACCATTTGGGTCGCCTTGCACGAGTATAGATCCTGGCTAAAAATTCGGGGCAAAATCTCTAAATAGTTTCTTCGTGGGGTATGCTAGTTCGTTAAGACTGTTTATCTTCTGAGTATCAACCGCATCGTACAAGCTCAACATATAGATTGTAAAAAATACACTACTCCGACTCAAAACCGGGAGACGATTAGATATTCAATTATGAAAATCTTTAGAAATCTTTCAACTTACCAGCTTGCCAAATGATGAAGAGCTTCCTTTATTGTTTCATCAACAACAAACATTCTCATAATTACATCACAATAGTCTGGAGAGGTGGTTGCAGATACAGGATCAAGCAGTCAAAGTAAACCAGGACCAAGTAATTCTGTAAATGATGTGATTCCAAATTTTGATCAGTCTGATGATGATTCTGAACCGGAAGCTATGTATGATGATGAGGTGGGTCTACATCTTGTGAGGAAATTAATTTTGATCCAATAATTTTACATCAACATTCAAGTATTCAAGGTTCTACGTCGAATATTTAGAATGACATTGATCAGAATGTTACAAATTTGGAGACAGAAGCAGTTGTTCTTCTGTCAGAGAATATCATTGGAGAATTGCAGAGTGGAGTTAAAATAAGAAGTCAAATCTTTCATGGTTTAAGTTGTTTTTATTCTCAAATGGAACCGATGCAGAATTGGTTTTCTCATCAATGCTACATTTCTCAGATTGAAGCAAAACAAAGAAGCACTGAGGAAGAAAGTTGGGTAAATGCTATGAAGGAGGAACTGCAACAGTTTGAAAAACTGGGTGTTTGGAAGTTGGTTGATTTGCCCGATGATCATAGAAAGATTGATACAAAATGGGTATTGAAGTGCAAAAGCGATGATCGAAAAGAAAATTTTTGCAACAAAGCTAGGTTCGTTGTACGAGGATGTTTTCAACAAGAAGGCAATACACTAAGTTTATGCACCGGTAGCAAGGCTCGAAGCTATTCGGATATTCTTAGCATTTGCTTCATGGAAAGGCTTCAAAGTTTACCAGCTAGATGTCAAGTCTGCATTCCTGTAAGAATAAGTAAAAGAGGAGGTATACGTAGGACAACCAGCAGGGCTTGTCGATCAGTATAATAAAGACAAGGTGTATCTTCTTGATAAAGCTCTTTCACCAAGCTCCGTGTGCTTGGTATGAGATATTGTCTCAGCATCTGCTAGACAACAACTTTATCAGAGGAACTGTCGATTGCACCCTCTTTACTTGAGTGACAAATGGTGACTTGCTAATCGTTCAGATCTACATGGACGATATTATTTTAAGGTCTACAAATGATACGTTGTGCAAGGAATTCGAGGCTGTGACGCGATAAAAGTTTGAAACAAGCTCAATGGGTGAAATGAAATTTTTTTTCTAAGATTGTAGGTTGATCAATATTCTTCAGGGACTTTATTCATCAAAAAAAGTGTGTAAATGATATACTTGTTGATACATATGTCTGCTGCCTGCGTCTACGAGTCGTGTCAGTATCTGTAGTAGGCTAAATGTTAGATTTTGTGTTTGTATGTTCACTTCATACGAATACGATATTCAATTCGTACGAAGTTGGTATGACTTACTTTGTACGAAGTTGACTTAGTTAGTACAAAGGTGACTCAAGTTCGTACGAAGATAGCAGGTCGATATATAGTAGTGTGTGCCCATTGAGTCTATAATTGTCTTGAAACGTTACCTCGAAGCCTTGTCGGTTTGTTTCCAGATCGGTAACTGTTACAAGTTTAATGAAACGATAAATTGAAAAGTAATATTGTTTCTACTTGTTGCTAATCTAAAATGAATTCCTCTAGTTTTGGACTAGGTTAAAAAGTTTAGACCCGAGCTTATAGATTAAGCAGTTCCTCACAAGTGGTATAAGAGCCTAGGTGCCTAATCTGAAGACAAAGAACAAGATTCAACAATCTCACACTTTTCTTCTACTCATTTTTCCACACATTTTATCATTTTTCACGAAATTAATGGTCAAAATGGGCTGAATTTTTCAAGGAATACTTAAAATCTACTTCTAATAAACCCTTGAAAGAATTGGGCCTAAAATCAATCAGAATCAGGATAAAATCAACATAACACGTGAAATCTTGAACACCATCTTCGCAGGAAGATACTAATTTTATACGAAGATAAATTTCTAAAAATCAAAAATTAACTCCATATGAAGATAATTCATGAAAATTTGGGTTTTATCTTCGTACGAAGATGATCTTAAAGAATAGTCCAGAGTACAACAACACTATGAGTTTGGCAAGGTTCATTTAGAAACTTGAGGGACATGAACTAGAAGTTACAAAAGATGGCTAAAACAAAACGTGCACACGTACAAGATGTGAATTTGTATTACAAAGGAAGTGCGATAGCCAACAATCAAAGCCCAAAATTCAGACTGCTTTTAGTGTAGACAATTCTTCAAAAGTTTCTTCAAATTATTCAAGCATAGTAGCGGGTTTCCCTCATTCCCAAGTTATGATCCACGACACCTCAAACTTTTCAGAGTTTGAACAATTACAATAGTCAAAATAGCGGAACAACCAAACAACTCAAATCAACAAATCCTGCAGTGCAATATAGTTGTAAACCTTGAAAATGCTCAAGACTTTACCGAGACTACTGCCAAACGGCACATGGCTTTACTCTCCTCATTTTTGGAATCGTATGAGAGCTTGGGTGCAGGAAAGATAAGTAATCCAAATATGACAAAGGAGGATTACAATCAGATTGATCCAGAAGAGTTGGAGCTCATTAATATTAAATGGTGTATGGCTAGTATTGTCCAACGAGCTCAAAGATTTATGGAAATTACAGGAAGAAACAGTCTGGGGTCTGGATGCAAAACTGGGATTTGACAAATCAAAGGTCACCTACTATAAGTGTCGTGAGAAGGGACATTTGAAACTAGAGTGTACGAACCCGAAGTACATGGAAACACAATCCATTCGGTGACGACTACTACAAGAAGCAATTAATCACTGAACTTCTCTACAACCTCAAAGTATGACAAAGCTTATCCAAATTAAGGATGGTTCGGCGAAGTTGAAAGACAAAGCTCTTATGGTCACTCAAGAAGATGAAGGCTTCAACTAGAATAACTACATTCCAAAGATCGATAGTCTGGCACTTTTCACAGAAGTCATTGAGGAACCTGAACCAGCTATTAAACAAGTGGTCGAAGAAATTTCTAGCAAAAGATTGTGCTGAAATTACTTTTGATGAAACGCCAGACGAGAATTCTGATGCATACTACTATGATCAGCGTGCTGAAGCGGATATTTTTCACAATGCTTTTAAATCAGTCATTCCACATGATGTTTATAAATCTTTTGCAGGTTTCTTTAGAGGATCAAGCTAGTACCAAATTACACCGACTGATGAAGAAACCAAGCAGCCTGTAAAAGAAATTATCGATGTTTCCAAAGAAGTTGAACGTAAAAAATCTCAAAGAAATTGCCGACAAAGCTATGATGGCACAACTACAAGAGGTAGTTTCTGAAAAAGTCCAAAAGAGTGTGAATGAGTCGGTCAAAAAGGAGGGTAAGAATGAGATGAACGAAACAGAAAAATAATGCATGAAGTGTTTGGAGTCACGCAAAGAGTGTTCTAAAAATGACGAAAAAATATTAAGAATTTAAAAACATACTCATAACCTGTCTAGTGACTTAATAGATACAAAAGAAGCTTATGAAAACTGAGTAGAATAGTTAACCAATACCGAGACGCAAGTAGGGAAGATAATGCTAAGGCACGCATGGGTATACAAATGGCTATAAATATTCATATTGACACGATTGCTAAATTAAAAAGTGAGCTAGAAACAATTAGAATTGAATCAGAACGGGTTAATAAGTTGCTAAACAGTTATTCAACAACTTCTTATGTGATTGATCATATTCTTCCTAAACCAACAGAAAAAATTGAAGCAGAAAAAAATGTGAATGGTTATCAAAACAAAAGACAGGGTTATCGCAAGTTCCACCCCCGATGTGGAACACTTATTCTAGGAAAAAGCCTGACGGTGTGGAAAGGCGCTTAATCTGAAACTGAAAACAGAAAAGAAAGACGAGCTGCCCTGAAAACATCGATATAACCTACACCAAGTCTGAGACAGATTGTGAATCTGAAGTTGTTAATAATTTCGTTGAAAGGTTTTAGAAAACAACAGTGAAAGCACTGAGTTTTATAGTGCCAATTCGAATCTTGAGAAAACAAGTTCAAGCTCACTTTCTGCAAATGAAGAGAGTTTCACAAAAATGATATTCCAAAATCATAACATAGTTTGAATGATGATCCTAATCTTGTCATGAACAAACTGAACAGATCTGACAAGCTTTAGTCTGACAAGGAATTTCCGATTCAGAACGTGAATCTGAACAAGTTGATAAAGTGTTTAAATTTATTGAAGTTGAGATGTCTGAGCTTGGTAACATGACCAAAGAACAAAGATTTTTCAAACTTTAAACGCGGTGGTTCTTATTATTCCAAACCTAAAGGCTCTTATAACAAACAAAGAAATAACTTCCATGAGAGCAGAAAAGGTTTGGGGTACGTTAAGATAAATAACAACAGGTTTGGAAAACCAAAATTCTCACAGAATATGAACATTTGTTTTGGTACAAGCTCAGAGAGTAAAAAAGAATGTTTGTCTAGCAAACAAACAAACGATTTTTGGTGAAAAACAACGACGTGAATAGGTTATGAGATTCTTTGTTGGAAATGACAGTAGTACATGCTTTAAATGCAACCAGGTTGGACATGTCGCTAGACGGTGTCCACAAAATACCTCTAAACCTGTTTATAGTGTCAAGAAAACTTCAGAGGATGTAAAACAAAAATCCCCAATGTTTGTTCCTACTCAGATTTTAAAAAGAAATAACGAATCTAAAGATAATGTGAAACCAGCAAATTTTAAAGTTTCAACTGAAAAGGCTGGTGAATCATCAATCAAAATGGAACAGAAAAGATTCAAAATACTATTCCAAAAATGCATTTTCAACAAATCAAACTTGGGTGATGAAATCAAAAGCATCATTTGAAGTGATCAAAACATCTGTTCCAACTATGGTTGATGAAAAGATGAAGAAAAAGTTGAACAGATTGTTGAAACAAAGAATGAAAGTGTTTGTGAATCTACCTGTGAAAACCCACCCAAGACCGTAAAGGCTTGGGTCTCGCTATTCAAATAACCATTTAAGTGAATGTACAGGGGCACCCAAGATCAATTATTTCCAAGTGGATTATGGATAGTTGAGCGTCCCAACACATGACAGGGATGGCTCTCTTATAATCAACTATCGAGGGGGCTACGTTGGGTTTTGCAGCTAACCAAGGTGAGAGAATAGTAGGTGAATGAATTCGAACTAATGGTGTGGTGTCATTTGACAAGGTCAATTACATAGTAGAGTTAGAGAACAACTTACTGAGTATCTCTCAGATCTACGATAAAAAATTTCACAACACACTTCATTGATCGAGAATGTATCATTCTGAAGCAAGGATTCCTTATACCAGAGGAGTGGATCTTGATGCGCGCTCCATGAGAAAATAACTTGTATGTCTTAGACATGAGCGTTGCTATTGATGCATATGTCGGTTGCCTACGTCATCGAATCATATTGAGTTGTAATAGGATTTACATGTTAGATTTTATATTTGTATTGGTCACTTCATACGAAGGTGAGTGATCAACTTCGTACGAAGGTAACTTTGATTCACTTTGTACGAAGTTGATTTACTTCATACGAAGTTAGCTAGTCCACTTCGCAGGAAGCTAAATGTCTATAAATAGGTAAGTAGGCTAGTTCATTTATGTATGTTTTGGTAGATTGGATGGTGAAGCCCTGTCCAAGTGTTTTCAGGATCTTGTACACGTTGAACTATTAATGAAAACAAATAATTGAGGAAATATAATCTTGTTAAACATGTCGCCTAAATCTAAAATGGATTCCGCACATTTAAGACTAGGTTAAACAAGTTAGACCTGAGCTATCGGATCCGAGAATGGACCTACATATGGTATCAGAGCTAGAAGGCCTGATTCGAAGACAAAGAACAAGATTCAACAATTTCACACTTCTCTTCTTCTCATTTTTCAATCTTTTTATCATTTTTACAGATTTAACCGTCAAAATGGGCTTATTTTTTCCAAGAATACTTAAAATTTACTTCTAACAAACCCTTGAAAGAATCAGACCCAAAATCAATCGAAATCATGATAAAATCATCAAAAAACATGAAATTTTGAATTACCCTCGCACGAAGTAGTCACTTCGCACGAAGGTAGAATTACCTCCGTACGAAATAAAAAAGTTTGTCAAAGTTTTTTGAGATTCTGAATTTCTCTTCGCACGAGTTAGAATTACCTTGGTACAAAATAAAGCTCTTTCAAATTTAAAAATCTATCTTTGTACGAAGTGAGGGGTTTAGAAATCTGTTTTTATCTTCACACGAGGATAAATCTAAAAATTTGGTTGTTTTATCTTCGTACTAACTGAGATTTGACAAACTAAGAAAACGAATGATGGGATGATGTGCCTTTATATGTGAATTATCAAGATTGCAAAAGTATTTGGGTTAAGAGATTTGAAAATCTTGTTTGTAAAAAAGATGAATCATTGGATGATTTGATAAAATGATTTTGTGGTTTAGGTAGCAAGTTAAGAGAGTTCGAGCCCAAGTTAAGGTTTTCAAATTATGAGAAGATATTGAAATTTACAAATGCTTTAACTTTAGAGAGGGATGAGGTTTTGATTGATTTGAAAAAGAATTCTAGATTTACAATATTTATTTGAATTCTTTGAGAAAATTAAAGATTGCATACCCGAAATTGAAAAGAAGAAAGAGTTGAAGCTTAAGATGGAAAGCAAAACTGTGGTTATAACGGAAAATGAAATTGAAGAAGTTAGTGGTGATGATAAGATTGTTTATAATGAAGCTCCAGAAGAATCTGATCGATGTTAATATACTTGAGAAGAAATTTTACAAAATGCATGTCGAGCATTATTCTCCTGATGTTTATAATTCTTTTGCAGGTTTCTTCAATGAACAAAGAAATTATCAGAATACACAATGTAAAGAAAAAATGATCGCTGAGAAAATTATGTTAGATCGGTTAGATGAGGAAGTTGAAGTTTCTAGAGCTAATCAGAAATTCATGGTCAAAGACATTGCAAAAAATATTTAGAACCGTGCAAGTTATGTGTTGAGAAAGACGAGAGGTATAGAGAACTTAAATGTCATACTAATAAACTGGAAAGTGATTTCAAAGATACGAAAGAAGCCTACGATAAACTTAGCAAAACTATCAATGAATACCGTGATGCAAGTAAAAAAGATAATTCTACGCTTCTATGCTCAAGGCAATGATCATGGATAAACAGATGGCGATCAATACTCATATTGATATGATTGCCAAATTGAGGTAGGAGCTAGAAGCTACGAAAATAGAAATGAAATGAGTTGATAAGAAATTGACAAGTTATTCAACGACATCTTACGTCTTGGATCACATTCTTCCCAAACCTACCGAAAATGATGAAAATGGGGAAGATGTTTATGGTTATCAAAACAAAGGCTTAGGTTATAATCAATGTCCACCCCCGATGTGGAATAATTATTCAAAGAAAAAACTAGAAGGGGTGGAAAAAGCACTGAATTTGAAGTTAAAAACTGTACAAATGAATCAGTTGCCTAATAACATTGATGAGAAATATTCGAAGTCTTATGCTGATGCTAATCAAAAGTGGTTTAAAATGTGCTTGAAAAGGTTTTGGGTATTGAAAATGGTAAATCTGATTTGAAAATGCAAAACCAAAAATTGAAAAAGAAAGTTCAAATTCACAACTTGAAAGTGACGAAAGTTTTCATGATAACTGTCTTCGTAAATCAGGAAATAGTTCAAATGATGATCCAAATATTTTAATGTACAAAATATGTGGATCTGATCAACTATATTCTAATTCTGAATTTCCAATTCAGAATGTGAATTTGGACCGAGTCGAAAAACGTTTTCAAGCTTGTTGAGATATAAAAGTCAGAAATTGAAGATTTGACCAGCAATCAAAGTTTTTCAAACTTCAAACAATATAGATCTTATTGTACCAAACCAAGAAATTTCTACCCTAACTATCAACAGAAAAATTATTATAGGGGAAGAAATGGTTCGGGATATAATAAGAAAAACTACAAAAAGTTTGAAAAATCAAAATTTGTAAGAAAACGACTTTTGTACCTGGAAGTTCAGAAAATACAAAAGAAAGTCAATTTTCAAACCAATCTAATGAAGAATTTTTCGCTCAACACAACAAAATAGGTTGAGGGATCCTCTTCTGTAACAGACAGTAGGACATGCTTTCGATGTAATTAAAATGGTCACATTGCTAGAAGATGTCCACAAAAGAAACCTAAACTTGTTTCCGATGTCAAGAAAAATTCCGAAGATGTGAAACAAAAATCACCGATGTTTGTTCCAACATAGGTTTGGAAACAAATTAAAGAATCTACAAACAAAGTGAAACCAGTTAATACTAAGTTTTCAAATTTTGAAACTGATGAATCTTCAAAAAGTATTAAACAAAAAGATTCTTCGTTTTATTTCAAGAAAACAATGTTTAAAAAACAAACATGGGTGATAAAAGATAAACTTGTTTTTGGACAGGTTGAGAAAACTGTTGCAACCGAAAATTTACAGAAGGTTGAACAAAAGAAAGAAAAAGAAAACGATAAAAAAGTTGCTGATAATGCACTCAAGGCTGAAAAAGACTTGGGTGTCATTATTCCAATAATCAATTTGTTTGTTTGTGCAGGGGATTCTGATCTTAACGTGAATCATCGATAGTGAAATCGCTTGTCCCGTGATGAGGAATTTGGTCGGATCAATATGATAAACTTCAGAAATGGCCATGATGGGTTTATTAAAACGTTAATCGTTTTGAAAAAGATCGAAAATTTCATTGAACCATCACTGTTGAACACACAAAACTGGTTGAAAAGACAGATTTATAAATGATTTTAAAATCAAAAGTGTCAAAGTTTTGTTATCATGAGGGTGAGAAAGTATAAAAGGAAAATATGAAACAAAAATGGATGGCGATTTGATGTAATTCTCATCGGTTTGTCAAGTTTTTAGTTTTCAAATTTCTTTCTTTAAATATGTTTTTGATTTTAGGGGGAATAATATGTTGTGGAAAATACAAAAACATACAAAAAGTTGAAAATGTACACAAACTTGAAAAAGACAAAAAGAGTTTTCGTACAAAAGAGGAAATGATAGTACATCAGTTGGCTATCACAATATGCTAAAGAAATGAAGTGTCAAAATGTCTAAACATGTCTCGCTGATTATGTCAAGTAGACTTCGCATATTCAGTAAACTGTTTTCAATATATAAATATAAAGAAAAACTTCTTAATTAGTGGCTTAACATCTCTCGGATATATGATCTTAGTACACGGAAATTTCATTTGAGACATTGTCGGATTCTAAGATACTAGGTCAATATAAATAATTGATATCTGGGGTATTATAAAAGTTCTTCTGATTTTGCGTAAGCAATGGCCTAGAACTTGTAGATAACTTTTGCTTTTAAACCTTAAAACTACATCAATTAAAGTGTCGAGAGATTTGACAATTGTAGTCAAAAGATTCCAAAACATGGAACACCACTTTTAAGTCAAGTCTTCATCTCTCTGTCTGTACGGTGTTACTAACCTAAGCTCTCAAGGTCTCGCATAACCCAGATACATATATCAGTTATATATATTCACTTGTAAGATGAAATCTAGGAAATCTTGATACGGGAGTATATCCTGAGGTAGGAAGCACTATTAAGTCAAGTTCTAAAACATCTAATTACCATATCTTAAAGCAATTGAGAAATGTGTAGAGGTTTAAGTGAATCAGCGTACTTACAATCTAAGTGAATTTGTTTAGAACTTAAAGTTTACTAGTGATATGTCTCAAAAACTGATATAATCCTCTAACACAAACTCACAAAAAATGTCTATAAATATGTTTGTACATAGCTATTTCATTTCAGAAAAAACCCAAATAGATTTTCAGTATGTTTTAGCATATTCTTTGAAAAATCAAAAAGATTTTATTATCATCTTAGTTTCGACTACCGATGATATAAAACTGATCTTCAAAGTCCAAAGTTGCTTATTGCTGAATAAAATTTGAAAAACAACGGGTTAGGAGCTTATTTGATATGAGAAAATGTTTAGAAATAATCAAAAGTTCCTTAAGTTGAAACTTGAAATTGTCTTAAACATCAGTTTGTTCATAAAGTGTTCAACCAAGGTCATTAACTAGGACTTGGTAGACTAATCAGTTAACCAGGGTCATTAACTTGGTCTTGGTCAACTGAGTGGGTCGTTAAAACTTGTAAAATGTTTGAGAACTTGTAAAATTGAAAACAAGGATTCACTTTGCACGAATTCAGGATTCACTTCGCACGAAGTCAGGAATCACTTCGCACGAAGTCAGGTTTTATCCTCGTACAAAGATAAATATTGAAACCTATAAAAAGTTGACTTTGTATGAAGAGACCTTATTATTGTTTGATTTCTTCTTCGCATGAGCTTGATTTTTGAGAGAAATTGTAAAATAAGCGATGAACTACTGCCCAAATCGACATTGTAGTGGTTGATTGGCACACCACATAGAATGGTTAAGGTAGTTTGAAAGAGATTGGACCATTGTTTGAACATTTTGTAGATCTAGGATGATTGGACTTGTAAATGTTAAAATTGAACACACATATAGGTTAATCGGCGTTGTTAGTCTATGATTTAACCATCAATTTCATCAAAGTCATTCAAAATTATTGTTATGATCCTAACTGTTTTGAACGAAGTGAACTACCCTCGTACGAAGGTAGAATTTTATCTTCGCACCAAGGTAAAAAAGTTTTAAATGTTATAATCCACCCTCACACGAAGATAGAATTTGTTTTGGTCAAAAAAGTTTTACACCTATCCTTCATACGAATGTGAGTTAGGTACCTTCGTACAAAACTAACTTTGTACAAAAAATTTTGGTAATTTTTGAATTTTTCGACTAACCGTTTGATTTCATTGTGTTTTTTATAGAAAGAATCAACGTCGTTTGAGGCAAAACACAACATCTATTGTGTACTTGATAAACGATACAAGAGATAAAACTTTTTGAGGAAATTTTGGAGTTTATGGATCGATCATCGATAAAGAATGCATTGACAAACCAACACAAAGCATATAGATCACACGTTCAGAGATTTTGGGATCATGCTAAATTTATTTCAAGTCCACTAGCGATACAATCTTTTGTCAGGATCGGAAACAAAGATAAAGAAGTATTGATTACAGAGGCATTGATCAGGAGGGTTCTAGACTTCAAAGAAAAAGATAGTAATCCGACAGGATATTCAGAACAAATGGTAAAGGGATATTTTTATCGTATGGTGTATAATGGTCACGTGAATGAGTCAAACTTCAGCAAAGCTTATTTTTGCAGGCCATACAAATTCTATTTGCATTCAGTGATACATGCGTTGAGCCATAGAAAAGGGAGGTTTTGACGTACTATTGGATTATCAAATGTATATGATTGCGGCACTGAGTTTAAATCTGCCATACAACTTTACTAAAGTCATTTTCGAGCAGATGAAGACCAATAATTTTACAGAAAAATTCTTACAATATCCTCGTTTTGTTCAGATGATGTTGGATGATTATTTTCCTGGTCTTATTAAATATGAAGAGGATGAATTAGCGTTGGAGCATATGTCAAACTTGTTGTTAATACGTTTAAATCAGTATCTAAAATAAACAACAGAATGGGAGGAAGTTCTTTAGAGCAATAAAAGATGAAAACTATGTCACACTACCAAAAGATAAGTGACTAAAAGACGAGAGCAACTCTGAGAATGATGAAGAAGCTTGCCTAGCTGAATACATTCCAACAAGACGCAACTGGTACATAAGGAAGATAAGAAAAAGAAAGAGACAGCTAAACGAAAAAGAGCATCCAAGAAAGCTGCTACCATGTTGGTTGACGAAGATTCTGATGAAGAGGTTCATGTCGAAGCAATGTAGAAACATAAGTATTTTCTGAAACATCTGATCAAGAACAAGATGAAAGAAGTACACTAGAGATTGCTAAAAATTTTGAGAAACAAGCTTTTGGAGGTGATGATGAATCTTCTGATGAAACTCCAATTGCTAGTGATGTGGATGTTTAAATCAGGATAGCACCAATAACACCGAGATTTGTAGATCTAAATGTTGCTAATGATAAACAAGCTTCTAAAAGAAAGGAAAATAATGATGATGATGATGAGCCGTATGGGCCACCTAAGAAAGCTAAAAGAGTTAAAAGCAAGCCAACAGATGTTAGCAAGAAACCAACAGGATCTCCTTCTACGAAGAAGTCGAGGAGAAAGTATTTGAAGTCGACAACAGCTAGGGCTAGTCTAGTGGTTCATGGAAAAGAGACACCTACTATTACTGTTGAAACTGAAGTCGTTAAACCTCACCTCAAATGCAACAACCACCATCGCCGCCAAGATAACCATCTCCACCACATCATACATCACCACCTAAACAACCAACACCACAAAAACAACAGTCAACTCCACGATCTTCACCTAGACGTCAATCTACAGGAGAAGTTGATCATATTTTGGGTGATGATTTCAATTTTTCAAACTTTTCAAACATGGTACCTATCAATCTAGATTTTCTTGATAATCAGAATAGAAGATAAGATAGTTGGAAAATAGAATAAAGTTTCTAGAAAACAATCAAAAGCATATGGAAACTATTATTGCTAGTCTCGTGTCAGAAAACGAAAGATTACGTAGAGTGACTAAAGATTTAGAAGCTGACAGACTAAGAAAAGATAAAAAGCTTGACGTGACTCAAAGAGTTTTGCAGAAAAAGTTGGATATTGGTTTCGAAGCTGAATTTGATCTGATCAAAATTAAGGATGCTAAACAAAAAGCTGCTGAAAGAGCACGCAAGGCTAAAGCTGAAGTTGCAACTACAGGCAAGGGCAGAGAAAAGATACATGGTGTTTATATTGTTACTCTTGAGCCAGAGCCAGAAATTGATATTACTAAGTTTGTTCTAATTGGTGATATTGTTGATGTTCCATGCTACTCAGAGAAACAAAAATTATTAGAGAAAAGAAGACCACAGGACAAAGAGAAAGTGGCTGAAGACGAAAAAGATGATGATGAGAAAGTGGTTATTGATGATGATAATGACAAAGATGATGACGATGATAAGGGAGACGATGATGATAATACTCAAGTGGTATTGGGTTGGTCGTTTACGAAGCTAAAGTCATTGAATCTTTCAACTATGATGATTTCCTTAACGACAATGCTAATCAAGAAAATGAATCTCAAAGAGAGGGGAGAAGAAAGATTATATCAAAAAGAAAGACTGTTCAGGAATTCTCACAGACCTTAACCCACTAACGACTGTTCTTGCAACCCAACATAAGATAATCTATTTGGAGCATGGGGTTGAGGAGGGCGAGTTTGTTCATAATTACACCAAGGAAGAGATTGCTTAGATGTTAGGTGTTGATGAGAATTCATTTGAATTTGACTTCGAAGAAGAGCTGAACAACATAAGTATTGCAAAGCCGGATGATTATGACAATGTTGTCGTGGAGGATGATTCTGATGACGAAACTGTGAAATACACTGGTGAACATATTACTTCCCAACATTTCAAGAAATGTTTAGTGAAGAAACGAATGATTTACTGAAAAGAAAGGTTGAATAAACAATTAAAGAGGGCAATCTTCCCAGGCGTTTAAGTAAAGAAAAAAATTTAGAAGCCAGGAAGACGTGGTTTAAAGAAATGCCGAAAGAAAGGAAATTCTGACGACCATTAGCATGTTTCACGAGAGATCAAGATAAGTCGTTACGAGATATTCTTAGTTGGGGTTGGCTACCTGAATTGAATGTGTATGCTATCAAAAGAGAATTCGGAGTTCAATACTTTCGATATTTATATGATATTCAAACTCCGCCATGGTGGGGTGTTGAAGAGTTATGTCAAACATGGTGCATCAACTCTCAAATGAAGTTTCATGATCAAAAGTTATGGAAGTTGATTAGATTCGAAGCTACACATGGTTTTCTCAATTGGAAACCACATATTCCTAATAATATTGAGAATACCGATACAGTTACAAAAGAGAAAGATGTGACGTTGATTGTGAAGCGGCCACATGAAATGAAAAATATGCCGTTAATGAAGATTAAACAATATTTCAGTGAATTCTTCAAACGGTGGCAGTAAGATATTGAACCTGGTGAAGCTGTAATTGTTTTGAAGTCAGATAGATTGTGGAGAACCATACGGATTCTAGATCCAATGTGGTTAGTGAATTGTTCTTAGAAGGATGTTAAATGTTTATTCTATAACAAGATATATTATGAAGCAAAAGAGAAAGTGTAATCAATGTTTGTTACGCACACGATATTAATTCAGGAAAGATGTGGAAGTCAAATTATAGAGAGTTGGAAGGAAAAGAATTCCAAAAGGAAATGAGGAAGGAAGAAAGAATCTATTAGAAGAATTCAATCTATGAAGTGGGCTCCGCCAACAGATCAAACGTCTATTCCTAGTGAAGAGCGACGGAAACTGAGAAAGAATTTCTTTGGAAGATAATGTTGAAGTTATAAACACCCAAAGGGGAGTTTGTTGATACATATGCCTGCTGCCTGCATCTACGAGTCGTGTTAGTGTCTGTAATAGACTAAATGTTAGATTTTGTGTTTGTATGTTCACTTTCATACGAAAATGGAATATTCAGTTCGTACGAAGTTGGTATGACTTACTACGTACGAAGTTGACTTAGTTCGTACGAAGGTAACTCAAGTTCATATGAAGATAGCAGGTTTATATATAGTAGTGCGTGTCCATTGAGTGTGTAATTGTTTTGCGAATGATACGGTGATGCCTATCGGTTTGTTTCCAGATCTATAACTGTTACAATTTGAATGAAATGATAAACTGAAAAGTAATATTGTTTCCACTTGTCGACAATCTAAAATGAATTCCGCTAGTTTTGGACTAGGTTAAACAGTTTAGACCCAAGCTTATATTTGAAGCAGTTTTTCACAACACTAAGAAAGTTCAAGATGACAGAATCTTCAATCGTCAACACGCTATTAGCTCAAAATCATAACATTGGTCTTGACTCAACGAGGGATAAGGTCAATGAAGCTGAATTCCGCATCATGATCGACTCTTTGATCTACTTGACAGCGTCTTGACCGGACGTAATGTTTCCCACTTGTTTATGTGCTCGTTATCAATCAAGTCCTCGTGCTTCTCATCTGATAGTCGTCAAGCAATTTCTTCGATATTTGAAGGAATGTCCTTGAAAAGGATTGTGGTATCCAAAGGAATATGAGTTCGTTTTGAGAAGAAAAATCAAAAACAGTGGAAATTTCAAGAAGACAAAAACAGTAAAAAGACAAAATAGTATAAAGACAAAAATGAATTTTTGTTGCTAAACAGAGGAAATGATAGTACATCAGTAGACTATCAGAACACTCTAAAGAATTGAAAAGTAAAAAAGTGATAACAATCTCACTAATTGATATATAGTAGGCTCACTGTTAATTAAAAGGGGTGCATAAATGATACAAACATAAGGAAACAATTAACTAAGTACGAATAACATTTCATTAGCATATGGTCTTAGTACCGTAATCTCGTTTGATAGAATTGCCAAGATACTGAGATATTAGGTCTTTATATTAGTTTAACATCTAGGGTATTATACATGTTCTTTTGTCTACACGGTGGTGTTAACCTAAACTTCTATAATACTTAATAAATAATGCTTAAAGCGTGAACCCTCAAAAGCTAAATGATTGTCGAAAGATAAGAATTTGTGCTAAAAATATGCCTATGACGTACACCACTTTCAATAGTCGAACTTCATACTCTTTGTTTGTACGGTGGTACTAACCTGAGTCAGTGAAGCTATTGCATTCCCCTACAGATGTAAATTGAATATATTCACCTATCTGATGATATTCTTGTGCATATCTAGATACGGGAGGATGTCGTGTAATGGGAATCACTGGTTATTTTGTTCTAATATTATCTAAGCGTATCATATTAAGCAATACCTAAGATACAAACAAGTTGATTTTAAGTGGATAAACAATACTAGTAATCAACGTATATTTTTTGAATCTGAGTATGTATTAAAGCTTAACAGTGTTACTGATATGTCTCAAAGAAACTGATATGATCCTTTAAGCACAAACTCACAAAAATATGTCTGTTTATACATAGTTTACATGTTTTAAACCAAAAAGATTTTCAGAGTGTTTTAGCATAAAGTTGTAAAAATCTTAAAAGATTTTATTTCTCATTTATTTTTTATTACCGATGATGGGACACTAAATCTTCAAAGCTAATAAATTATTTTTTGTACAACTGGCTAGGGGCTAATCAAAATGATTGTGAAGTTGGAAAAGATTAAACCAAGGTCATTAAGATGAACTTGAAGCCAAGGTCATTGATTTGGACGTGGATTATGAATTTTTTGATAAAAATTAAAAGTAAAAAGATCAAAATGTTAATCCGAGGTCTTTAACTGGGACATGGTTGAACAGAGGTGTGAATCAGATTAAAAATTAGGGTTAAAATTGAAATATCAAAAATTTTGACTCACATATACACATGATCAATCCAAGCGCATGAGCATAACACGCGGTTGAGAAATTTGAAATGGATGTGCAATGTTGAATGATCGAGTGCACATACGCACGTATGAAGCCATACATGCGTATGAGCCTCACATGCAGTATAAAAGGAAGTCTCGTACACTTATATGCTCATTCATGTCATTTGCCCCATTGAACGTTTGAGAGAAAAATATCAAAACAGTGGAGATTTATTGAGTTATGATATTGATTTGTTCATCGTGACATTGTGATCATAATCATATAAATTTCAAGGTATTTGAACCGTTGATTGATGGATTTTGAACTTAAAACGAATCAGTAACCCTAACTAATAAATTTATAAATAAACATGGTTCAAAACATAATTAGACATAGGATTTTTTATGATCGGTATTGTCTGTTGTATATGGGATGTTTCGATTGTTTGAAAAACATGTTTTCAGATGTGTTGATCTTTGAACAGGTTTTGTTCAAGGCAATCACAGAAAAACGCAAACCACATGAGAAAATTATAAGAGATTTCTGGGCGAATGCTAAACTGATTGGAACAGAATTACATTCTGTGGTACAAAAGAAGCAGATTATAATTACTGAAGAGATAATTCATGATGTATTGGAGTTCAAAGACGCAACTACTAATCCCGAGTTACTAGATGAAAGACAAGTCAATGGATGTTTTTTAGAATGGGTTATGATGGAGAGCTGAATGCAATGAGTTTTGCAAAGAATTTCTTGTCCATGTTGTGTAAATTCTTAACGCATGTTGGGGTAATGTGTTTGGGGCATCGCAAGGGTGGTTATAATGTGGCAACAGACTCCCAGATGAGTGGCGATTGTAGGATTGATGTTAAATCTGAAAATTTAATTTTTCGAAGATGATTTTTGATAACCTAGTGAATAATCTGGGAGATAAGAAATGGATGATGTATCCAAGGTTTTTGAAATCTTGATTCATTGTGAAGTATCTAATTTGGGCAAAGCTACTGATGATATTATGGAACTGGAGCACATGACTAGTGCAACATTTGAATGGTTGACTGCTTATCGTGGAAGAAAAGTATTTCCTGCATTCAGATATTTGTTTTGAAGAATGAATAATAAAGATTATGTTGAATTGGAAAAAGGAAAATGGAGGCATGATAATAGTGATTCAGATGGTGAGGTTGCAAAAGAATTGAAAAGGATGGAAAAATTTTAATATTCGAGAAGCAAATGTATCAAGAAAGAGGAGGTTGAGGCTGAAAGTTCAAAACCTAAATGTAAGCGTTCAAGAGCAAGAAAAGTTCTAGATGTTGATGAGCCAGTGATTAAAGAAGAAGAAGTTTTTGTGTTTGCTACATCGGATAAATAGAAAGATGACAAGAAAATAGACGACAAAGCCGCTGAATCTAAACTAGACTTTCCGAATGAAATATAGATGGCTAAGAAAAGAAGGATTGAGAAAGAGAAAGAAAAAGATGAGGTTTACGTGCCTGAGGTACCAATTATTGAGAAACCTAAAACTGGTGATCGAAAGAAAAGCAAGTCAAAGCCTATTTTCAAAACAACGGGTACTCCGGAATCAAAGAAGTGAAGAACTGCTAATTGGAAACTTATTGACGAGCCAAAAATTGACGAATCTGTCAAGGACAAGCCTACAGAAGAAATACCAGTTATTGTAAAGAAGGGAACTCCTGTGGTTGAAAAGACTTTTGATATTAGAACCCTTGAGAGTATTCACATTAAGACTCCAATATCTGAACCATCTCGGAAACTCCAAAGAAAGCACCAACACGAAATCAACAAATAGCTACTAGGCTTGATAATTTAGATCTGGGTTATGATTTCTTCCATGAGCCAAGGAAAGAGAGAATATGAGAGTTGGAGAAAGAGATTGAGATGTTAAATGCCAAAGTAGTGAGTCTGGTTGAGGAAAATGAGAAGTTGAGAGCTGAAACTAAGTTGCTGAAAGCTTAGAATGAAAAACAATAGATTCAGATTGATTTTAATTCTGAAAGATGGGGTCAGCATGCCAGTTTATTGATCAAGTATCATAATTACTTCAAGGTGTTGGGAAACAAGTTGAATATAAACTTTGATGATGAAGTTGAGAGCAGGTGAAGAATCTTGAAAGAGAAACTATTTTAGAAGCTGATGTAAGCAGCTAAAAGAAAGTCTGATGGTAAATGACCAGTGGAGGTACCTGTGTTTGTGGGAGAGACTCAAACTAAAAAGATACCAGAAGTAGAGGTGGTGAAATCATAAGATATAGAGATAGTGAAGGCATCTGAAGTTGTTAATAAACCTCCAATTGCATCATTCATGAGGCAAAGTGTTGGTGCATTATGTCGATTGCCTACGTCTAGGATATGTCGGTTTTGTATATAGGGCTTAGAATGTCAAATATTGTACGTTTATATATGTTTTATATGTTTTGTTAGTGGCTCGTACGAGTGAGCTTAGTGGCTCGTACGAGTGACACCTTGTCACTCGTACAAGGCACCACTCGCACGAGCCAAACATACCTCTCTCTTGTGCGAGTCATGTTGACCTATAAATAGTGGAGCTGGAGTGTTGTGTGGAGAGTTGTTGGTGTGTGACAATGGCGAAGCCCTATCAAAGTGTTTACTCATCTGTAACCTTCACGTGTTGGTGCATAATGTCTATTGCCTACGTTTAGGATATGTCGTTTTTTTTATATAGGGCTTAAAACGTCAGATTGTAAATGTTATTGTTTGATTTATGTATTTTGTAGTAGGCTCGTACGAGTGAGTCACCTTGACTCGTACGAGTCACAGTCTCTGCAACACACTCTCCTGTGCAAGTCATGTCGACCTATAAATAGAGGAGTGTTGTGTCAGAGCTAGCAAGTGTTAGTCCAGTTGATATGGCGAAGTCGTGCTGAATTGTTTACTTGCATTTACTTTTCACGTCAATCAATATATTCAAAGCAGTTAAACAGTAGATCTCACATGTTCGTTTGTCAACCTCACTAACAATGAATACCGCCTCTGTTAATTGAGTTAGGTCAGTCCAGTTGTTCATCGGAGGAGCCGATCGCCCATTCAAAAGTGGTATCAGAGCCTTGAGGTCTGATCTGCTGACAAATGTTAAGTTTCTACAGTCTACCAATTGTTTCAGATTTAGATTCACTGGTGCAGCTTTCTACTTCTACACTTTCCCAAACTGATCTCGGAATTGGACGAAATTATGGACAAATTGGACTAGGATTCTAGGATATCACATTAAATTCTATTCTAATCAATCCTTAACAATTTCAGATCTACAATCGAACTTAATCATCTCAAAATTGGTAAAATTCATCCGTTTGGTGACCTAAGTTGTTTCGTACGGGTAGAGAGACCACTCGCACAAACAACTGTCCGTACAATTTAAAGTCATCCATACGAACGAGTAAACAGAAGGTCTTAAAATTTACAAGTTAAAATTGAAATTGTGATTCGCACGAGGTACCCACTCGTACAAGCGACTTACTCGTACGAGCCAAATTGTCATCCGTACGAACACATTGTTCGCACGAATACCTCCTCCGTACAAAGTAACTCATTCGCACGAATTAATCATGGTTGCACAAATTGTTCTATTATCAGCACGAAGAAAGTTTTACCATTCTAATTAGTTTTTCGTAAGTGTGTTTCTAAATCTTTACAGAAAAATGGCAGAAGAATTTTATAACGCATTTGCTACATTAGCGGTCACGACTACTGCAGCACAATACATGAACCTCGAGAACGAAATGGTACGATGACGAAACCGCCAAAGTTGATGAACCTCGAAGACTTCGATAGTTTGAGCGTACATTTCATGAATTGGGTTCAGGCAAATCATTTTACCTGTTGGTTTGCTATCGAAGAAAAGTATCAATCTCCTATTGGTGAAAACGGTCTCGAAAAGACATTGTCTCAACTTTCTGATTTTGAAAGAGAGAAGTTTATAAATGAGAAGAAAATGATGCAACAATCCATCAAAGAGGACATATTGGCGTTGTTACAACATGATGATGACGCACAATCATTATGGAATGCACTTTGATTAAAATTCCAAGGTAGTGCACAACTACGAAAAAGTAAAACGGCATTGTTGAGTAAATGATTTGACATCTTTACTTTGATCGAAGGAGAGATGGTAAAACAACTGATTGAAAGATACCGTCATCTTGTTGTGCAAATGAAGCGGATGGGAATCATAAAGACGAACGAAGAACTTGTTGATAAATTCACAGACTCCTTGCCACAAGGCGAATGGTCTACCTATTTTACCATTTTGAAGAATGGAACTGAATATGGTAATTTCTCATTACCACGATTCATTGAAAGATTGGAAAGACACGAACTAGAAATGCAGAAGATGGCGAAGAACAAAGGCATTCAAATGCAACAAGACATCAATCTTTATTTCAAGAATAGTTCTGCCGCTCAAATACAATCTCCAAAGATCCAGACTGCCTTTAGCGCTTACAACACACCAAGTCCCCCGTCAAATCAAAACAGTGGTTTTCAATTATTTGATGCGGTCAATCCGAACATGTCTCAAAGCCCACAGTCATCACATGGATCGAGCAATCCCCAACACAACCAGACCAGTCAATAATATCCTACTCAAAGGGTACTATAGTGCAATATCGTTGTTGATTTCCAGAATGCATAAAACTTTGATGAGAAGATCGCAAAGCAGCATATGTCACTATTAGCATCGGTCCTTGAATCTTATGACAATCTTTAGCAGGAAAGATTGGAAATTCTGAAATGACCAAAGAGGACTATGATCAGATTGATCCGGTAGAGATGGAGGTGATCGATATCAAATGGTGTATGGCATCTATTGTTAGACACGCACAACGCTTCATGGAAATCACGGGGAAAGAGAACTTGGGAGGTTTTGATGGAAAACTTGGATTCGATAAGTCCAAAGTTACTTGTTTCAAGTGTCGTGAGAAGCGACATTTTAAACGTGAATGCCCAAACAGAGAAGCTCAGGGTAATCAGAACCTATTTGCCAATGACTACTATAAGAAGGCTATCTACCACCGTCCTCAACCAAGAACTCAAATGGTGAAGGTCGAAGATAGACTGCCAGAAACCAAAGATAAAGGGCTTGTAGTAACTCAAGAAGACAAGGGCTTTAACTGGAACAAATACATTTCCAAGAATGAGAGTTTGGCGTTGGTTGCTAAAATAATCTAAGAACCTGAAGAAGAATCAGAGGCATCTTTTGATGAGGCTCCAGAAGATGATTATTACTATCATACATCATCAGAAGAGGAGGAAATTTTAAACAGTGCTTTTAAACATCTCCTTCCTAATGATATCTTGAAAACTTTTGTTGGTTACTTTGGACCAAGCCATCGATCATCTTGCGAAGAGCAGAAGACGCCTGATGTTGAACAGACAGTCGATGAAAAGATGGAGAAGTTGTATGATGAGACCAGCAAAGCGCGTATAGCAAAAATGAGGTAAATGAGTCTAAATGTGAGTCTGTGGTAGAAAAACCATGTTTGAAATGTGCTGAGCCATGCAGTGAATGTGATGTAAAAGATACACGATATAATGAGCTTAAAAGCTCAACAGATAATTTGTCATGTGACTATAAAGCCACAAAAGAAGCTTATGACAAATTGAGCAAAACTGTTAAACAATATGAAAAAGCTCTTAGAGAAAATGACGGAACAATTTCTATGCTCAAAGTGAGAGAAATGGACAAGCAAATGGTCATTAATATTCACAATACTATCGCTGAGTTAAAAAGTGAGCTTGAAAAGGTAAGAATCGAAACTAAACTAATTGTTAATCAGTTATTCCACAAGCTCATACGTCATTGATCACATTTTACCCAAAATCGAAAACAAAGAAAAATCTAAAAAACAGGAAAACAAGAGTGCGAGTTATAATCGTGTTCCACCCCCTATGTGGAATAGTTATGCTTGTGAAAGCCATAAGGAGTGGAAAAGGCACTCAATTTAAAATTGAAAACCAAACAGTCAACGAGCTGCCTATGAACATCTACGTAACTTACACAGAACCTGAAAGTGAATGTGACTCTGAGGTGGTTAAAACAGTGATCGAAAATGTCTTAAAATGTGAATCTGATAAGTCTGAATCTGATATTGAAACATCTGAAGATAGTTTAAACAATGATCCAAACGTCATAGTTTATAAAATGCATGGATCTGTTAAACTATTTTTGATGAGGACTTTCTTATCCAGAATGTGAATCTGGATCGTGTTGATAAATTTTTCAAGCTTGTGGAGGTAAGCCATTCTGATTTAGATAAATATAATGCGTCATATGACTCTAAATCAAAATGTGTCACCAGACCCTACAATCAGAGAAACAAAGATTACCCGGGAGATTAGAGGGCGGGTTTGGGTTTCCAAAAGCGAAGAATGAACAACAAGTCCCTAAAGCTAAACTTTACTAAGAAAATCAATTCCGTTTTTGGAACAACAACAGAAAAAGGAAAGAAATCATCAGAACACAATCGAATGATGATTTCAAGACAGAGAATAAGAAACAAGTTTTGGATTCCTCTGTCCGCAAAGACAGTCGGACATGCTACAAATGTAAGAATGTCGGGCATATCGCACGATTTTGCTCACAAATATATCCAAAATATGTTTCAAATTCTAATAGGTTTACCAAGGATGAGAAACAAAAGGCACCTATGGTTGCACCTAAGAAAATTTTGAAAAGAAACAACGAATCCTATAAAAATGTTAAACCAATGATTCAACATAGTTCTAAATTTGAAATTGATGAAACATCAACTAAATATCGTTAAATGGCTTCAAAATTTTATGCTAAAAAGGCTAATCTGAAAACGCAAACTTGGGTTGCAAAAGTCAAATCATCCAAGGTAGAACCGAAACCTTCTGTTCCACACAAAACCGAGCCTAAACAGAACGTCAAAAACAAATTAGGTCTGAAATTTGACATTCTTAACCCACCCAAGACCAAGCAGGCTTGGGTTTCTTTGTTTAAATAGTTTCTTCATCATGTGTGCAGGGGCTTCTGCGATTGATCATGTCTAAATGGATTTTGGATAGTGGAGCTTCCAGACACATGACAGGGATGATTGCGTTGTTACACGACGTTAAAGCTACCCGAGGAGGGTATGTAGGTTTTGCCAGAACGCAAGGAGGAAGAATTGTTGGAGAGGGAAATCTCACGAATGCAATTGTTTCATTTGATAAAGTGAACTACATCACGGAACTTGAGAACAATCTACTCAGCATTTCGCAGATTTGTGACAAGAAATTCACAACACACTTCAATGATAAAGAATGCTTAATTCTAAAGCAGGGATTCAAGATTCCTAAGGAATGGATTCTTATGCGTGCTCTGAGAGAGAATGATCTTTATGTTCTTCATATGAGTATCGCTTCTACAACATCAAAGAAGGTTCAATGCTTTGTTTCTAAAGCTACCGAGAAAGAGTCTATTCTGTGGCATAGGAAGATGGGGCACATTCATCTGAGAAAGATGAATTATCTAGTGCATAACGACCTAGTGGAGGGTGTTAATCTGAAATTTTTCATTTAACCTATGATTGTCTGAGCTGTAAAAAGGGGAAATGGCACAAGAAATCACACCCACGTAAGATATTGAATTCTATCAAGCTACCACTAGAGAGGCTTCATATGGATCTTTTCGGGCCAGTAAATGTCAAAAGCATTTCTGGTGATCTATATTGCCTTGTCGTTACAGATGATTTCTCAAGATTCTCATGGGTTTTCTTTTTGGAGAACAAAGATGAAACATTTGAAACTCTAATGATTCTCTTCAGAAAACTCGAAAACCTGTATCGCTTGCAAATCAAGAGAATCCACAATGACAACGATACAGATTTCAAGAACAAACGGTTGCTCGAGTTCTGCAACGAAAAGGGGATTCTTCATGAATTTAGTGCTCCTTATACTCCACAACAAAATGCAGTAGCTGAACGAAAGAATCACACATTGATTGAGACTGCCAGAACCATGCTCGCCGATTCGAAAATGCCAATCAGTTTCTGGAGTGAAGCAGTGGCATCAGCGTGTTACACCCTTAATCGTGTGTTAATAGTCAAGCCTCACAACAAGACGTGTTTTGAATTGCTAAATCAACGGAAACCTAACCTTGCGTATCTGGAGCCTTTTGGATCACCATGTACTGTGTTGGACCGGATTGTAAATTTGGAGCCAAGTCCTTGGAAGGATTCTTCGTGGGTTATGCTACTCCATAAAAACGTGTCTTTTTGTCGACTATGAACTAGGTTATTCTTACGCAGCATGTTGATTGTCAACATTATACTACGCCTACACAGAAACCTAGGGATCCATGGTTGTTCAACTACGAAGGTTTGTGGAATTCTTTCGACCAACCAGACGTGCCATCTGAAGAAGAACTTGCTATGCTCTTTTAACAGCATCAAATCTCTAATCAAGAGCAAGTTACCAGACCGTTAGTGATTTCCCCATCACTTCCTACGTCTAACACTTCTGATGTAGGTCCGAGCACTACTCTTCAAGACTCTGTCTCTGTACCATTCTTGAACATTGCCGAATCATCTGCCTAGCAACAGCCAAATGCCGACTCTGATCATGAACCAACTTTCAATGATGGAGGATCTAGTTCCAATGAAGGATCTGAACATATTGAAAGCTTCTTGAATAATCAAGCTGAGCAATCAAACATCAGCAATGAAGCTTCTTCATCTGCAACGGTTGTTGATGAAGTGATCACAAACTTGCAGACTCAAGTAGATGTTCCCAGTGAAGTGATGCCAAGAACACTTTCATATCATCCATCGGAGAATACTATAGGCAGCTTACAAACAGGAATGCAAACTCGCAATCAGATCAATAAGGATCTAAGTAGTTTTTATACTCGTATTGCTCCACTACAAACCAGACTTTCTAATAGTTGTTTTGTTTCTCAGGTAGAACCCGGGAACTGGAAAGATGCGTTAAAAGAAGAGAGCTGGGTAGACGCAATGCAGGAGGAATTGCTTCAATTCCAGAAGTTTGGAGTCTGGAAGCTTGTTGACCAACCAGATCATCACAGAAAGACACTTGATGGGTCTTCAAGTGTAAAAGTGATGATAGAGGGATTGTAGCGCGCAACAAAGCTCGACTTGTGGTACAAGGATTTCATCAGCAGGAAGGGATAGACTACACCGAAGTCTATGCCCCAGTCGCCCGTCTTGAAGCGATTCGCATATTCTTGGCCTTTACCACTTGGAAAGGGTTCAAGGTGTACCAGTTGGATGTCAAATCTGCTTTCCTATATGGTAAAGTCAAAGAGGAGGTGTATGTCTTGTCGATCCTATACACAAAGACAAAGTCTACCTTCTGAACAAAGCCTTATATGGTCTACATCAAGCCTCGAGAGCTTGGTATGAATGGCTTTCTCAGAGGAACTGTAGATTCTACCCTCTTTACTAAGGAAGTGGATGGGCATTTGATTATCTTGCAAATATATGTGGATGATATCATCTTCGGATCGACAAATGACAAGCTGTGTAAAGACTTCGAAGAAGTCATGAAGCGCAAATTTGAAATGAGTGCGATGGGGGAGATGAAGTTCTTTTTAGGACTTCAGGTTGACCAATTGCCTGATGGTATCTTCATCCATCAGATAAAGTATGTTCATGACATATTGGAGAAAATTGATATGAGAGAAACTAAACCACCATCTACCCCATTAGCTTCTAATAACGGCATTTGTCCAGATCTTAATGGTGTCTAAGTTGATGAAACATTATACCGCTTCATGATCGAATCCTTGATGCATCTAACTACTTCTCGAACTGATATCATGTATCCTACATGTTGTGCGCCCGTTTTCAATCTAGTCCAAGAGATTCGCACTTGCTCGTCGTCAAACGTATCATGAGATATTTGAAGGGATGTCCAAGCCGGCTTGTGGTATCCTCCTAATGAAGATTTCGATCTTGCGGGTTACTTGGATTCTGATTTCGGTTGCTGCAAACTAAACACCAAATCTACGACAGCTGGTTGCCAGTTCTTGGAACCCGTTTGGTAACATGGCAATGCAAGAAACAGACGCTGTCACTCTGTCTACTTGTGAAGCTGAATACGTTTCAGTATCCAGCTGTTGTTCCCAGATTCTCTAGATACAACAGCCGATGAGAGACTTCGGACTGCAATTTCTTGATACGCCTATATGTGCAGATAACTAGGCTGCAATTGATATCACTAAACTCATGTCAACACTCACGTACTAAACATATTAAGATTCGACACCACTTTATCCGTGACTGCTACGAGAAAAAGGTGGTTAGAATTGAAAAAATCCACACTGATGACCAAAAAGCAGATTTTTATACCAAAGCATTTGATCGTTCAAGATTTAAAAATCTTTTAAAATTAAATGGTTTAGGAAATCTGGCATCAGGGGATATTCATGAGGTTGAGTTTGAGGATGATGAGGACTTGACGTGATTCTCATCGGTATGATGTGTTTTCTGTACATTCTTTCTTAAAAATTCTAAAAATCCAAAAATATGTTTTTGATTTTAGGGGTAGAAAGTCTGGGAAAATATAAAAACATATAAAAGTCAAAAAGAGTTTTTTGTGAAAAAGAGAGATCATATTACATCAATATGACAGTCAGAGTATGCTAAAGATATGGAATGTTTAAACAAGTACTTACTGAGAATGTGCCAATAGGCTTCACTCGTTCAGTAAATTGTCTTCAAGATATAAACCTAAAAGAAAAAAATTGAATAACTTGTGGGTTAACATCTCTAAGATATATAGACTTAGTACTTCAATTTTTTTTTTTTTTGAGAGAATGCCAAAATCTGCGTTACTAGATCTTTATATTTAATCCATATCTGGGGTATTATCCGAGTTCTTCTGATTTTGCGTTAGCAATGGCCTAGAACTTGTATAATACTTTATGCATTATTCGCCTACAAAAGCTGCATAAAAAATGATTATGTCATAAACTTTGTGACATTTGCAATTCAAAATATTCCTTTAAGGAACACCACCTAAAGACGAGCCTTCATCTCTTTGTCTGTACGGTAGTACTAACTTGAGCTCTCAAGGTCTCGCAATTCACCCTATTTACAGATATCAATTGGATATATTCACCTGTGAAATGAAATTCTGGGAATCTCGATGCGGGAGTATATTCTGAGATGGGAAACATAGTTACTTCATGTTCCTAATATTATCTAACATGTCTTGAAACAGTTGAGAAACGAGAAGAGGTTTAAATGGATAAGGATATTGGCAATCTAGGTAAATCTAGTTAAAAGCTTAATGAGTATACCAAGATCGACGGTACTGGTGATTTGTTTAAATACTTGATCTGATCCTCTTAACTCACAAAATACGCTTGTGTATATATTTACTTGTTATTTCTTTTCCAAAATTCCAAAACCCAAAAAGATTTTCAGTTTTCTTAGCATTTTAGTTTAGTTTCAGTCTACCGATGATGAAAAACTAATAGTTCAAGTCATGGCGACACCTTGCTGATGGAAAGCTGAAGACCACGGGTTGGAAGCTAATCATGAGAAGAATTTACCTGAACGTCAATAAAGTTCATTAATTTGAATCTTTACAATTTTTAAATAAATCTATTTTAATCAAACAATGGTCAACCAAGGTCATTAACTTGGACTTGGTGACAAATCAGAAAACCAGGGTGACTTGGTTAACTGAGTGGGTTTTAAACAGATAAAATTTCGTAAAAAATCAAAAAAATTAAAAAATCAAAAAAAATTAAAACGTAGATTTAGGGAAATTGGACCGGTAAAACTTAAAATTGAACTAAAAAATGTTAACATCGGCACTAATAGCCTATAAATAAACCTCAATTTGTTAAAAACAACATATTTTAAGTTCGGTTTAAACTTGGCGTTATCTGGTACGGTTTACAACTCATACGAGTGAGTATCTGTACGAGTATGTTTCTTAATTGTTAAATGTGAGTAACTCGTACGAGGCAACGTTCGTACGAAGGAATTTGGTAAAAGTTTTGAAAATTTTCTAAGTCATTAGTCACTCGTACGAACTAATGACTCGTACGAGTGATGATTTAATCTAAACTTGAATTTTGTCTAAGTGTTGACTCGTACGAAGGACTGGGTCGTACGAGTGTCTCTGTAAGTTAGAATTTTTGAAAAAAATTTCTAACGGTTTGAAATGTCTAGGTGTACAGGTCAAGAAATCTTCTTTCTCTCAGTTCCACAACGTATGTTGTCTTTTTTATGAATCTATTCCAGAGATTGATGCCTACCTGGTAGTGTTAGAGTTTTTGGGTAGAATTCGTATTACAAAGGCTCTAACAGATCGCCATGTCGCTTATCGATCACATATTGAGTGCTTCTGGAATGTTGTGGAGTTTAATTCTGAAGAGAATGCAATTGTCTCAGTTGTGAAGATTGGAGATGAGGATATTCAGGTGAAAATCACAGAAGAGTTGATCAGAACGATGTTGGATTTTAAAGACCATGAAGATGATCCGACAAGTTTCTCAGAATATATGGTCAAGGGATGTTTCTATCGCATGGCTTATGCCGGATTCGTGAATGCTGCTCCTTTCAAGAAGGGTAACCTAAGTGCGTCGTTTCGATATATCGCCTACTATGTTATTCATGCTTTGAGTCACCGAAAGGGAGGTTTTGTTGATTTGGTTGACTACCAAATGTGCATTATTACCGTGCTTGTTCTGAATCTTCTGTATAATTTTTCAAAGGTGATATTCACTCAGATGGTACAGAATATTCAGAGAGGGAAATTTCTACAGTTTCCGCGTTTCAGTCAGATGCTGCTAGATCATCTGCATCCTAATCTAAAGAAGAAGAAAGATGATGTGCTGAAACTTGAACACATGGATGTCGCTACTCTAAAAAGATGAATTTGCATCTTAAGACTTTCCCCAATGCCAAGTCAGTGTTTGGAGCTATCGTTGACAAAGATTATATTGCCCCAGCACCAGGAAAGTGGAGAAAAGAGGAAAGTGGTGACAAGAATGAAGAGTTAACAGTGCTAGACAGTTTTGTTGCAAAGCGTAGTGCATGGTTCGTCAAAGAAGGGGTTAAGAGAAAGGCAACGGCTACATCTTCCACATCTACTACTCAGAAGAAAAAGAAAACAGCTGAAAGTTCTGGATTGGTAGATGAACTAGAGATTGAGGAGAATATTGAAGACATAGCTGCTAATATTGAGAAGCAAGCTTTTGGTCGTGAAAAAGTGGCTGAAGAAGCGTCGTCTTCTAGCACTGACTCAGAGGATAGAAGAGCTAGTGAAAGAGAGAGAGCTAAAAAGATAGAAGCTGAACGACTTGCAGAGAAAAAGCGTAAGGCTGAAGAAAGAAAGCGAAAAGCGACAGAGAGGAAGATTCGACTTATACACCTTCAGGTTCAGATTATGATACTCCTGTGCGCAAGCCTGCCAAGAAGAAATTGCGACGTCTGAAATGATCGGCTGAGAGAAGCACTGATTCTCCTAAAGTTAAATCAAAAGAAAATGTGCAAACACAGACTGAAGAAGAGGTACATGTTGAGCCAACTCCACCAACACCACCATCACCGGCTCGTCAACAAACACCTCAGCTAGAACCATCTCCACCACGTCAATCTACACCACAGCAGCAAGCAACACAACGACACTGCAACCTCTGCCGCAACCCTCACAGTCACAGTCTCACTTTGATTTCGATTTTATTTTGGTGACATTCCAGGGGCGAAGACTATTCTGCAGACATGTTTAATGACCCACGCGTTGAAGAGTTACAGAAGCCGGTCATGATAAACACTGTCAAGATAGCATAGTTACAGGAATAGCTCAATGCCTTAACCGAAGATAAACAGCAGCTCGAAGCGATGTTAGCCAGCATTGTATCAGAAAATGAGCAACGAATTCGCATGGCTGAATATGAGGATGAACAACTCAAAGCGCTAGAAGGATGAATCTTTTTTAGAAGATACTGACGAAGAAGTTGGGTGTTAATATTGCTGCAGAAATAGATGAGATCGAACGAGCTAAAGCCAGAGAGCGTGCAGTTGAACGAGAACGTCTTGAAAAGAATTATCAGAAGCGCAAGGCAAGGGCAAAACGAAAGTGGTTGAGGATCCTGTGAACGTCACAACTGAGCCAGAAGCTGGATCTGCGCCAGTTATTACAGATATTATGGTGTATACAGTCTCGAATAAGTTTCTCTGGTAGGAAAGCCTAAGGATGTAGATATTGACACGACAGATCTTTCAACAAAACACATGAATGGCTGCAGAAGAAGAAGTTAGAGAAAGAGATTGATGTCGAGGTTAATTAGTTTGTTGAGGATGCTGACAAAGAAAAAGAGTACTTAGATGATTCAAAGGATATATTGTCTGATAAGTCTGATGATGATGATAATGGTGGTGATGATGATGATATGGGAGGATCTGGTGTCCGGGTAACAGAAGCTGATAAGACTGATGATGTAAATTATTCTGTTTACTTGGATGATTCTGCAAATCAGGTGAGTGAAGATAGAGATCAGGCAGCACTGAAGATCCTACTTTTCTCACCAGGCAGGAATCTTCACGGTAACCGATACATCTACCATTCCTGTTGTGCCAAAGCCAAAGATATTATATCTTGAGCACGATATTGAAGAGGGTGAGTATGTCTATAGCTATACTAAGGAAGAGATTGCCAAGATGTTAGGCATGGACGAAGAAAATTTTGAGTTTGACTTTGAAGAGGAGCTAAATGACATTAGCGCTTTCGAGCCAAGTGATTATGTCTTCGAGCATGTTGAAGATGCAAATGATTATGATAGAGTTGTCGTGGAGGATGATTCTGATGACGATGTTACTAATCTTTCCGATCAGGGTACAGATGACCCCCCAACTTTTACTGAGTTGTTTGCAGCAGAAAATTCTGATATTCTGAAACGAGTTGAAATTGCATAAATGAGGAAAAAGTGGTTCAAAGTTTCACCAGCAAAGAACAAGTTCAAACATCCTCTAGCATTCTTTACACGTGATGCAGATATTTTTCTAGGGGACATTATCTGTTGGGGTTGGATCGAAGAACTTAATGTTTAAGCTATCAAAAGGGAGTTTGGAATCCAGTACTTCAGATACTTGAGCGACATAAAATCCTTGCCATATTGGGATATTAAAGAGCTCGTGCAAATGAAGATGATAGATCTGAAGATGAAATTTCACGACCAACGGCTATGGAAGTTGATCAAGCTTGAAGCTGCATATGGATTTATACACTGGAAACCTCATTTTCCAAAGTGGATTACGAAGATTGATCTGGTTACTAAAGAAAAAGATGTTAACGCTCATCGTGAAAACGCCAAAGGTAATGAAGAATATGCCTATGATTCAGATGGAGCAAGATTTCCACAAAAAATTCAAGTGGTGGCACTATGATTCTAACACGGGAGAAGTTGTGATTTGTGTACACCCTGATGATGACTCGTGGAAGATAACGGGGAGCTTACCGAAGCCGTCATAGCTCACAAACGAATATATGGGTTGTGGCTTGGCATTCGAGTACTAGACTCTATATGGCTAGTAAATTGTTCAAGAAAGATATAGATTGTTTGTTCTACAGCAAAAGCAGCTACGAAGAGAAAGATAAAGAACAAGCCCTCCAGTTTCAGAAGATTGTTAATGTCTGTTTCGGAAATGATATACATTCTAGATCGACATGGAACACTTCATGGAGGAAACTGGAGGAGTCAGAGGAAAAGAAGAAAGATAAGAAGGAAGCAAGGATTGCAGAGCGACCTCGTATAGCGTCGTGAGAAGTTTTCGGTTTGGAAATACAGTTAACCGACCTCCTCCAATAGATCAAACGCCAATAGCTTTTTAGGAGCATCGCAAGCCACCAAAGCGGTTCTTTCGTCGATAAACGTCAGATCTTATGAAGATTTTTTTGAAGACTATCCAAGACTGCGGCAACATCCAAGGGGAGTTTAGTTGGTGCATAATGTCTATTGCCTATGTCTAGGATATGTCGTTTTTGTATATAGGGCTTAAAATGTTAGATTGTAAATGTTATTGTTTGATTTATGTATTTTGTAGTAGGCTCATATGAGTGAGTCACCTTGACTCGTACGAGTGACTCTCTGTCATCGTACGAGGCAGCCACTCGCACGAGTCACAACAACCCACTCTCCTGTGCGAGTCATACCGACCTATAAATAGAGGAGTGTTGTGTCAGAGCTAGCAAGTGTTAGTCCAGTTGGTACGACGAAGTCCTGCTGAATTGTTTACTTGCATTGTACTTTTCACGTCAATCAATATATTCAAAGCAGTTAAACAGTAGATCTCACTTGTTCGTTTGTCAACCTCACTAACAATGAATTCCGCCTCTGTTAGTTGAGTTAGGTCAGTCCGGCTGCTCATCGTAGGAGCCGATCACCCAATCACATCACGTTTATTAATACGAATAAAGGCGTTTAAGCATTATATCTTTCTTGTTTGTTTGTCCAACTCGCTAACAATGAATTTCGCCTCTATTAGCTGAGTCGAATCAGTACGGTGCTCATAAGCGGAAAGTCGATCCCCTCTCACAAGTGGTATCAGAGCTACGGTACCGATTCATTCAATCTAACAGTTGATGAATCACCTATGCTCACGAATTTTGGACATATGAGGGGTTTTAGACGTAAAACATCAAATATTCGGACAATCCAAGGACATAATGTAAAATTGAAACCATAGGATTGTTAGAAACTAATTTTCGACCAGATCTGTGCAAAAATCATCTTGAAATTCGAAGAATGAAGATTCTGATCAAAAAACGTAATCAGGCTCGTTTGTACAAAAGACTCTATGGCTCGTACGAGTGACAACTAGTCACTCGTACGAAGCACCACTCGTACGAAGCACCACTCGTACAAAGCGCCACTCGTACGAAGTCCACCATGTATGAAGTGGTGACCAAAAAAAGGCATATTTTGATCATATCAACGAGACGAGTGCCCAGAAAATTTTTGGTGATTACAATTTTTTTTGAGATTTTAACGTCGAATTCGGGCTGTTCGGGGACACCGTCTAGAGCTTCCGAGTATAGATTTGATGATTCGGTCACAAAATGTTGAAGATATTGGAGTAATCACTAATACCTACACATAAAGTTGATCATCTTGTGTAGTGACTTTTAATGGGCCTCAATGTTAAATCCGCATTTGATCAAAACTGTAATTTTGGGAAATTTTTCGCAAAATTTGGTCTTTGTGACAAGATGCTCAAGACGTCAGAATTTGCAAAAAATAGGGGGAATCAAATTTTCACGTATATGTTAATATTCCGGTATTTTTCAAATTCGAGACCATGCAACAGTATTCGGGTGGTTCCGGCTGCAGATTATTTGGGAAACACGGAGCATCTAAGATTCATTATGATGAGATAAAGTTGATGTCTATTTTTTGTAAAAGTGGGGTTGCATAACTGAGTCTTGGAGGAGTTGTTCATCGGATTCAGTAGTTGTGGTCACGTTGATGCCTGAGTCTTCGTACAAGCCGGTTGCACACACGACTGCTTAGTGGTACAAAGTATCCAATTTAACTCCGCAGGGCAAATGAACTATTTTCCGGACTAACCACCAGAAAATAAGGATGCTTTGTGGTTTCAGTTGTCACCGGGAACTAACGAGGAAGGCTATATACTTGCAATTAATGACTAAAGAAGAAGATATAATAAATCTTTCAGACAAAAATTGTGTACCAGCTGCTAACGAAATATATACATTTGGAGTTTCGTGATCAAAGGATGTTCATAATTTTTCAGATCATGATACAGATTGACGCTTAAGGGTTAACTACCTGATCCTCGATGTGGAGTTGGACGCACATATGACTGCTTATCTTTAACACTGCAAGGTAAATGAACTGTTTTCAGGACTAACCGCCAGGAACTAAGGATGTTTTCAGGAACTGTTTACAGAGCCTTGAGGCCTGATTTGAGGACAAACATCAAGTTTTTGAATACAACCAACAGTTTTAGCAGTTGCAGATCTAAATTCAACCATTGGAGATTTTCTACATCTACTCTTTTTCTTACAAATCTCAGATCTAGACGAACTCATGGACGAATTAGACTAGGATTTTAGTATTACACGTTAAAATCAACTCTAACTAATCCCTGGAAATTTCAGATCTAAAATCAAACTAAAACATATCAAATTCGAAACAAACACCCATTTGGTGACCTGAGCTAACCCGTATGAGTAGAGGGACAACTCACATGAACGGCCATCCGTCGAATTATACACTCGTACAACCAAGTAAACATGTTTTCTTAAAAACTACAAGTTACAAAATTGTCATTCGCACGAGTAAGTGATTTGCACCAAATAGTCACGCGCACGAGTGGTTCTTTCATTTGCACGAGCATCTCACTCGTACGAAACCTTGATTCGCACGAGCATCTTACTCGCACGAATCATCTGAGTCGTACGAGCAGCTGTCATATTCGCACGAAGAACATTTTAATAAATTTTTCTAAAATTTTGTATCTTTTGTCATTCTAATCGGTGTCTTTTCAAAAGTGTTTTTCTGTAATTTTGCAGAAAAAATGGAAGAAGAATTTTACAATGAATTGCTGCTTCAGTATTATGACCACCACAGCATAGATTATGAATCTTGAAAACAAAATGGGTATCATGACAAAACCTCCAAAGCTCATGAACTTGGAAGATTACGACAGTTGGAGTGAAAGATTCATAAACTGAGTTCAAGCGAATCATTTCACGTGTTGGTTTGCAATCGAGTCAAAGTACCTCGCACCTACTGGTGAGAATGGTCTCGAGAAGACATTGGCTCAGCTGACAAATATGGAAAGAGAGAAGTTTATCAACGAAAATAAAATGATGAACATACTGCAACAAGCAGTAAAAGAAGATATCCTTACATTGCTTCAACACGATGATGAGGCTCAGTCACTGTGGAATGCTTTAACGCTCAAATTTCAAGGAAGTTCTCAGCTTCGAAAAGGGAGAAAAGCACTGCTGAGCAAAGAGTTTGATATATTTAATCTGATGAAAGGTGAAACAGTAAAGCAGTTGATTGAACGATATTGTCATTTGGTGGTTCAGATGAAAAGAATGGAGATCTTCAAGACTAATGAAGAACTGGTCGATAAACTGGCTGGTCCTTTGCCAGAAGGTGAGTGGACGACCTATCTGACTATTTTGAAGAACGGAACTGAATACAGTAACTTCACGTTACCAAGATTTATTGAAAGAATAGAAGGTCACGAGCTTGAAATGTAAAAAATGGCGAATAACAAAGGCACTCATATGCAGCAAGATGTGAACCTGTACTACAAAAATAGTTCTGCTGGTCACATACATAGTCCTAAGGTTCAAACCACTTTCAGCGCCAACAATGCTCCAAGTCCACCTTCAAATCAGTCCAGTGGGTTTCAGTCTTTTTCTCCTCAAGCTCTTCAATCTGCACAAAGCTCAAGTAATTCTCACCACAATCAAAACACTTCACCTAATCCAAACCAGCGAATTATTCAATGCAACATCATTGTCAATCTCGAGAATGCATAGGATTTCAATGAACACACAGCCAAACAACACATGGATCTGCTGGCATCAGTTCTCGAATCATATGAAAGTCTAGTAGCGGGAAGGATTGGAAACCCTGAGATGACCAAAGAAGATTATGTTCAGATTGATCAGTTGAGTTGGAGCTGATTGATATCAAATGGTGCATGGCGTCGATAGTCCGTAGAGCTCAACGCTATCGACCAAAGAAGATTATGTTCAGAATGATCCAGTTGAGTTGGACCAAAGAAGATTATGTTCAGATTGATCCAGTTGAGTACCCAAACAGAGAAGTCAAAGGCAACTAGAATCCATTCGTAGATGATTATTACAAGAGAGCCATCTATCATCGACCCCAACCACCTCAAACAAGGCTAGTACAGTTTGAATGGTCCATCCAATTCAAAGGATAAGGATTTGATTGTTACCCAAGAAGAAGAAGGGTTTAATTGGAACAAATACATTTCAAAGAATGAAAGCCTTGCATTGGTAGCAGAGATTTTCGAAGAACCAGAACAAGCAGAAGAAGAATGTACTGAGGCATCTTTTGACGAAGCTCCTGAAGAATATTACAACACATCGTCAAAAGAAGAGGAATTGTTAAATAGTGCATTTAAACATTTCTTGCCTAATGACATTCTTAAAACTTTTGCTGGTTATTTCGATTCTAGCTATCAATTGCCTTGTGAAGAAGAGAAGAAGCCTGAAGTAGAGGAGACGATTGATATGACAATGGAAAATTTGACCGACAAGGCCAACAAAGCTTTTATGGCAAATGTGAATGAGGTAAACGTGTCAGTAAATGAGTCAGTGAAAGAAACACCTTGCAGGAAGTGCAAAGAGCCATGCATTCAGTGTGCTGAAAAAGAAACAAGATATAAGGAACTGAAATGTCATACAGATAATTTGTCATGTGATTATAATTCAACAAAAGAAGCTTACGAAAATTAAGCAAAACAATTAAACAGTTCAAACAAGTGATCAGAGAAAATGACAAGACACTTTCCATGCTCAAGGCAACTGTAATGGACAAACAAATGGCCATTAATATTCATTTAAATACAATTGCTGAGCTAAAAATGAACTTGAAAAAATGAAAATTGAAACAGAACGGGTTAACAAGTTGTTAATTAGTTATTCTACAAGTTCATACGTCATTGATCACATTCTTCCTAAAATTGAAAGCAAGGAAGACATTAAAATGATGAGAACAAAGGTGTAAGTTAAGATCGTGTTCCACCACCCTTGTAGAATAGTTATGCAAGTAAAAAACCATCGGGGTGGAAAAGGCACTCAATTTAAAATTGAAAATTGAAAAGACAAACGAGCTCCCTGCGAACATTGATGTAACATACACCAAACCAGAAAAAGAAGTTGAGTCTGAAGTGGTTAAAATTGTGGTTGAAAATGTTTTGGAGAATGAGTTCGACAAATCCGAATTAGATATTGAATCATCAGAAGATAGTTTAACCAAAGATCCAAATGTCATCGTATACAAAATGCACGGATCAGATAAACTATATTCCGATGAGGATTTCCCGATTCAGAATGTTAATCTAGATCGTGTTGATAAGTTGTTCAAGCTTGTTGAGGTCAGTCATTCTGATTTAGAAAAACGAGATGCATCATTTTATTCTAAATCAAAATGTTTCAACAAACACTATCATCAGAGGGAAAGATTACCTTGAAAACAGGAGAGCAGGGTTGGGTTTTCAAAAGCAAAGAAAGAACAACAAGCTTTAAAAGATGAACTTTGCTAAGAAAATTGATTTTGTCTATGGGACAACCACTGAAAAGGAGAAGGAGAGCATTGGTAAATAATCTAATGAAGAATTTAAGAAGGAAAGGGAGAGTAGAAAGCAGGATTTGGATTCCTCTGTTAGAAATGACAGAAGGACGTGCTACAAATGTAACAATGTCAGGCATATTGCACGACAATGTTCTCAAAGAAATCCAAAACTTGTTTCTAACTCCAACAGATCTACCAAAGATGTGAAACAAAAAGCACCCAAGTTTGTACCAAAACAAATTCTGAAAAGAAACATTGAATCAAATAAAAAGTAACATCAACGATTCATCTTAATTCAAAATTTGAAATTGGTGAAACTTCCACAAAGAATCGTCAAAAGGATTCAAAGTTTTATTCTAAAAGGGCAATTCTGAAAACATGAACTTGGGTAGCAAAAGTTAAACCATATTCAGTAGAACTGAAACACATGTTCTAGCCAAAACAGAGATCAAACAAAATGTCAAGATCAAAGTTCCAAAGTTCAATATTCCAAACCCACCCAAGACCAAGCAGGCTTGGGTTTCTTTGTTTAAATAGTTTCTTCAACATGTCTGCAGGGGCTCCCGAGGTCGATCATGTCAAAATGGATTATGGATAGTGGAGCTTCCCGACACATGACTGGGATGCTTGCGTTGTTGCATGATGTCAAAGCTATACGGGGAGGTTGCGTTGGTTTTGCTGGGACTCAGGGTGGAAGAATAGTGGGTGAAGGTATTCTCACGAACGGTGTGGTATCTTTCGACAAGGTGAACTACATTGCTGAGCTGGAGAACAATCTTCTGAGCATTTCTCAAATCTATGACAAGAAATTCACAACACACTTCAATGACAAAGAGTGCTTGATTCTCAAAATCGGGATTCAAAATTCTTGAGGAGTGGATCCTCATGCGCGCTCCACAAGAGAATGATCTGTATGTCTTAGATATGAGTGTCGCATCCACAACATCAAAGAAGGTTCAATGCTTCGTTTCTAAAGCTACCGAGAAGGAGTCAATCTTATGGCATCGGAAGATGGGGCACATACACCTGCGAAAGATGAATTATTTGGTGCACAACAACCTAGTGGAGGGTGTTAATCTGAAGAATTTCATTTATATGATGATTGTCTGAGCTATAAGAAAGGGAAACAACATAAGAAATCACACCCAAGAAAGTTGCTTAACTCTATTAAGCTTCCACTAGAAAGGCTTCATATGGATCTCTTTGGGCTAGTAAACGTGAAAAGCATCTCTGGAGATCTATATTGCCTGGTAGTGACAGATGGTTTTTCAAGATTCTCGTGGGTTTTCTTTCTGGAGATTAAAGATGAAACGTTTAAAAGTCTTGTGATTCTCTTCGGGAAGCTAGAAAACCTATATCACTTGCCTATCAAGAGAATCCGCAGTGACAATGGTACAGAGTTCAAAAACTAGAGGATGCTTGAATTCTGCAACGAAAAGGGTATTCTTCACGAATTCAGCCCTCCTTATACTCCTCAACAAAATGGAGTAGCTGAACGTAAAAATTGCACACTGATCGAGACTGCCAGAACAATGCTCGCTAATTCAAAACTTCCAATAAGTTTCTGGACCGAAGCAGTCGCATCTGCGTGTTAGACCCTCAACCGTGTGTTGACAGTCAAGCCTCACAACAAGACCTAATTTGAGCTGCTAAACCATCGAAAGTCGCACCTCGCGTTTTTGGAGCCTTTTGGATCGTCGTGTACTGTTCTAGACCCGGACGGTAAATTTGGTGCCAAATCCTTGGAAGGATTTTTCGTCGGTTATACTAGTCCACAAAAGTGAGTTTTCTTGCCGAGTCTAAACCAGGTTATTCTTGCCCAACATGTTGATTGTCAAAGATATACAATGCCTACGCAGAAACCTGGGGATCCATGGCTGTTCAACTATGACGGGTTATGGAATTCATTTGACCTACCGGAAGTACCATCAGAAGAAGAACTTGTTATGCTTTTTCACCAGCATCAAATCTCCAATCAAGAGGAAGTTTCTAGACCGTTGGTGATTTCCACATCACTTCCTGTCGACATTTCTGATGTAGGTCCGAGCAATAATCTGCAAGAATCAGTCTCTGTACCAATCTTGAAAATTGCTGAATCATCTGCCCATCAACCGATTGATGCCGACTCTGATCGTGAACCGACTTTTGATGATGGGGGAACCAGTTTCGATGAAGGATCTGAGCATATTCAAAGCTTTCTGAATACTCAAGCTGATCAATCAAATGTTAGAAATGAAGCTACATCATATGAACCGGTTGCTGATGAAGTAGTCACGAATTTGCAAAGTCAAGTAGATATTCCAAGTGAAGTAATGCCGAGGACACTATCTTACCATCCGTCAGAGAATATTATTGGCAACTTACAAACCAGAGTGAAAACTCGCAATCAGATCAACGAGGATCTAAGTTGCTTTTATACATATATTGCTCCATTACACCAGACTTTCTTACAGTTGTTTTGTTTCACAGGTTGAACCAGGAAACTGGAAAGACGCGTTGAAAGAGGAAAGTTGGGTGGATGCAATGCAGGAAGAGTTGCTTCAATTCCAGAAACTTGGTGTCTGGAAGCTTGTTGACCTACCAGAGCATCATAAAAAGATTAATACTCGATGGGTCTTCAAGTGCAAAAGAAATGAAAGAGGTATTGTGGTCAGAAACAAAGCTCGGCTCGTGGTCCAGGGCTTTCATCAGCAAGAAGGGATAGATTACAATGAAGTCTATGCCCCTGTCGCTCGTCTTGAAGCTATTCGCATATTCTTGGCCTTTGCTTCTTGGAAAGGATTTAAGGTGTACCAATTGGATGTCAAGTCTGGATTCCTGTACATCAAAGTAAATAAGGAGGTGTACGTCGGCCAACCACCAGGGTTTGTCGATCCGATGCACAAGGATAAGGTCTATCTGTTGAACAAAGTGTTATACTGATTGCACCAGGCCCCGAGAGCCTGGTACGAGACGCTCTCCAAGCATCTCCTGGGAAACGGTTTCTTAAGGGGCTCAGTAGACAATACCCTCTTGACCAAGAAAGTGGATGGACTTCTAATTGTCGTGCAAATATATGTGGATGATATCATCTTCAGATCGACAAATGATAAGCTGTGTAAAGACTTTGAAGAAGTCATGAAGAGAAAATTCGAAATGAGTGCTATGGGGGAGATGAAGTTCTTTTTAGGACTTCAGGTCGAGCAATTGCCTGATGGTATCTTCATTCATCAGACGAAGTATGTTCATGACGTGTTAGAGAAATTTGACATGACGGGATCTAAGCCAACATCAAATCCATTAGCCCTAAATCACGGCATTTGTCCAGACGCTCATGGAGTCAAAGTCGATGAAATATTATATCGCTCCATGATCGGATCCTTGATGTATCTTATAGCTTTGAGACCTGATATCATGTATCCAACATGCATGTGCGCCCGTTATCAGTAATCCAAGAGATTCACACATGTTAGCCGTCAGACGAATCATGCGCTACCTGAAAGCATGTCCAAGCACCGGCTTGTGGTATCCTCGATATGACGACTTCAATCTCATGGGTTATTCAGATTCCGATTTCTGTTGCTGCAAGCTTAATGCCAAATCTACAACGGTTGGCTACCAGTTCTTCGGAACTCGTTTGGTAACGTGGCAATGCAGGAAACAGACCATGGTCGCTCTCTCTACGTGTGAAGCTGAATACGTTTCAGCATCTAGCTGTTGTTCCCAGAACTCTCGATACAACAGCAGATGAGAGACTTCGGACTGCAATTTCTTGACATGCCCATATGTGTACATAATAAGGAGGCTATTGATATCACTATAAATCTTGTTCAACACTCAACACTAAACAAAAGAAATTCGACACCACTTTATCCGTGATTGTTACAAGAAAAAGTTGGTTAGAGTTGAAAAAATCCACACTAATGACCAAAAAGCAGATTTTTGCACCAAAGCTTTTGATAGATCAAGATTTAAAAATCTTTTAAAATTAAATGGTTTAAAAAATCTAATATCAGGGGACACACTTGAGGTTGAATTTGAGGATGACGAGGACTTAACATGATTCTCATCGGTATGATATATGTTTTTTCTGTACCTATTTTTTCTATTTTTTCATTAAAACAAAAACCAAAATATATGTTTTTGATTTTAGGGGGAGAAAATTTGTGGAAAATACAAAAACATTACAAAGGACAAAAAGAGTTTTTGTGAAAAAAGGTGATTACATCAGAAAAGTATCACAATATGCTAAAGATATGGAATGTTAAACAGGTAATTACAGGTCTTACTGATGATGTGCCAATAGGCTTCGCACGTTCAGTAAATTGTTCTTCAAGATATAAACCTAAAAGACAAACTAAGTATTTTGTGGGTCGACATCTCTCGGATACATGGACTTAGTACTCCGAAATTTAGTTTGAGAGAATGTCAGATTCTGCGATACTAGGTCTTTATATTTAATTGATATCTGGGGTATTATCCGAGTTCTTCTAATTTTGCGTCGGCAATGACCTAGAACTTGTATAATACTTTACTCATTATTCACCTCCAAAAGCTGCATAAAAAATTGAGTATGTCATAAAAAGATACGACATATGCAGTTCAAAAAGATTCCTAAATGGAAAATCACCTAAAGTCGTGCCTTCATCTCTTTCTCTGTATGAATACTAACCTGAGTCAAGTCTTGCAACTCACCCCATTTACAGATATCAGTTAGATGTATTCACCTGTGAGATGAAATTCTGGGAATCTCGATGCAGGAGTATATTCTTAGATGGAAACATAGTTACTTCATGTTCCCTAAAATTACCTAATATATCTTGAGATTGTTGAGAAACGCGTAGAGTTTAAGTGGATAAGTATATTGGCAATCTAGGTAAATATGTTTAAGACCATAAAGTTACTATCAAGAACAACGGTACTTGTGATCTGTCTAAATATCTGATGTGATTCTCTTACACAAATCTCACAAAATATGTCTGTAAATACATCGTTATTTACTTTATCTTTATTTCAGAAAACACAAAAAGATTTTCAGTTTATTTTTAGCAATTTATCTTAGATTTTAGTCTACGATGATGGAAATATCATTAGTCCAAGTCAAGGAGACTGTTGCTGAAGGATAGCTGAAGATCACGAGCTGGGAACTAATCTAAAAGGAAGATGATTTCTTAAACGTCAAAAACTTCATTATCTTGAAACTTTAAATCTTAAAATAAATCTGTTTTGGTCAAACATCGGTCAACCAAGGTCATAACTTGGACTTGGTAGGCAAATCAGTTAACCAGGGTCATTAACTTGGACTTGGTCAACTGAGTGGGTAGTAAAAACAGATAAGTTCACAAAAATCAGAAAATAAATAAGTGTGAGGAACTGACTCGTACAAGTGACACACTGACTCTACGAGCGATAAAAGTCTCCATTCGTGCGAGGAATCACTCGTACGAACGACCATGAAATAGTATAAAAAAGATGAATCCTAACCTGAAGAAGAAGAAGAAGAATGATGATGTTTTAAGGCTTGAGCATATGGATGTGTCGACGCTGAAAAGATGAATCTACACTTGAAAGCCTTCCCCAATGCCAAGCCTATTTTCAGGGCTATCACAGATAAAGATTATTTGGCGCCGCCTAGGGGGAAGTGGTGTAAAGATGACAGCGATGATGAAGCAGATGAATTGGAAGCGTTAGACGGTTTTGTTGCGAAGCGAGTATATAGTTTACAAAGGAGGATAAGAAAGGGGGAAAGGGGCTAAACATAAACAGACTATTACATCTTTCTCCTCTACTCCTCAAAAGAAGAAACGTACACCTGCCAGCACAGGATTGGTTGATGAGCCAGAGTTAGAAGAAAATATGGAGACAATGGCTGCTGATATTGAAAGAGAAACGTTTGCTGTTAAAGAAGGAAAAGTTGAAGTGGCATCCTCCTCAAGCACAGACGAAGAGGATAGCATAGCCGGGGAGAAAGAGGGAGCCAAAGAAAGAGAACTTGAAAGATTGGTTGAATATAAGCGTAAAGCTGAGGAGAGGAGCCAGAAAGCGACAGGGGAAGATGATTCTACATATGTACCTACAGACTCTGACATTGACACCCTATTCGCAAATCATCTCAGAGGTCATCAAAACGATTAAAGAGGCAAGCAGCAAGAAGCTCCGACCCTCCGACAGCTAAGTTAAAGAGAAAGGTGCAAAAGAAAACCGATACAGCACAACCAACTACTCAACCACCACCATCACCACCTCCACAACCAAATCCACAGCCACCACCATCACCTCCTACTCAACCACCACCTTCACCTCCTACTCAACCACCACCATCACCTCCCACTCAACCACCACCATCACCACCTACACAACCAACACCACAACCTACTCAACATCAACCCTAGTTCTCAAAAGGAACCAGGTTAGAAGATCAGTTTGACTTCGACTTTGCTGATATTCCAGGGGGAAGAGTTTTCAGCTGACATGTTCAATGATTCACGCATAGAAGAGTTAGAAAAACAAGTAATGCTAAATAGTGTCAAAATTGCTGAGTTACAAGATCAGATCAAAGGGCTTAACGAAGACAAACAGCATCTAGAGGCTATCTTGGCAAGCATCGTGTCCAAAAATGAACAACTGAGGAATCGTATGGCTGAATATGATGCAGAACGCCTCATAAATCAAAGGAAGATGAACTTGTTTGAGAAACTCCTCACGAAGAAACTTGGAATAAATCTGGCTGAAGAGATTGACGAGATCGAAAAAGAAGAAGCCTGACAGAGAGTTGCCGAGCGAGAACGTATTGCCAAAGAACTTTCAGACGCTCAAGGCAAGGGTAAATAGAAGGTTGGTGAGGATCCTGTGATTGTTAAAGCTGTGACAGAAGCTGAATCTGTGCTAACATCTTCTGAAGTAGTGGTGTATGCAGATACAAAGAAGTTTATATTGATCAGAAAGCCAAAGAATTTTGAGATTGACATGATGAATCTTTCTGCTAAACATCAAGAACGACTAAGAAAGAGAAAGATGGAGAAAGAAACTGAAGATGAGATAGATGCGTTTGATGAAAATCCAAAAGAGATTGACGAAGACATAGATGAAAAAGATGATGCGTCAAAGGATAAGTCTGATGATGATACTATAGTGATGATGATGATTTGGGTGGTTCGGCTATTCCTGTAACAGAATCTACCTTGAATGAAGATATAGATTTTTCTATGTACTTAAACGACTCAGCCAACCAGGCTAATAACGACAGAGATCAGGAAGGCTGTATGATAGCTCGAAGGATTCTTCGCATGCAGGAATCCTCACAGTGACTGATGTGTCAACTGTTCCTGTTGTGCAAAAACCGAAGATTTTTTATCTAGAGCATGAGGTGGACGAAGGTGAGTTTGTTCACAACTATACCAAGGAAGAAATTGCGAACATGTTAGGCATAAACAAAGACACATTTGAATTCGATTTCGAAGACGAGCTTAATGGCATCAGTGCTTTTCAGCCTGAGGATTATGTATTTGAACATTTTTCAGACGCACATGATTATGACAAGGTTTTCGTGGAGGATGATTCTGATGACAATGATGCAGATATTGTCGGGGAGGGTACAGATGACTCCCCAACCTTCAGTGAAATATTTGCAGCCGAAAATTATGATTTACTGGAGCGCAAAGTTGAAGAGGTTGTGAAACAAGGAACAGTTCCTCAACGTTTATCTAAAGAAGAAATAGCAGAGATGAGGAAATTGTGGTTCAAGGAATTACCAACAGAGCGTAAATTCAAACGTCCCCTAGCATTCTTCACACTCGATGCTAACATTTCTCTGGGGACATCGTAAGCTGGGGTAGGATCGAAGAGCTTGACGTCTATGTGATTAAACGGGAGTATGGGCTCCAGTACTTCCGATAATTAAGCGATATTAAGACCCTTCCGTTCTGGGACATTACTGAACTGGTGCAGACAAAGATGATAAATCTAAAGATTAAATTTCAAGACTAGCGGCTGTGGAAACTAATAAAGCTGGAAGCTTCTCACGGTTTTAGCCACTGGAAGCCGCATATGCCCAAATGTGTCACAAAGATTGATCCTGTTACGAATGAGAAAGATGTGACGTTGATTGTAAAGAGGCCAAGAGTGATGAAAAACATGCCTCTGATAAAGATGGAGTAAGATTTCTTCAAGATATTCAAATAGTGGCACTACGATTCAAGCACAGGCAAAGCTGTTATTTATGTCCAATCGGTTGAAGATTCTTGGAAGATAACTGAAGAACTATCCGAAGCCGTCATCACACACAAACGTATATATGGGCTATGGCGTGGTATTCGAGTACTAGACCCTATGTGGCTAGTCAACTGCTCCAAGAAGGATATAGAATGCGTATTTTACAACAATATTAGTTTTGAAGATACGGATATAGAACAGGTGCTTCAATTCCAGAAGATTGTTAATGTTTGTTTTGCAAATGATATACATTCAGGAACAGCATGGAACACTACTTGGAGGAAACTAGAAAAGAAGGAGCAACGAAAGAAAGAGAAGAATGTTGAAAGAATAGCTGAGAGAGCTAGGATTGCTTCTTTGAGAAGTTTTCGGTTTAGCAACACATGCAATCGGCCTCCTCGGACCGGCCAAACGCCTATATCTTCTGAGGAGCGTTGCAGGCCTCCGAAACACTTCTTCGGATGATAAATGTCAGGTGATTTTTGAAGATTTTTGAAGAAAATTTTGAAGGCTATCCAAGACTGCGGCAACATCCAAGGGGGAGTTTGTTGGTGCATTATGTCTATTGCCTACGTCTAGTATATGTCGGTTTTGTATATATAAGGCTTAGAATGTCAAATATTGTATGTTTATATATGTTTTATATGTTTTGTTAGTGGCTCGTACGAGTGAGCTTAATGGCTCGTACGAGTGACACCTTGTCACTCGTACGAGGCACCACTCGCACGAGCCAAACACACCTCTCTCCTGTGCGAGTCATGTTGACCTATAAATAGTGGATCTTGAGTGTTGTGTGGAGAGCTGTTGGTGTGTGACTACGGCGAAGCCCTGTCAAAGTGTTTACTCGTCTATAACCTTCACGTCTACTAATATGAATCAAGGCGTTTAAGAATTATATCTTTCTTGTTTGTTTGTCCAACTCGCTAACAATGAATTCCGCCTTTGTTAGCTGAGTCGAATCAGTCTGGTGCTCATAAGAGGAAAGCTGATCCCCTCTAACACAAAGTTTATATACAAGATGTTATGACAGAAGGTGAAACAGATATGATCATTGAAACAGAAATTGTTTATGGACCTGAGAACAAACCACAGGAAGATGAGGATGATGATCAAGAAGACGAAGAGAAAGTGGATTACGAAGGTTCAGAAAATGATGATGATGATGTTGGTGATGACAATAATGGTCAGGGTGATGCAGGTATTAAATTACTGAAGCAACAACTACCAAACCTGGTGAACCTGAAATTCATGTGGAAGATGCACATACTGATGATGTTATGAATGAAGATGTGTTTGGAGTTGAGGGGGAGACTAGTGGAAGTGTGAATGCTAGTGTGGATACTACAGGATTCATCACAGATGCAGTACCACTCACATTCGTTCTTGCTAGTCCAATAGACAATGATTTATTTGAATCAGATGATATTGAAGAGGGAGAATATGTACACAATTATTCTAAAGAAGAACTGGTATTTGATTATGAACAAGAGTTGGCAGAGATGGAGAATGATGATAAAAAAGAAGCTTACGTATTCCAGCCGATTCCTAATGCTAATGAATTTGATGATGTAAAATTTGAAGATGATTCTGATGACGAAGAAGTTTAATATGCGAGTCACGTTAATGAAGAATAACCTACTTTCAATGAGAGGTTTACAGATGAGGCAAAAGTGGTTTAAAATGGTTCCTGCTGAAAGAAAGTTTTGTAGACCTACATTTTTCTTCACAAGGAATAAATACATTTCACCTGGTGATATAATTAGCTAGTGCTGGATACCTAAACTAAAGGTGATCGCGATTAGAATAGAATTTTGGAGTTTAGTATTTCAGAAATATCAATCACATCAAAAGTTTACCATGGTGGGATGCGACGGAGTTGTATAGAATGAGATTGATCAATTATGAACTGTATAAGTATAATCAGAAGGTTCTGAGGTTCATTAAATACCAATCAAGACATCGTTTTCCATAATGGAAGCCTGAGGAACCAAAGAGAATAGTATCTAAAGATGAAATCGATCTAGAGACGGGAAAACCAAAAGTGATGTTAGTGTGCAAACGACGAAAGACGATTAGAAATATGTCGTTGATGAAGATTGACCAAGACTTTCACATAGAATTTAAGTGGTGGCAATATGATCAGATAACTAGAGAAGCGGTTATTGTGTTGTGTAAAGATGGAAACTTGAGATCCATTCGATTCTATGATACGATGTGGATTGTGAACATATCGGAAAAGGATATTGAGATGTTATTCTACAACAAGATTTATTTTAAAAGCATCAACAAAGTTCAAGCAACGTAGTATCAGAAGGTGGTTAGAATGTGCTATGCTTTTGATATACATTCTAGTCGGATGTGGAATACGAAGTGGAGATTGATTGAAATGAAGGAGATATTAAAGAAAAGAGAAAGGAACAAAGAATTGAATATAGACACAAAGAAGCTTAAATCAAAAGAAATCAATATATGAAGTGGGCTCTAAAAGACAGATCAAACGCCAATAGAAGGTTTGAAAGAAGAAGACAGAATTACGTGAAGAATATTTTTTTTGGAAGCAAAGGTTAAAGACTAACGAAGACAAAACTGCGGCATCATCCAAGGGGGGGCTGTTGGAGCATAATGTCTAACGCCTACGTCTTAGTTAATTCTAGATAAAATGTATAGGGCAGGAAATCAGGGTTTATCATGTTTTGTAATGATTTTGTATTATATAGGACGCTTATACACGCGTATGAGCACATACGCATGTGTGAGTATCACATACGTGCATTGGGTACTCACGTGTGAGAGTGGCCTATATATAGAACATGGTCAGATGCATGTGTAACTTTTGACATTTTGGAGAGCTTTGTGTCTTTTTAGAGATTTGTTGTTCAAGACTTAATGAAACTTTGAGTTAATGAAACAAGTGTGTTACTTGATTATATTTTGGATTCCGCACTTAATATGATTGATTAAATATCAGACAATGTAGTCTTTTCATGTTCCGGACATTTCTAGACCTAGAACTATGATCCTACAAAGGGTTTCACTATTTAAGTAATATGTGTAGGGGCTCCCAAGGTCAATCATATCAAAATGGATAATGGACAGTGGAGCTTCTCGTCACATGACAGGAATGTTGGCCTTACTCTATGATGTTAAGTCTATTCGTGGAGGCTAAGTAGGGTTCGCTGGAAATCAAGGTGGAAGAATTGTTGGAGAAGGAAAACTTTCCAATGGAGTGGTCTCGTTCGACAAAGTGAACTACATTGCTGAATTAGAGAACAATTTACTAAGCATTTCACAGATTTGTGATAAGAAGTTTACAACGCACTTCAATGATAAAGAATGCTTAATTCTAAATTCGGGATTCAAAATTTCCGAGGAGTGGATTCTCATGCGCGCTCCACGAGAGAATGATCTTTATGTTCTAGACATGAGCGTCGCATCCACTACATTGAAGTCAGCACAATGTTTTGTTACGAAAGCAAATGAAAAAGAATCGATCTTATGGCATCGAAAGATGGGAGATATCCCTTTGAGAAAAATGAACTATCTAGTGCACAACAATCTAGTGGAGGGTGTTAATCTCAAAAGTTTTCATCTGAATGATGATTGTCTTAGCTGCAAAAGGGGAAGCAGCATAAGAAATCACACCCGAGAACTTCTGAATTCTACAAAATTACCATTAGAGAGGCTTCATATGGATCTTTCAGGCCAATCAACGTCAAAAGCATATCTAGTGATCTATACTGCATTGTTGTGACAGACGACTATTCGAGATTCTCATGGGTTATCTTCTAGGAGAGTAAACATGAGACATTTGATAATCTTATGGTCCTCTTCAGAAAGTTAGAGAACTTGTACCATCTTCCAATCAGACGAATACGAAGTGATAATGGGACTGATTTCAAAAATAATTGAATGCTCAAATTTTGTAAAGACAAAGGTATTCTTCACGAATTCAGCACCCCCTATACTCCGCAACAAAATGGAGTAGCTGAACGTAAGACTCGAATTCTCATTGAAACTGCACGCACGATGCTCGCTGATTCAAAGTTACCTGTTAGTTTCTAGAGCGAAGCCATTGCCTCTGCATGTTACACATTGAACAGGGTTTTAACCATCAAGGAACATAAGAAGACATGTTTCAAACTGCTTAACCAACAAAAGCCGAACTTAGAGTTTTTGGAACCATTTGGATCTCCATGTACGGTCATTGACCCGGATGGTGGTAAATTTGGTGCCATTTCTTTGGAGGGATTTTTTCATAGGATATGCAAGTCCGTCGAGAAGAGTGTGTTTGATAAGTTTAAATTGAGTTATTCTTGCTCAACATGTTGATTGTCAGAAGTATACAAGGCCTATCAAAAGCTTGGTGAATCCTTGATGTTCAACTACGAGAGTTTATGGAATTCTTTCGATCTGCCAGAATAACCAAATAAAGAGGAACTCATGTTGTCAGATCAACAACAGCAAGCATCTAATCAAGAACAAGTTCCAAGACCAATGGTGGTTACACAACCATCTATTGGCACAAATGATTCTGGAGAAGGTCCGAGCAGGACTTAAACAGAACTTGTCGGCCTACCAGTAGTGAATGTCATAGAGCCCACTTTCGACCAATCTGACGATTCTAATTCAGGTGTTGGGCGACATATGATCAAGATGGTAAATCTAGCTATGATGAAGGTTCGAGCAGATAACAAGTTTGTTAAATCAATCTGCAAGTCCTAGCACTCAAATGAAGCTTCAACGAGTACTCCGGTTGCTGAACAAAACATCACAAATTTGGAAAGCGAAGTAAATGTTCATAATGAAGTAATGCGAGAAATTTGTCTTACCACCCTTTAGAGAATATTATTGGAGAGCTGTAAGCTGGAGTTAAAGTGCGCAATCAGATCAACAAGAATCTTAGTTGTTTTTATACCAAAATTGCACCAATTCAAGATATATGCTTACATCGTTGTTTCATTTCGCAGATTGAACCGAAATCGAATAAGGAAGTGCTTGACGATGATAGCTGGATAAATGCAATGCAGGAGGAACTGCAACAATTCGAATGCTTAGTGTCTGGAAGCTTGTTGACCTACCGGCTAATCACAAAGCTATTGCTACCAAATGGGTTTTCAAGTGCAAAATAGATGATCAAGGGGTAATTGTGCACAATAAAGCTCGACTGGTTATCAAAGGTTTTCATCAGCAAGAAGGCATTGATTATACAGAGGTTTATGCTTCGGTCGCAAGACTAGAAGCAATCCGAATATTCCTGGCGTTTGCGTCATGGAAAGGTTTTAAAGTGTACCAGTTGGATGTCAAATCAGCTTTCCTTTACTGAAAAGTGAAAGAGGAAGTGTATGGTGGACAACCACCAGGGTTTGTCGATCAGTGCATAAAAACAAGGCTTACTTACTAGATAAGGCATTATACGGGTTGCATCAGGCCCCGAGATCCTGGTAGGAGACACTCTCTCAGTACCTTTTAAACAACGACTTTACTAGAGGCACTGTTGATAGCACACTCTTCACACGGGAAGTGAAAGGACATCTGCTGATTATACAAATCTATGTGGATGACATCATCTTTGGCTCTACGAACGATGCGATGTGTAAAGAATTTGAAAAAGTCATGAAAAAGAAATTTGAAATGAGTTCAATGGAAGAGATGAAGTTCTTCTTGGGCTTCAGGTTGATCAGTTGCCTGATGGTATCTTCATCCATCAAACAAAGTACGTCCATGATATCTTAGAGAAATTCGAAATGTCGGGAACGTCACCATTATCTAGCCATTGGCAATTAATCATGGCATCTGCCAGACGAACATGGAGTCAAGACAGATGAAGCCTTATATCAATCAATGATTGGATCACCGATGAATCTTACAGCATCAAGACTAGACATCATGTATCCAACATGCCTTTGCGCCCGATATCAATCGAGTCCTCGAGTGTCACACCTGATGATAGTCAAGCGGATTTCAGATACTTTAAAGGTTGCCTAAGCACCGGCTTGTGGTATCCGCCAAATGACAACTTTCACCTCCTAGGATATTCAGACTCAGATTTCAGATGCTGCAAACTTTATGCCAAATCTACAACGACTGGTTGCCAGTACGCATAGTAACGTGGCAACGCAAGAAGCAAACCATGGTCACTCTCTCTACTTGTGAGGCTGAATACATTTCGGCTTCTAGTTGTTGTTCCCAAATTTTGTGGATACAACAACAGATGAGAAACTTTAGATTCCAATTTCTTGATGCGCCCATATATGTAGATAGCAAGGCTACCATCGATATAACTAAAAACCCAATTCATCACTCTAAAACTAAACATATTGAATTCGACCTCACTTTATCCGTGATTTCCACAAGAAAAAGTTGATTCGAATAGAAAAGATCCACACTAATGAACTAAAGGCAGATTTTTATACCAAACCATTTGATCGAACCAGATTTAAATATCTTTTGAGAATTAATGGTATGAAAATTCTAACATCAGATGGGGAATTAGAGGATGCATACGGATCGGATGACGAGTTTTCATAATCCTCGTCGGTTTGTCACATTTTATATAGTTTTTCAGAATTTCTTTCTTTAAAACAAAATCCAAAAATATGATTTTGATTTTAGAGGGAGAAATGTTGTAGAAAATACAAAAACATTAAAAATGCAAAATGTACAAAAACATGAAAAAGACAAAAAGAGTTTTCGTGAAAAGAGGAAATCATATTACATCGGTGGTCTATCATGGTATGCTAAAGATTTGTAGTGTTAAAAAGTTTAAACAAGTCTCACTGAGTATGTGCCAGTAGGCTTGGCACATTCAGTAGATTATTTCTGAGATATAAACTTAAAAGAAAAAACATCTTAATTAGTGGCTTAACATCTCTCGGATATATGGTCTTACTACACCGAAATTTCGTTTCAGAGATTGTCGGTTTCTGAGATACCCTAGGTCTTTCTTAATAATTGATATCTGGGGTATTATACAAGTTCTTATTATTTTGCATCGCAATGGACTAGAAATTATAGAATACTTTTGCTTTAAAAACACGAAACCGCATCAAATTGTAAGTAGATCCAACAATTGAAGTAAAAGATTCCAAATTGGAACACTACTTTTAAAGTAGAGCCTTCATCTCTTTTCTTTGTACGGTGGTACTAACCTGAGCTCTCAAGGTCTCGCATTACCCAGAAATAGATATCAATTAGATATATTCACGTGTAAGATGAAATCTAGGGAATCTTGATACGGGAGTATATTCTAAAGTGGGAAACATTGTTAAGTCAAGTCCCTAAAATTACCTAACGTATCTCGGAACAATTGAGAAATGTGTAGAGGTTTAAGTGGACTGGGATACTGACAATCTAAGTGAATCTGTTTGAAAGCCTTATAAAGGTCAATGGACTAGTGATATTTCTCAGAACTGATTGATCCTCTAATACAAACTCAACAAAAATATGTCTGTAAATATATTTGTACATAGTTTTGTCGTTCATGATTCGTTTCGATTACCGATGTTAAAAAGCTGATTTTCAAAATCTAGAGCTGCTAAACAAAAATCAGAATTTTGAAATTGTCCGAAAATGATTAAAGTTCATTGAGTTGAGACTGTCCAAAAATGATTAAAGTTCATTAAGTTGAGACTTAAATTTGAGTCAAAACATAAGTTTGTTCTTAATAAGATCAATCAAGGTCATTAATTTACTTGATAGATAAATCCGATAATCAAGGTCATTAACTTGGACTTGATTAACTAAGAGGGTTTATAAATGAGAAAAAAGATTAAAATTTGAAATGTTTACATTTAGAAATTTCAAAGTTTGAATCTGAAGTTAAATGTATAAAAGAATGAACAGGAAGTTAAATGTAAAGAAGAGCAGGATAGAAATGTTGAATGATGATAAAGAATGCTTAAAGAAAGGGGGAGTGTGCTGATACGCAATGTTTACTATTCAAGATCAAGAAAATAGAAGACTGTTGATAATGTCTGAAGATCAAGAAAGTTAAAGCTATTAAAGTTTTGAAGAAACTTAAAGAATTTTAAAGACTCTGGATCTTAAATGAAGATTCGAGGACTGTGGTAACAACCAATGGGGAGACTGTTGATGCATATGTCTGTCGCCTACGTCATCGAATACAATTGAGTCTGTATATAGTTGCATAATGTTAGAATGTACGTTGGTCACTTCGCACGAAGTGGATATGCACTTCGTACAAAGGTAATCTATCTTCATTCAAAGTGAAACTATCTTCGTACGAAAGAGAATTACCTTCGCACGAAGATAGAATCTAGCATCGTACGAAGGTAATGTGTCGTCTATAAATGGACGTGCAAGCTAGTTCATTTGTAACGTTTTGTGATTTGGACGGCGGAGCTCTGTCCGACTGTTTCTAGGATCTGTAACGTACAACAAGTTAATGAAACCATGATTAAAGTGAATACAGCGTGTTTACAGTGTCGCTTAACTATACATAGATTCCGCACGTGTATACTAGGTCAACAAATTAGGACCTTTGCTATTGGACAAAACGATCCTACAATCCCAAACAACCTTCATTGACACTAATATAGCATGAACAACCCTAGTTGGCCATTATTGGCCCTAATTGGTCCATCAATCATCCAAATAGACTATTAATTGTCCTTAATGCACTTCATTGACAAAAATGGAGCATGAACAACCCTAGTTAACCATCGCTAGCCCTAATTGATCCAGTTAACCATCCTAAAGGACAATTGATCATTCTAAAAGCCATTCTTGACAATAATGGAACATGAATAACCCTAGTTGACCACCATTGGCTATAATTAACCTATTCATCATCCTCGTGGACAACTAAACACCATAAATCCTTCATTAACATAAATATAGCATGAACAACCCTAGTTGACCACCATTGTTCTACTTAATCTATCAATCATCCTAATGGACCATTAATCATCTTAAACAACCTTCATTGATACTAATGTAGCATGAACAACCCTAGTTAACCATTACTAGCCCAAATTGGTCCATCAATTATATTTTAATGCCCTTCGTTGACAAAAACTGGAGCATGAAGAACCCTAGATGACCACCACTATCCCTAATTGACCCTAATGGACCATTAAACATCCTAAATGGTCTTCATTGACAAAAATGTAGTTTGAACAACCTTAGTTTACCATCATTAATATATGTTTAAACAACATGCATGAGATCACCACTGTATCTAAAAAAATATTAATCATTAAATGATACATATATATAGAAAGAGGGTATGATGCACAGCTAATGGGAACCACAATTTTTAAACTAAATTTCCAACAAACAATAAAATTTTTCTTTCGTACTCTTCTAATATGTCTTTCAACAAAAATCCCTTTTTTAATGAAATTCCATTAAAAACTCAGCACTTGGGATATGTTATTTGATCAAATTCCAATTATAAGCTATCCTAGACCTTGTTTATGGATATGGTGGTAAATGTGAAAGCCAAAAAGAGAAGTTCTGACAAAGCCTTTCTCATGTAACCCAAGCTTCTTAGCTTTTCTCTTCAAAAAATTTTGGCTGAAAATGTTTTTCAACAGGGTGAAGCCATTCAAATGAAAAGTCTTTCAAATGAAACTTTCACTCGCATGATCATGATGACCACTAAGGTCAATAAAACCCAGTGGAAGAAAATGTTTTAGAAACTGAGGTTACATCTGTTATCTCAACATCTGTTATTTAGCCCACTACTCCTAGTGATCACATTATTCAACCCACCACTGTGGAACCCACACTAGAAATATCCACAACAACCATTTCCATTCTAAAAGGCAAACGAAGTACCTCTGGAGGATGAGATGCCAGAGGAACCTGCTGTAATACAAATGCAGCTTACAACATCTGTTGATACTTCCTCTCAACTAATGCAAACATCTCAACCCATCCAAACTCCTTACTTCTCCTCACAAAAGGAGAGTGTTGTAGGCAATTGGGAACTAAAGAATGAGTTTGATGATTAACTTGAACATCTATTCTCAAGTCCATCTCCAGGGCTATCTATATTTCATAATCACACACTAATATATTTCCAATGATGTAACCATGGCTTGATACAATTGACACCCCCGACTTAAACAAACCTAGTTCCTCTCAATCACTTATCACAATGCTCCTATAAGTGACTAGGTTAAGTCCAGTGCTCATTGATAGCCCACAAGCAGAGGAGGGTACACCACTTGACTCACAAGTGACTCTTGCTGGGTTTTCAAATGAAGCAGCCACGACAACTATAGGGACACCAGTCCCACTGTTGAACACTGGTTCCATCTTTAACACTTCCTTGAAGGAAATAAATGTAGAATCTACAATTATACACTCAATGAAGTTGGAAGTCCCCAAAACCAAGAATAAAGGGCATCTGGTCTAAAACCAGATACAACCACCTCTGGTGGAAATTCAGATGATCCTATAATTTAGATGATGGATTATAATATCAGGAATTGACAAAGAGCGTTACTGATATGCACCAAATTCAACATAAAAATTATATCAAATAAGGTATAAAATCGATCCTTTTATGTACTAATGTTGGAAAAAGTACGTAAATGTACAAAAGGAACAAATTGACAGCAAAAACCTACATAATACAAAAGAAGAGAAGCTGATACATCATACCGACCCTTTGAGCCACTCAACATACAGTCGGCCCCAAGGCATAGGGTCGTGCCCCACTCCAGATTCCATGAAGGAAAAAACAAACAGAATAAGACAAGAGGCACGAGGCCGTGTCCAATGGACATTGGTCATGGTCAACTCCCAGATATGCAAAATCTTCAATAGTACAGCAAGTACAAGACCACACGGTTGTGCCCCTAACACATAGGCTGTGTGAGCAAACGGACTAACACAATCATTAAATGAAGATAGAGAAGAAGGAGACACGGGTCGTGCCCTCTGGGCACAGGACCGTGTGAGGAGTCTATTCCGGCTATAAATACGAGTGCTTGGTTCAATTGCAATCCAACCCTTGACAAACCACTTCTCTTACACCTACCACCACTTCACCACCACAATACCACCATAATCCACCACATTCCTCCATCATCCATCCTTAGAGTATGTGTAGTAGTCTCGGGATCCAAGATTGATCGTAAGATTTTTTGTCAAACGAAGGCCATGCTTGGCTAATCTCTTATATCACTTGGTGAAGATAAGTCTTTTATGTATTACTATTGATTTCCAAGCTTTGGTAACTTTTAAATTGGGTATATATTAATGACTTTAATAACTTGTTTTTTATATGGAAAGTGAACTTTATTCTATTATCTCTTCATGTTTTGTTGATTCACTCATTCGTGTCTTCACTGTCTATGTAAAGCGTGTTAACTGCCTAGAATGGGGTTAGAAGGGAGGTTTGGGTAAAGTTCTTGCCTCATTCAGTGTATAGATCCTGCAAGGACTGGTTCAAGCTTATTAGGACTTCTATTGAGGTAGACAACATCAAATTGGGAAAAGTAAGAATGGCTTGAACCCCTTATAAATAAACTACTATTAAAACTTTAAACCGGCCTTGTGGGATTGTATCCTTGCTAACTCAGATGAATATGGCCGAGGGTAGCATTGCCTCCAAAAGAGGGACATGCCACATTTTGCATTAATAACTTACTTAATTATCTTTTAATATTCCAGCCTTGCGTAACTGTATCCCTGCTGATTCAGACCAATATGGCTAAGGGTAGCGTTGCCTCCAAAAGAGGGACATGCCATCATAACTTAGATAATCTCTTAAGAAACCCAAAGTGCGAAAATCATCAAAGGATACGTAAAAGATGAGTTGGAACCAAGTGATTCTATCTTGTCTATTTGTTTATTTTATATTGTTGTTTCTTTTTTAATTTTTAATTACCAAAAATCTCCTCTTAAAATTTAGTTAGATTAGACATTGACAATATTCCGGTATTAAAAGCTCTTGTGTCCTTTGATGACCTCGGTATCTACCATCACTATACTACGCCAACGATGGGTGCACTTGCCCTAGCGTGTTGTAGAGAGTGATAGTGTTATGTCGTGTTTTATAAATTTAAAGCTTGATAAACGAGATAAAGTGCTTAAAAATATATCAAAAATTATACCCATGCTCGCACACGTTAGTTACCAAGATCGAATCTTCCATAGCTAAAATGAAAGATATGATGAAAATCTTGGTGCAAAACTCAAAGCCACCACCTTCAAATTCAGTTCATGTCAAAAACTTATGGACATATGTTCAACCATTTCTTCATCAACAAAAACAATCTGCAAATGTCACCCATAACATTCACATGGAACTTATCAGAAATACGGGTTGAAGCTAGGTACATAGATACTCAAGCTAAGATAAAGGCCATTAAAGATCATCTTCTCAAGACTACAGGATATGCTCCTAACCCTATGTATCCTAATGCCAAAATGGGGAGAATGAAGAAGGAATGAGAGAAATACCTCCCCATATTAAGAAAGCACAAAAGAAATCTGATCAGTTTGCTAACAAAAAGGCAAAGGAGGATGCCATAGAAAAAGATAAAAGAAAAGATACCAAACAGGCCAAAGTTACCTTAACAGTGTAAGAGAAACTTGAAATGTAGAAACCTCAAGAAAATCCAGGTACTTCAACAGATGCACTTGCTAGAAGACAACCTGCAAGGCAAGTTAATATCACTTCCCAAACTACTGCTACCACTGATCATCAAACCATTGCTCCTCAATCCATTCAAACTATCCAAACAATTGAAATATCTATTGGCATTAAAATATGCAAACCAGCCCACACTCCATATCCTCCACCAAAGCACCCACTCATTATACCAGGGGAAGGAGACAAAAGTTTATTATCCAAGATGATGATGAAGAAACTCCACCAGCTACACCCATCATAACTACAACTTCCATCTATACCACTTCATCACTACCACAAACCACGAAACCACTCATTACCACCATCTGAAAACCTAATCTATTGTCTTCATCAACACCTAATCCATCAATTACCACAAAATTGAATGCCACTTCAGATCCTTTGGAAGTATTTTCTGTATCTTCAGAAATACAGTCCTGCTACACCATAGATGATTCAAGCCATTTAACCTTTTTATCTCTACACAACTCTCCATGACCTACAAATGTCAAAGAATACTTGGAATTAAAATTGAAATTAGCTGAAAAGGTTATGCCAAGGATGATAGTAGGCATAATTCATTTGGTTTGAAGAACTCAGAAAGGTCAATCCTCTTGAAGATTATGCCAAGGATATGTGTATGAAACTCTCTCATGCACCAGTCACAGACGCTGAACTTAAAAGACATTGATAGATTACTACTTAGATCACACAATGAAGGAAAAATCTTACTGAGCAACAAGAGCTCAATTCTTTGGGTGGACAACTGAAGCCTTACTAGATGAAATCCTAAGAATAGAAAAGATGTTCCTTGACCCACTGCAAAACCTACACCAACAAATTAGAAGACAGGCAAAAGGCCAAATGAAAAAAGGGTCCTGCAGTTATAGAGAATGAAAGAAGAGATGGTTGCAAGTTTGAAATCAATGGCAAGATGGAGTGAATCAACTATTGAAGAACTCTACAAGAAATTGGAAGAACTTAGAAAAAGGGATCCTTCAAATCCAATAAAGCCAGTATATGATCAACTAGACTTCTCTATCAAAACCTTCGCTGCTCCAACAGAACTTCCTTCAGCCAAAAACATATCTTTAGCTATAAGAAATTACTTGAAAAGACAGAAAGAGATGACTACCAAAGATATGAAAGAATATGAAGATTATTTCAGGAAGGAGGGATCATAAACCAACTCTTGTATGCAAATCTAAATGCAGACCCTACTGATCTCGTTAGTCACGTTTTGGGTAGACTACTGTCACACCCTCAATTTCCACTTGCGGAGTTCTACCGCGAGGCGTGTGAACAAACCAGAATCTGAAACACTAGTACGTCGAACGACTCTATATGATTTGATTATACGTTTTCCAAAATTGTTCTTTGTAGATTTTATATCAATTACCAATATTTAGCAGAGCATTAATTTTAAAGTTTGAGCGGAAGCATAAATAAGTAATGATGCGGGCGCCAACACAAACGCCAAAACAACTTGAAAAATCCCAAAACAATATTAATAAATAAGACTCTATAATGATGTCTTGTTCAATGCATGTGCGTGCACCTAGAGCTCCTAGCGTCCTGAGAAACATGTAAAGAAACAAGTGTCAACATTAAAGATGAGTGAGTTCACAGGTTTTCATAAATTCGTTTGTTCGGTTATAGTTTGTTTACTCCGTTATCCCCAACCCGGGATAACATATCAGTCCCATTATTCCAATCCCGGAATAACAAGTTGTTGCTTCCAATATTCCCAACCCGGAATATTAAGTTGTTGTTTCCATTATCCCCAACCCGGGATAATAAGTTGATGTTTCCAATATTCCCAACCCGGAATATTAAGTTGTTTCGTAATTAAGTTCAATATTAATGTATATAGGTAGCTAGCCTAAAGTCATGTCACGTAAGAGTTCGCGATCGAAGCTGACAGTTGTGCCTCCGTTTTGCCAGGCCTATCACATGACCATGGCGATGTTAGGCCAATTATTCACCCGTTGACCATACCAGGTCGGCTAGCGCGACTAGCTCGGATGGGGCTCGTCAGACCCAGTAGTACTACTTATAATTCCCCGCTATTTAACCCAAATACTAACGATCCGAGGAGGTTGTCGAGGACTTAAGTGATAAAGCTGCTTAGTGACCATAACATTACATTAACATTAACTTAGTTACCGTATAGTTATGTGACGTTAAATTCGTATAACGTAAAGAGATAGAGTTTGAGAGTGTATACATGTTTCTCCCCCTGTTGTTTAAAAACCGGATAAAGTTAGGGGCCGTGAACTCACCTTTATTTGCTCGGTTAGTGTAGCAAAGATGTTATAAGAGATGGGACCGCTAGTTGCGTCCTAACAAACCAATTAATTCCACGTCAGTGTGAAATCACACCAATACAAATTTCACACGCAATTTACTCACAAAGTGATACACACAAACAACATATCTAACACTCAAACATGCATGCAAGTATTCTCATGTGATCATAGGAATCAAACAACTTATCATGAACATATTCCAAATCCATACAACACTTTATGCATACAATCACAAGTTATCAACTTTCTGCTTAACACTCAATTATTCAGCTGTTTTCTAAGATTTTTACAAAATAGTTCTAACATTCCAAAAATTCCCATATTTTTACAGTAGGTGACATTTATACCATAGAAATTTATATAATTTTTCCAAGTCCTAAATCTTTACCAATTAGCCATAAATATTAATTCATTAAGCTGCAGTCAGATTTACCGCTTTCTGACTGCAGTCCACGGAAGAATTTATTTAAAAATCACTGCTCGTCCGATTAACAAAATTCCAGTTGGAGCTGCCCGGAAATTTCTGTACCTAGTTTCTGTACAAAAATCATGGCTCAACTCCCTACTGATCTTAAAATCTAACCTGATAAACAATCAACAAAATTCCAGCATTTTAACAGCTTTAGCTACTGAACTTGTTTAGCCCTTTAAAAATATCAAACGACTTCAGAAAATTATGAATCCAGCGCCATTAGATTTCTTATTCAATTCTCTACGTTCTAGACTTCAGAAAATCCGTTTTTCGACAACTAACGACCAAGTTACAGCCTGATGAAGTCGGCTGGAACTTTCACTCAGCATCCTGTTTCAGCATGTTATTATTATGAACTCGTGTAATCCCGTTCATGCGATTACCCTAAGCGATCTAGCTCTGATTTCTAGTCCTAGATTAATACTAATAACCTATCCATGCAAACCCTACACAATAACTTTTGTCTTTATAACGAATCACAGCCTACATACTCAGTTTTCAAACAACATGCAAACTCTCAATCTTGTATTAACAATCCGAAACTATACCGACATGCGATCTGAGAATCATCAACAATCAAGACACATATGTCCGCAACAACTAAGCATCCAAGCATACATATAATCCGAAGACCATACAATCTATTCATTCAAACATATAATCCGAAGACCATACAATCTATTCATTCAAACATATAACCCGAAGACCATACAATCTATTCGTTCAAACATATAATTAACCGAAACATGATCTTGTAATCACGTATGGTCCTAACCTTGAATAACTAGACAACAAGCCGAGATGTGGACAAGTGCGACTCGGCTGCTGCTTGCTGCGACCGAGAGAAAGCAAAGCTGATCTTGCGACCGAAACCGAAAAGGGACTGAAGGTGACCGGCTGTTAGCGACCGAGAAAGTGAACCGGCTGATTAGATCTAGATGATGAAGGAATGGGAGCTGTTTTGCGATCAATGGAGCATGAGGAAGCAGCCAACGGCTGTTTTACTTATTAGGGTTTTAGGAATTGTGAAGGAAGATGCATGTGGGTTGTATATATATAGGCGCAACAAGATGAGGTTTACGGTTCTAGATGAGTATTCATGGCCGAGGGACTTGGGTGGTTGGTTTGGGTTTGATCTCGGTCGAAAATCTGATTTGGTTTGGTTTGGGTTTTGCGGCCGAGTGGTTAGAATATTAAAGTTTAGGTTTGATCTTTGATTCTTGTTCTCTTTTGGCCGAAGACTTGGGTTCCAAGTTTCCTAGTTTCACCAAGAGTTCGGTTTGTGTTTGTGTCGCGGTTCGGTTCGTGTGCATATTTATTATACATACATATATTGGATAACTAAAGCAATTACACAAACACTTATCACTTATTCATCAATTCGTAGACGTTCGTACACATAGCACGTAATTAGATTGACAAGTATTACGTTTAAGTTATCCGAAAAACCCGGGATATCACAACTACCTTCTCCAAACTCATCTAAAAATAACTTTTGCCTCATCAAATCCTTCCAACTCCAAAAATTCTAAAATGGAAATCAGACAAGATTAGCCAAAAATTGACTTTGCTCAGAGCAGATGGAGAGGTTGAAATGATCTCTGTGAATAGTTTATTTGGCCTGAAAAATGAAGATCTACAAGACCTATTGGGTCTTGAATTTGAAGGGGATCCAGAAGATCTTTAATCTATGAAGTTTGAATTACAAATTAAATGGAATATAAGAGAAAAGATTATGAGCAATAAAGAATGATCAAAATACCATTTAGTTTTGGCATCATCAGTTTAAGGGGGAGATTGTTGAACCCGTAAAAGACCAGATGATTGTAAAAGCCAAAATATGCTAACCTGGTCAAGAATAAAACAAGTCATGAAGATCAACTCATCCCAAAGATAATGAATCTTGAACACTAGAAGATCTATTTGAAGACTCAAAGATCTATTAAAGAGATGAAAGCTCTTTAATGAAGGATAAAGGTCTGTCGAATATTAAAGCTCTGATGAAGGATAAAGCACTGATGAGAAGATGAAACATTTGTTTAGGCCTGAACAGATGTTTAGTATTAACAAATAGATGTTATTACTACAATAGAGTCTGTAAAACCGTTGTTAAGAGTCTTAGAACAAATGTTAGAATGATCAGATGTTTCTAACATTTGAGAATCTTTTCTATTAGGAATGTTAGATGTCACTATTATGGTGATGTCAGCTTTGATTGCCTAAACAGACGTTTGTACTTTCACTATTAAGATCTATTTATCACTTTCACCACATTCCTTTTGTACGAACAGATAGATAGTGCTCAGGCTGAAGGGGGTGAAATCATAGTTGAAATTATACTCATTTGATTATCTTTGAAATATAGTATGAAACCTTTCCATATTTGTATTTGTGTTTAATTTTCGCTGCATTCAATTAAGTACTCTCATAATTAAATATGATCAACGACATTTTACTGTTTCATTGATAATACGCATAAAAACACACTTAGATTCCAACATATAATTACACACACACACACACAATTAAATATAAATGATTAACATGTTGTAAAAATGATTTTGGATGAAGTGGCAAAGACAAAACATATAATCTAACCAAAATGCCCTTGAGTTAACTGCCATTTGTTGATGGAGTTAGTGGGTTGGACAAAAATGAAAAAAAATACAAACGTTAGGGAACCAGGGGAGAAATTAACTATTTTGACTAAAGTGGCATTTTGAGCCAAACCTCAAGGACTAAAATGGCAATTTACGCTTTTAGTTTTCTCGGCAAGAACAAAAAATTGTATTTAACCTGTTTGAATAAAACTTTTATAAAATCTTGGATAAAAATAAGCACATGATATTACATTGCTAAAAACAAAAAGGGTAAACACGTCACTTTAAAAAAAACAAACCGCAACGTAGCTTTGATGGCATGTATGTTTGTTCTTGATCACTTGTACATTATTATTAACAACTCGATTTTGAGTAAAGTTTGTCAACACGTATATAAAAAATAAACATGTCACAATGGCATATATAGAATTTATAAAACATCGTATCTTAATAGTTATAAACGAAAAACACAATATATTTAAAAGTAATTATAATATGAAAAATTAAAGAATAGTAGAAAAACCACACCTACATAGGACATTAATGTTTGTTCATATAATGTCAGTTTAGTTGCCAATGTGGGGCTAGATCACTTGGTAGAGGCTCTTGCATCTTAGTAGGGGGTCTTGGATTCAATATTTAGTAAAGAGTAAATTAGTTTAGACTTTATTTGGTGTAGTTTAGGAGCATGTACATTACATCTGTTTCCATGTATGGTTTGTATAGTAATTCGAGTCGTTTTGTGTCGTATTACCATTGGTTTTGTATATTATCATGTCTTGTGTGTTTGCAGGGTTCAAGAAGTAAAAATGAGCTAAGACGTTAAAGAAACGAGCACACAGGAGAAGGTTTGGGCTTAGTGAAGGATTCTCATGGACTGGAAATGGATATTTGAGAAGATTAGATGATATAGAATTGAATTACGAAGCCGTAGGTGAAAATGGTGAAGAAAACGAAGTTGAAACGAAGAAGTTATGACGAAAACGGTTTTCTTAGTACGCATGTTGGTCGCGTCGTTCAACCACGAAGCATTAAGGATCCTGCACGATGCGAGGAGGGACCTGTTCAGTGCGTAAATGTCCATTTTAAACCTATTTAAGCCCATTATTAACCCTATCATAACCTAGACAAATTTGCAGCTAAGAAAAGGAGATTTTAGAGATCAGGATACCAAAAGTTAAAGACTTTAAGCATTGGGAGTGAAGCTAGCCTTGAAAACATCATTCGGTTTCTTTGTTTCCTTGTCTTAATTGATTATCATGTCTTGTGAACCTAGTTTAGACCTTGTTCGTGTTTTCAAGGCTATGTTAGGCTAATTTTCTATGCACTATCTAGCTCGAATGATGATTACATTTGCTTGATTATAATTCTTTCGGTTTTGGACATGTTATGTGGATTTGATTAATAAATTTCATGACTTTGGTTTCAATGTTCTAGTGTACATACCTAATCTTTCTTAAATCGTTATCATATGTTCATTTGTGTTCTTGTGGATGTCTTCTATGTATGGATGCTAGTTAGTTCATGGATTGTGTGTTAGGGGCTAGTTTACGGTCAATAGTATACGATTTCCCGTAGAAACTGTGATTAGGATTTAATTAGGATTAAGTGTTCTACCAATCTCAATAGCCATGAGGTGAGAGGTTGTTGGCTAGTCTCGAGTGATAAGGTTTCTAGGTTAGATTCCTCGTGAGAAGGTCCCCTATTTCACAATCTCTGTCCGCTAGTTGAGTTAGATCATAAACCATAGTTTTCCTAGAATTTCGTGTCGTGAGGTAGAGTGTCCAAGGGTGCTTCATAATTACACTAGGATAACCTGTGACGAGTCCTATAAATCAATAGTTAAACAACTGAATAGGTTGCCATAGGTTTCTTCTTGAGAAGGGTCGAGGGTCCTGTTTAGTTAATCTATAATTCAGAATCTTAATATCCCAGTTTCTACATTAGTTCCAAAACCGATAGAACATGTCTTGCAAGTGTAGGATTCAGACCTAGGTGGTGTGTTTCCCATCATCTTATCACATCCTCAGCTTGCATTTGTGTGTATAGTCAATTTTAGTTAATTTAGTAGTTTGTTAGAAACCCCCCTCCCCATCAACAGAACAATTAAGTCGTTTCAGTCTTAGAAAGTTAGCCAAGTCTAGTAAACGTAATTAGAGAGTCTCGTGGGTTTGATACTTGTACTTACTTAGGCTATACTGCATTGCACGATACATTTGTCGCTTTAGAGAGTCTATTTTTATAAACTTAAAATGTAGTGTGTATAGTTTAGGCTAAAATCAGTTAGTTTTAATTGACCATTTCAAGCATATCAGTAAGCTTTGTCATTAAAAAAAAGTAGTACATTTACATATGTAGTATTATCGTTTAATTCATTAACGGACCATTTGTGTAATTTACATATGGGTAGGGTTTTTTAGAGTAAAGTACAATTTCCGTCCCTGTGGTTTACACAGGATCGCATGTTCAATCTCTGTAACCTATTTTGACTGTAGGGCTTTGACTTTTAGAACTGTTTGGTTAATGTGACATATGGTAATGAAACTTTTGGGTGTATTCAACTGCAGTGCAATTATGTTTAATCTGTTGTTGTTGTTGTTGTTTCTAAACACCATTTTGGTGGTTAACTAATTGCTTTTGGTTGAAATTTGCTAGGTTAGGAAATACCTTTGAATTTGAAGGGAATATGCAAAGTAAATGAATAGGGACTGATATGGTAATGAAACTTGTCAAGGGTATTATAGTCTTTTCACAAAAATTTAAATTAACCCCAGGGATGTTACTGATCAAATCAGCAACACAGGTACGGGATTGGTCGATCTTGGCCAACAAAGACTGAACACATGATCCGGTGTAACCACAAGGACGAAATTGTACTTTACTCGTTTTTTTTATAATATCAATTAACACGTGAGCAAGCAATGCAATTCATATTATACTGTAGCTTTAATCTTTTGTATTTTACGGTGTATATCCACAATTGTAATATACTAGTAAAATCCATCACATCCCGCTTGCGAGCTTTTAGACAATATCGGTTCGGTTTGTTACATTATCTATACGATCCCCGTACTTGATATAGAAACCAAATGAAATATGTCTAAAAGGATATCAAGATATGTATTTTACATTAATTAAAAACGATAAAATGAATACCGGTGAATGTACCAATATTGTTCATTCGTATTGGGTCAATTACTGGCACTAGCTCTTACTTACTAACCAATAAATACTCTATTGTGATGCGTCGAGAAAACAATGAAAAGGAACCAAAAAATACTCTATTGTGATAGTCGAGAAAACCATAAAAACAAATATTATACAAGTACGGATGTTGTTTTGATGGTACTGGTTCAGTTCGTAAGGAAAAGAACAAAAAAAAAAGAAATATATTTGACTCGTTCAAATTAAACTTTTTCAAACCTGTATGTCAATAATAAGCATGTCGCAACCATATAACTGAAATTTTATAAATGTTATATTACTAAAATAGTCAAAATTGGTAAACATTATTTCATAAAAAAAATACTAAAAACTAGACAACTTTGATGGGATGTAAGTTTGTGCAACCATCATATCAGATGTAGATTAGTATTCACAACTTCTTTTAAAGTAAACTTATATTTTAGACAACGTATATAAAAATAAGAATTTTATAATGTTATATTCAAAATTTAATAAAACAACTTATTTTAAAATTTCTATACGAACAACAACAACAAATAATAATAAGAAGAAATTCACCGACCATGTGGTTGCATTTTGTAAGACTTTAAGCATACCTTAACTAATGGATTAAACGCAAATCCAATCTGAAGAATATTTTTTTCAATTAGTCAGGATCGTTAACAATTGGGTCTAATTGTTTTTACTACCGCGTTGCACCTTGCGGGTAGTTAGACCATCCTCCAGACAAGAGCGAAGGTCAGGGAACAGGAAATCTCTACAGTGTAGTAACATCTTACACGCGCTTACAATTTGGAAAGATGGGTCTGGGTTTGATGATTTGGTCTCTTCCCTATTGGATAGCGTGAGGGAGACGGGGCTTCAAGGGGAGAATGCAAGAGAGAGGAAGACAAAGAAAGGAACCCTAATATTAAGCAATGTCTTCGGAAAGTCAGGGATGGACATTTCACAGCTGCGGTTAAGGTCCTATGCTCTAGTGGAGTTGCCCCTCTAGGTGATTCGACATTGAAAGCTCTTATTGATAAACACCCAGTGGTGTCGCCCCCGTCCTTGCCTTCCAACCCTTTGGCCCAACCCACTCTTGTTGTTGATGGGGAGTGTGTACTCAAATGTATTCGATCCTTTCCTAAAGGGACGTCATGTGGCAGAGACGGGATACGGGCCCAACACCTGCTAGATGCTATTGGTGGCGAGGGCTCGATGACTTCCTCAGGTTTGCTTACGAGCATTACTGAAGTTGTTAACTTATGGCTTGGGGGATCCTACCCTAAGGTGCTTGCTGAGTTTGTTTCCTCGGCCCCCCTCACCCCCTTATTGAAGCCTGATAAAGGAATTAGACCTATTGCTGTGGGGGGGGTATTTGACGAAGGTTGGTTTCAAAGGTAGCGATGAAGAAGGTCAGGAAAGAAATGACTCAGTACTTGGGTGACTATCAATTTGGGGTAGGGGTGCCAAATGGGGCAGAGGCGGTGCTTCACAGTGCAAACAGGTTTCTCAACTCATTTCATGCAGATGGTTCCTTAGCCTTGCTTACTGTGGATTTCTCCAATGCTTTCAACACGGTCGACCGCACAGCTTTTCTGCACGAGGTTCATCAGCGTTGCCCGTCAATCTATCGGTGGGTCCAATTTCTTTACGGCCAGCCTGCTAGGTTGTATATTGGTAACGAGTGTATTGGGGCTACTACCGGAGTTCAACAAGGAGATCCCTTGGGGCCCCTTCTCTTTGCCCTTGCCTTACATCCCCTTATTCTCCAGGTTCAGGACCGCTGTAAACTCCCGTTTCATGCTTGGTACTTGGATGATAGGACGATTATCGGCAACGCCTCTGAGGTTGCTAAGGCCTTAGACATCATCAACGAGGAGGGGCCATCTCTAGGGCTTTATCTCAACATTAAGAAAACAGAGGTTTTTTGGCCGACATGCGACGGGCGGAAAGTTCAAGATGGGCTTTTCCCGAGAGGGATCTGTAGACCAGAGAAGGGGATTAAGCTCCTTGGTGGAGCTGTTAGTCGGGATACTAGCTTTATTGAGGAGTTGGCAGGGCGGCGAGCCTCGGGGGCGGTTGACCTCATGAAACTCTTACCCTGCCTGAGAGATCCCCAATGTGAACTCCTTCTGCTAAGGTCGTGCATGGGGGTCGCTAAGTTACTTTTTTTGTTGCGGACTTGTCAACCGCATTTTATGGAGGATGTGGTATCTCGGTTTGATGATGGCCTTAGAGAGGCTATAGAAGACATAGTAGTGGGTGGCGGCCCTTTCTTTGGTGACCTCCAGTAGCGTCTGGCATCTTTGTCAATGCGTCTAGGTGGTTTGCACCTCTTCTCAGCTCGAGATGTTGGGGCTTATGCCTTTGTGGCGTCTAGAGCTCAGTTTTGGGAACTACAGGATCATATCCTTCGAAACTGTGAGGTCGTCGGGCTTGACCCGGACTATCAGCAAGCGCTTGAACGCTTAAATGTCTCTCTCCCAGACTTGGATATTGGCGTTTTTTCTAATAAGGACACCACCCCTCGAAGCCACAAAAAACTTTTGCGAATGCTCTGTTTAGCAAAATCGCTCAAAGCCTGTGAGAAGCTTTTAATTTGTCATCCCGCCAGAAGGCAGTGTTTGAGTGCCTGAAAGGTCCCCATGCTCAGGAATTTTTGACCGTTATACCAATTGAGGGGTTGGGACAATGTATGTCTGCAGTAGAATATAGAGCCATTCTCAAATACCGGTTGATGATCCCTATGTACCCGGAAGATGAAACTTGCCCGATATGTCGTAAAGCTTGTATGGATAAATACGGGGAGCATGGAGTTCACTGTAAAGAGCTCCCTGGGTTCAAATATCGGCACGACTGGGTGCGTGATGCTTTGTGGGACATCTTAAGAAGAGCTGGGATTTCGGCTAAGAAAGAGGCCCCTGTGAATTTCCTCACTGACCCTATGGAAGGGAGATCTACTTGCGACCAGCGGATCTGCTCGTCTTTGGCTGGGCTGGGGGAAACATGCTTGTGTAAACCTCACGGGGGTTTCCCCTTTCGTTGGTTTAAGGGAAAACGGGTTTGTAGCTGGACAAGCGGCAAGAAAGGCAGAATCAAAGAAAGTGGATAAGCACGCTAAAGCTTGCGCAAAGAACCAGCATGTCTTTGTCCCTTTTGCCTTTGATACTTTTGGCTCCCTAGCGTCAGAAGTTATCCACTTCTTGACGAGGGTTCAACGGGTCGGCTACAACAATTGTTCAACCCCAATGGAGCAAGGGTTTGTATTTGGAAGGTTAGGGTATGCAATTCAGAAAGGATTGGCGGTGCAGCTTGTTGCCCGGCTACCTTCTGTTTTGATGTAACTTGACAAGTTTTCTGAGTTGATAAATATATCCACAAACGAGGGTTTCAATTAGTCAATCTTTATTTATTTAACTTGTTGCATATTAACTAATTTTGACAAAATTTAAATTCATTATCGACATTTTTGTCTTTATTTTAATTAATTTTTTGTCGGTGGGTATGAATTAACTCAAGTCAATACATATAAGTTAGTATTAAAAAGTCAATGACTCTTCACAGAATACAAGTATCCTTACATAAAGATACAACCATCATTGCATATAATACAACTCTTCATGCATGTGTTAATTACAATTACAACCCAAATTTGTAGTATTTTTCATGCCAAATAAAGTTATTCCTTACTTCCTAGTAGCTAAATTATTCATTCATTCATTCTTTTACAAAGTTGGAGGTGATCCCCACAAAAGGTACATTGACTACTCCACAAGGTACAACTTCCAAGCAATTTAACATATTTGTATATATTGTTAAATTTACGTGCATAGCAAGTTATCCCTAAGCTTTTCCATAAAGCAAAAAAAACGTCAACATAAGGTACCAGTGTTGTTGATCCATGTAATACAACACATGATTCACGCTGGACAACAAATGATTAATCTATTTACTTTCCTTTTTCTCGAAAAGCATTAAAATTCTTTTACCTGCTTTTTCCCTGGAAGCAAAGAAGTTATTCCCTCACACTTGATGTATACTCACTCTTCTTCACATAAAGGTTGTCTTCTGGTCACTTTGACATTATAACTTTTGCCCTACAAATACTTCCTAAAACTGCATTCTCTATGTACATCGACAACTCAAAACGTTAAAATCAGAGGCATTTATCTAGTAAGTGCTTATTATGTTATTAATTTTTCAAATCATCAATTTGATTGCTTAATTTTCAGTAGTTTGGTTTCTCATCATGAAATTATTATATACATGTTGTTGATGAGAGACGATTAATATATAATTTTGCAAATCACAAATTTAATTGCTTAATTTCAATAGTTTGATTTTCTCGTTGTGAAATTATTATTATTATTATTATTATTATTATAGTTTTTAATGTTATATTATTTTAATATTATAATAATACATATAGTTTTTTAATGCACTATTAGTTACTTTTAACTCATATTAAATTATATTGCCTTTATCAATTAATTTAATGTATTTCCTTAATAAGTTGTGTTCGTTAAACTTTATTTTATTTTTAAAAAAAAAAATTGAAGTACGTAGTTGTCCTTTCTTTTCCCTGGACATTCCGATATAATTATAAGTATTGTATTCAAAATAGTGTATATATTTGGTATCATTTTACGGTAGATGATAAATTGAAACGATTCTGATGGTTTGATTTTCTAAACAACATACTTCATTTTCTAATAATGTTTGTTTAACACAGTATCATTTGCTCCGTCTCGCCACAACGAACGACACCAACAAACCTAGTTTTAATTAAATATAGTATTAGACAGCGTTTTCTTATAGTTCAACCCTCAAATTATCCACAAATAAAAGAAGGTATATTGTATCTCTGTAGAAAAGGTTTAATTTCGTAATCATTTTCATGCTTAAATGTAAATAGAAAGGAAGGGTTTTGTTTTTGTAAAATTTGAATTTCAGGTGTATACTAGCTTCTGACTTAAATTTATATAATTTTGTAGCTTTGTGTTTTGGAGATTCAAATGGGTGAATCAGAAGCCTCGAAAGCCCAGGTATTTTTTTTTTCTTTTAAATGTTTATATATGCTAGCAATGCATCTACTCGATCTTATAGGGACGATGTATTAATTTTTCTATCTATTAATTAATAGCATCTGTATTGATCATCAATATAATTGTCTATTTTAATATCATATCGTGTGCGATGTAAATTACATTTTATAGAGTATAGACGAATCCCTATAATACACTTGTTAAACTAGTCGAGAACCCGCATAACGAGATGGAATGTAAATCATCTCATAAACTCTATCTACCCATGATTTTATCATCACCACCCCAGCTACATTCCTTAAGATTCCCTTTAAAGTAGAACACCAAATATACACACACATCACCCTTCCTTCTGTTAAATATTTGATGCACACACATTGCAACTATCCACACATCACTCACCTGCACCTATGCACATACAATAATCTACTCTATCAAATCTACTCTATAATTATACTATAACCAACTATATTTTATCTCACCTTTTAATTTAATAATTCTTTTTATATACCTTTATCATTAATTTTTATCTTATTCACTCATAATCGCTTTCAATATATTAAAAAATCATAACATTCATTTATAATCACTTTCAAAATATATTAAAAAAATCATAACATTAACATTTGCTCTCTCCTCCACTCACAAGTCACAACTACTTACAAATACTTTTTATATTATAAAGATCTCCGTCACAGAGTTTGATAAAAGGGATGTTAATCCTCTCCTCATTTACACACTATCATATACACACACCATAATATTAATCAGATGTGATGAAAATTATTATAACATAAATAATGTATTAAAGAGTTTATTAATTAAAAGAAGTTTATGAAATAATTTATTAATTAGAAAAATAAGTGAAATTAGAACCTATTGCATGTAACATTAATGTATCATGAACCAAAATTTATCTTTAAGCTACTTAAATTGAGAGTAAATTACAACCCTATCCTCCTCAAAAATCATAAATACCCCTAGAAACTTTACAAATACCAAAACAAAGTTAAAATGACCATATACACCCCTAATCGTAGTGTGTGATTTTGAAGATAATAGGTTATACTTTCTATTTTAAGGATATGTAATTTTTTGAATACTTAAAAAGAGTAATCTTTAGTATTTACCAAAGATTCGTTTATGCTTACGTTGTACCATATAAGTTTAGTTTTATGATTAGACTGTCACATGATACTTTAAAATAAACTAGAATTATGATTTTTATTTACTCTTTTCAGTAATATTTTATAATTTCCTTTTTGTTTATTCTTTTCTGTAATATTTGATATATTTCTTAAATTATGTTTTTAACTGTAAATTTGAATCACCGACGGATCACCGGATTATTATCGTGTCATGAGCGGAACCACCCGATCATATCCATCTCCACTAGACAATCAATAATGCATATACACCAATTCCCAATTCAGAAGAAAACCCAATAAATTTGGGAAAACCCCATTGTGTGAATCGAGCCTAGCACCTAATGGTTCTAAGCTTTATCTCACACCTAAGATGCCATCTAACTATAATGCCAAGGGCGATATTTTTTTCAAAATTGCAACATAAAACTTTAAACATACTTGTGTGATTATTACAATTCTATTATTGAATCAGTGAGACAATTTTATCTATAACGTTCATTATTATAATAGTCAAATCATGTTAATATCTTGCCTTTCAGAAAAAGAACAAGTTTAATATCTTCAACTAATTCAACTTCAACTTTAAAAGTCTTCCTAATTAAACTCGAATCTTAAAGAAAGAAAACAAACACATAACATATAGAAACATATGACAAACACAAAACAAATCCAATATCCGCACACAAGACAAACCCTAGATCCAAATCAACAAACATAGCAATCTAGATCAAAATCAGCCTAAACATTAGAGATGCTTCTCATGCCGGTTTTCTTGAATCAGGTTATTCAAATAAGTTTATTTAAATCAGCTTATTCAAAATTAAAAAAGTAAATTTCAATTTGATTTGAATAAGATTTGAAAAACCGATTTTATTTGAATCAAATAAGATTATTTAAATTTGATTTGAATTATGGTGTATTAGAATATTACAAATTTACAACATACTTAAAAGTTAAAAATTAAATTTGTTTATATAGGGTTTAGTTAACGTACGAAGTGTTCTTCGCATGTGAAGGTATGAAGCCACCAAGATGTGACACATGGATTAGGGACAAGAGTATGTGCACTCGTGCCATACAAAGCATAGTTAAATATTACGCAGTGTTATAACTAATTTCGCATAATATATATAACATATATAAATGATCACTCAACGCATATAGATAATTACACAACTTAAGTTTACAATTAAGCAAGCCTATGTTTCAAATTATGCTAATCATATCACAAAGAGTGCATCAACGCTTTTTTTAATTAAACTTCTTTTAAAATTTATATGTCAAATTAAATTCAGTTAACCTTGCGATTTTTGGAATAACTTTTATATAAAGTATTAAATTATATAAAAGTAATTTTAGTTTCAAGAAATGGAAATAGTTAAAGTCAACAAACCATTGGCGTTGGTGGTCCTATAATAAGGTTGCGAGGTATGGTTGGAGCCTCCCAAGGGCTCTATTGGCTTTTTAGAATAAAACCCATGGTATGGAATAAAGCCCCTTCAATAATTACCTATTTGTTCTTTTACTATTTCTAACATTTAATTATTATTTTATAATCCTTACATTTAAATAAATAGATAAAAACCAAACATCTAAATAAAGTAGAAATAATAGAACATAACTGTTAAATAACTTAGAAATAAAAAAAAATAACATTTAAAGAAATTTGAAAAAAAAAACATAACACATAAATAAAACATCAAACATTTAAATAAAACAAACGCAACAATCCCCCATTCCGGGTTCGCAAATCCTCGAAGCCGCAACGTGATCAAATGACCTTGTGTACTTTGCTTCGTACGCGTGTCTCGGCAAGCGATTCATCGTTAGCTACACCTTCTTCCTAGTTCAACGGAGTGACGTAGCACCTCTCAAAATGTGTACACTTTACGCGTAGCGACATAAATCTTCTGAAAATTTGTTCTCTTCCATGAATATTCTCACCTACAAGTTCGTAGAATGGAGTCCTAATCATGCTCCAAGTTTGAGGCGCACCGTCAGGGAATCCTAAATCGACCCTATCCACCCAGCTTGTGACTAATGCGATATCCTTGGCCTCGATCCAGCGACGTGCCATTTAAATATAAAAAGGTTGAGAGTATAAAAAAAGTTGAGAGTCTTAAAAATTTGAGAGGATGGAGTAGTTATTGATATAATAAAATATGAGAGAGAGTGTGTGTATATATAGATGATATATAATTGATTTAAATTTCTTTTTAACATATACACATATCATTATATTAAATATCATATACAAAGTGTGTTTATGTTAGAAGCGTATAATGCGATTTGGAGCATTGACCATCACAAATTAATGGTTGAAACGATTCAGGGTATCAAATGTACCACATAAATAAAAAAAAGGTTGGGTGATTCAAAAGGATTTGCCTTTAGACTAAGTGATATGAGTTGTTATCCAAAGCCACCTCAATAAAAAATCAACAATAACGCTCTCATCCCCACACCATAAGCATTATAGAAGAGACGCTATTGATGTCTCACCAGCATAACAACGAACATTTAATTATGAATGGTGTGCTTTTTGACCGTTAAAGCAACATATAAATAAATATTGTAGTTCAATCAAGGAGATGGCATTTGTAAATTTTTATAGTACGTACATTTTTCTGTTAACGCCATTAAAGAAAGAAAGGTGTAATGTTATATACATGGAGTGAAGATCATGTAGAGATCATCATGTATAGTAAGAATTATGAAAACTAATGTAAAAATAACTAAAACTCTTTAAAAAAAGCTTAAAAACACACAAAAAAAATTAAAAATAGATTTTTCCATGAAAATTGCAACTCTTTATTAATAAAAAAATTTAGTTTTTCCAGTAAAATAATTATGAAAGAATAACAATGTTTCTATAGAATCTTAAGAAAAAGTAACAGAGATCGTTTAAGAGGGATTAAAAAAAAGCACTAAAAAGCTTTTTATAAAATTTCATGATCTAATCAAATATTTGTTTAATTTTATTAGAAACTTTTCTTTGACTCTTAAGATACTTTTGATAAAATAATTATGCAATAAAATTAAGAGCGAGAAAAAATTATTTATAAAAAGAATACTCATTTTAGTAAATAGTTTTCAAATCACCTAATTTGATAAATAAGCTTTTCATTAACATTACTTCACTACTTTGGAGAAAAAACTCTACGCTCACCAATACAAGATGTATATCCTATTACAAGCGCAGATTTGAAACGTTAACACTGAACAAATGTACAAATAAAATTTCATAGACCAAAGTAGAAAGATACAAATAGAAGACGATAGGAGCGGATGAGGTGAGGGTGAGAAGAATGGGGAGTGAGTTTTCTTGTAAATAAAATAACAACTCAATTTTTATGCTATAGAGAACTATATAAAATAAATATTTATATATTAATATTGTTTCATATATAATAATATAGTTTTAATGTAATTTTTTTAAATACAAAAATTATAAACATATTTTCTCTCTCTATATATATAGAGAACCTCCCTGTCTATTTATAAATCAAACAATACACACACAAACACACATCTATATACGTGTGATAAAAATGTTAAGCCCGCAAAAATCATATAATGTATCATTAGCTAGTGTATAAAAGATTATTTTTAGTAGCAACGCTTGCTCCATTATTCACCAATATTCTAAATTTTTCACTCTTGCCCAGAATTTACACTTGGTAAAATGAGCGGGTCGGCAAGATTTGCACCTTGCAAAATGGGCAGGTCGGGTTGGGTCGAGTCACAGGTCAAATCGGTTCAGGTCCGAACGAGTTCGAATCGGAACGGGTCGATTAAAAAAACGAGTTGTTTGGTTCAGGTTGAAACGGGTTTAGATCGAGTCGAGTCAGGTGCTAGACCCTAAACAAGACTACACTATATACTAGAAGGTAGTGTGATCAATATTCACAAATCTATTATGCAGCAGGAATATATATATATATATGAATGATCAAGATGACTTGGAATTGGTTTTAAAAAGCTTTTATAATAATTTCTATATATATATATATATATATATTATACACACTAAATTACATATACATGGCATATCTTTACAGCCAGGTTTTCCTCACTTTCACAACCGTCATGCAAACACCTCTTCTTCTTCGACGGATCTTCCCGGTTCCTTCACCGGAGCTCTGTAGCATCCTTACTAAAACCCATAGATCTGTGAACTTCCTTTGTTTTCTGTCGTTCGCCATCTCTCAAAAACCCAGACACTCTATTTCTCTCTCCAAAATCATAGTTGGTAGTCGACGGCCGTCGGAAGCATGATCAATTTAAAATCCAGATTATGAAGTTTTAGAGAGATAAAAATCAGAGGCGGGTTGATGGTGGCGGTGGACGTCTGAAATCAACCTGTTCTAACCCTCTCACGTAAGTAAATAACCCATTCTAACCCTATTAGGTTTGAGTAATCAACCCGTTATTACCCGTTCTTCATTTTGTCAATTCTATTACAACCCATTTTGACCCGCTCTAATATCAACCATGCCCAGAATGACCCAACAGGCCGTTTAACAACCCATAAGGACCCAAATTTTGGTGACCAGGTCAGAGTTGTTGAGCCTACTAGGATTTAACCTAGGACCTTTCCTTTAAGAGGCATATGCCTCTATAAGTGGGCTATCCCATATTGACAGCAAGTATATAAAAGATAAGTGGACACAATGGAATAGATAAACTGGTGTGGTTGCATAATAGTCTATGTTCAAATAGATATAAGGTTCTCAAAACGTTTTATTGTTTTGAAACAAATGCATTCTATATATACACATATACATCAATAACTATAGGAGATAAAGAAATCTCCTATTTCGGAGCTTACTAGACAGCACCTGTAAATATTAATGATATGTATTCCATGACGTTTTGCAACTTATCCAATAGTATAGTTATTTATTTCAAATATTACACTTGTAGAGTTCAACTATCATGAATGAAGACAAGAAATCAACTTCTCAACTGACGGAAATATATGAAAGCCTACGAAGACAAAACAACACCATCTGAAACTCTAAAAAAACAAGACAAAACTCTAAAAAAACAAGAAATCAACTTCTCAACTGACGGAAATATATTAAGGCCGTAAATCCACCTCCAGATGCCAAGAAAACAACACCATCTGAAACTCTAAAAAAACAAGACAAAACAAAAGTTTCTGGGCCTCCAAAAGCCCAGGTAACACCATTTGAAAGCCCACAAAAACAAGACAAAACAGATACTTCTGGGTCTCCAGAAGCCCAGGAATCACCATTTGACAGCCAACAAAAACAAGACAATGCGAACCTTTCTGAGCCTTCCGAAGCCAAGAAAACGCCATCTGAAATCCCGAAAAACCACGAGAAAACAAACATTTTTGGGCCTAGAGGGGTGGGCAAAACACGAGTGGCAAAGAAAGTAAGTGCACGTGCCATAAAAGATAAGGTGTTTGATTTCACAATCTGGGTGTTCATGTCCAGGGAGTACACCAAAGACTCCCTCTCCATGAGCATTGCCCGACAATTATTCTTAATTCCCGCGAATGATGAGTGGTGATTGACGATGACAACAATAAGTTACAAGATCAGGAACATGATGAGGTTCCCGGCACAGACGAGTTTGTCACACCCCGACCCGCAGCGGAATAAGAGTCGGGGCATAATTGGGTTATCACCAAAGCTCATGATGTTTACTAAAATGTTTCATATTCATTAAATTCAAATTACAACTTCAATATTTCAAACAAGTTCATACAATTACAAGGAAAAAGTAACTAAGTAAACAATCCAAAGCCTAATATGATTTATTCTTCTAGGCCGTCCTATATGTTTCTTGCTGCAACTGGATCACCTGCATCATGTGTAAAAATGGGGATTTTTGGTCAACAAAAGTTGGCGAGTGAACCTTGTTAAAAACAATTGATATTGATTTCTTATTGTATTTAATATGGAAAAATTGTGCAATAATCATATGTGAGCAAACGTATATAATCAAACAATAACAAACCACCTTGCATGGGTATATGACATGAATGATAATGTATATGTTGGCAACGTCACGTTCCGCTCATAGGTAATGGGGAACGGACGAGCCTATGATGATGTATGTGAGACCAAGGCTCAATCAAACGGAGCCGATCGTATGTTGGCAACGCCACGTTCCGCTCATAGGTAATGGGGAACAGTTCCGCTCATAGGTAATGGGGAACAGACAAGCCTATGATGATGTATGTACTGAAAATGATAAATTTAATCTAAACATTAACCACACAAACAATTGATACATATTGGATACACATTTGATCATGGATATGATGGATGCACAAGCGTTTAAATGTAATAAATAATAAGCGACACATGATACACCCCAAAATGTGATTAAGACGGGGAATTGGTAGAGATTCACTCACTTGGGTGCTTTCGTTTGGTGATGTTGAATGCGCACGAGTTTTGAGATTTGATCGACGAGGAATAACTAACCTAAAATAATAACGAAATGGTTCGGTAAATAAGTGGATTTTATTAACAATTTTAGTAGGATTTTTAGATTTATTTTTGTGAGTTTAAGGTCGTTTTCTAACTTTAAAAATATTATTTTTAAGTATTTTTAATTGATTTTTAAATAAATAAATAAATAAATAAAAAAAAAAGTTTGATTTGGTTGACCGTTGACCGTTGACCGGTCGGACTGTGGTCTAAGTGTGCACTGAGTGAGGTTCGAACTCGTGACCTCCCGTACGCGTGCACGCAGCTCTACCAACTGAGCTACGTGACTAACCCGAAATATTTCTGTTTTTAATTATACTTATATACTATTTAGATTATTCAGAATCATTTATTTTAAAAAGAATTTTAATCATGTCGAACCGGTTGTAGAAGCAGGATTCGAACTCGTGACCTGTGGTTTAACTTTGCACACAGTCCACCGCTGGACTGTGTGTCTAACCTGGTTAAAATACTTGTTTTTATTAACCTTATATACTAACGGGAAGGTGTTCTGGGGCCTTTCAAAAAATTGGGATTTATCGCAAGAAACCGGTTAAGTGCACGAATCGAACTCGGGACGTGTGGTTTAAAATTGCACACAGTCCACCACTGGACTGTGTGTCTAACCCGTTTTAAATTAAACTTATATATTAACAGTGCTTGATCTTCTTCAGATTATGAAACCAGTGAATCAACTCGACTGTTAATCAATAATTCTTGTTGAATTAGTTGATGAGTTTTACTGATTATCGAAATTAATTTAAACAGAAAGGTTTTAGGATGTTGTACCGAACAGGTGTGATTTCCGACGAATTTCCGGTGACTGAAACTTTTCCGGCGACGTGTAACTTGCGACAGAGGATCTACAGGAAGTTTGAGGTGAGTGTGGTGCTTTCTGTCTGAGCTCTGGAAGTCTTATTTTAGAGTATGGCAGAAGAGATGAAATGGGTTCGTTTTTCTGGCGACTTGCAGAGAATTCCGGCGAGTGCAGATTATCCGGCAACGTCGTCTGGGACCGATTCTGGTTGAAGGATTGAAGTTAGTATAAGTCTAACAATGGATTGAAAACGAAAGAATCGAGAAATTCACCGTTTTGATGTATATCTCGGTTTTCCGGCGAAAGTCCGACAATACAGAATATTTCCGGCGAGTGAAATTTCTTCGAGAATTTGTGCGATTTTGAGCGAAAAAATTACCAGAGACTTGGGTGTGTATTTATAGGGAAGAATCATGATGAATTGAGTCCGAATTGAGTCTTGATTCATGGTCAAGGTTTTCTCCGACGGTTATGACTGAGATCGCGGAATTTGACATCGGTTATAACGATGTCGATGTTAATACATGCGCTTAGTCAAAGGAAACCGTCGGAGTCACGCGAAATCGTCGAGATTTCCGGTGACTGCGATTGGGCGCGTGATTCACTGGGTTTGATTTAGAGTTTCAACATAACTGTTATTTGTTTTAATACTTATCACAAATGAGTCAAGTGGCGGAGTGGTTGAGTGTTGTTTGTTGTTTCTTCCGGCTGACCCGGGTTCGAAACCCGGCAGCCTCCTTTCTTTTTTATTTAATTTATTTTTACTTTTTAATCATTATAGTTTTTAAATTCTAAAATGTTTATTGATTATGTATTGTTTAAAATTACAATTAATCATAAATACGCAACGAAATTTTATAACTTGATATTCGATTAATTAACGAAGCGGGTTTTGGAAAACCCGTTTTTCGACGGATGTTACAGTATCCCTACTTTTAGAAATTTCGTCCCGAAATTTAAGTAGTAGTGGTAACAGGAAAAAGATGTGGGTATTTCTCGCGCATTGAGTCTTCACGTTCCCAAGTAAACTCAGGTCCTCGTTTCAACTCCCAGCGTACCCTGACAATTGGAATACGACTCCGTCTTAAACGCTTCTCTCCGAAGTCCATAATTTCTACTGGTCTTTCAATGAAATGCATAGATTCATCGACTTGAATGTCTTCTAGAGGAATATGGAGGTTTTCATCGGCGAGGCACTTCTTCAAGTTTGATACGTGGAATGTAGGATGAATTCTGTTGAGCTCTTCTGGTAGGTCAAGCTTGTATGCTACAGGTCCTACTCTTTCGAGTATCTTGAAAGGTCCTACGTAGCGTGGTGCTAGCTTGCCCTTCTGGCCAAAACGAACCACTCCTTCCACGGTGATACTTTTAAAAGTACTTGGTCACCAATGTTAAACTCCAAGGGCTTTCGTCGTTTTTTCTGCATAACTCTTTTGACGACTTTGTGCCGCTAAAAGATTGTTTCGAATTTGATGGATCTTGTCTGTTGTTTCTTGGATTAATTCTGGACTGGTGATTTGTGCTTCTCCAATTTCGTGCCAACATATTGGTGATCGGCACTTACGACCATATAAAGCTTCGAAAGGTGCCATGCCGATACTTGAATGATAGCTGTTGTTGTACGAAAATTCCACTAATGGTAGATGAGCTCCCAATTCCCTTTGAAGTCTATGACACATGCTCGAAGCATGTCTTCAAGAGTTTGGATGGTGCGTTCAGATTGTCCATCAGTTTGAGGATGAAAAGCGGTACTGAGGTCTAATCGTGTACCCAAAGCGGCTTGTACGGCTTGCCATGTTCGTGAAGTGAAGCGACCATCACGATCTGAAATGATGCTTAAAGGTACACCATGACGGCTTACGATCTCGTTGATATAGATACGAGCTAACTTCTCGTTCTTGAAGTCCTCGCGAATTGGAATGAAGTGAGCTGATTTTGTAAGACGATCAATGATTACCCATATAGTGTCATACCCACTGGAGGTGCGAGGTAACCCGGTAATGAAATCCATGGTTATGTTTTCCCACTTCCACACAGGTATTTCGGGTTGTACTAGGAGTCCTGACGGTCTTTGATGTTCAGCCTTTACTATGGAACAGGTAAGGCACTTAGAAACAAAAACAGCAATATCCTTTTTCATGCCAGGCCACCAGTAGGTGTATCGAAGGTCTTGATACATTTTGTCGGCTCCTGGGTGTACAGAGTACCGTGTTTTGTGTGCCTCATTCATAAGGAAATCACGAAGGTTATTGTGATCGGAATCCATATGCGATCTAGATAGTACAGAATACCGTCGGATTTGGTTTCGATTTTAAGTTCTGCTCCACAAGATAGCTCATTGCGTACGTCGTTTTCTGTTACAGAAACATGTTGAGCTTCTCGGATTCGATCTTTGATGTCGGTTATGATTTGCGAACACAGAAGACGAATGGAGTTCGCATAACCTTTTCGACTGAGCGCATCGGCCACCACGTTTGCCTTGCCAGGATGATACCGAATTTCACAGTCGTAGTCATTAAGAAGTTTGACCCATCTTCGTTGCCTCATATTCAACTCCTTTTGGTTAAAGATATGTTGGAGGCTCTTGTGGTCAGTGTATATTTCACACTTGGTACCATAGAGGTAATGTCTCCATATCTTGAGAGCGAACACAACGGCTCCAAGTTCCAGGTCGTGGGTGGTGTAGTTCTTCTCATGAACTTTGAGTTGCCTAGAAGCATAGGCTATCACTTTTCCCCTTTGCATTAATATACAGCCTAGTCCTTGCCCTGATGCGTCGCAATATACCACAAAGTCATCACAACTTTCGGGGAGTGTGAGAATAGGCGCGTCACAAAGCTTTTGCTTAAGGGTTTGGAAGGCTTCTTCTTGTTTCGGTCCCCATATGAAGGGTTTTCCTTTATGAGTCAAAGTCGTGAGTGGTACAGCAATACGGGAGAAATTTGAAATGAAGCGGCGATAGTAACCGGCCAAACCAAGAAATGATCTTACTTCGGTAGGGGTACGTGGCGCTTGCCATTCTTGCACTGCTTTGATCTTTGTGGGGTCAACATGTATTCCCTTGTCATTGATGACATGACCAAGGAATTGTACCTCTTTTAACCAGAATTCGCATTTGGAGAATTTGGCGTAGAGCTTTTCATTCCTTAAGAGCGTAAGTATGAGTCGAAGGTGTCGTTCATGATCAGATTTAGACTTTGAGCAGATGAGGATGTCGTCGATGAAGACTATGATAAAACGGTCGAGATAGGGTTTGCATACCCTATTCATTAGATCCATGAATACAGCTGGGGCGTTAGTTAATCCAAATGGCATGACCATGAATTCGTAATGACCGTAACGAGTTCGGAAGGCGGTCTTTGGGACGTCTTCTTCATGTACTCTGAGTTGATGATAACCAGAACGTAGGTCGATTTTTGAAAAACTGGTGGCGCCTTGAAGTTGGTCAAGAAGATCATCGATGCGAGGTAATGGGTAGCGGTTCTTGACCGTTAACTTGTTGAGTTCTCTGTAGTCGATACACATGCGAAAAGTTCCATCTTTCTTCTTCACAAAAAGGACAGGTGCACCCCAAGGCGATGAGCTAGGACGTATGAATCCTTTGTCAGTCAGCTCTTGCAGTTGACTGGCCAGCTCTTGCATTTCGGATGGGGCTAACCTATAAGGAGATTTTGCAACTGGTGTAGCTCCAGGTATAAGATCAATGCGGAATTCGACTTCTATCACGGGAGGAAGTCCTGAAATGTCGTCAGGAAAAGCTTGCGAAAAATCTTTTACTACTGGGATGTCTTGAGTTTCTTCTCCTTGGTTCCCTTTTTGACGACATGAGTTAGGAATGCGACATAATTCTTGCGGATATATTTTCGGGCTTGAAGACAGGACATTAATTTGAGTCCTTTCGAAGGGGTTTCTCCAAAGATTCGTAGAGTTTGACCGTTTGTAAGAGGAATGCGAATAAACTTTTCGCGGCATACAACTTCAGCATGATGTTGACTAAGCCAGTCCATGCCAATTATAATGTCGAAGCTTCCCAACTTCATAGGAATGAGGTCAACTGGAAAATCGTGATCATTTAGGGTGAGAGTACAATTGCGTATAATAGAGTTTAATGAGACCGGTTTTCCGTCAGCAACTTCTACCATTATGGATTCCATGAGTTTATCACGAGTTTGGTTGAGGATGGGTTCAAATTCTAAGGACACAAAACTCTTATCCGCGCCATTATCAAATAACATGGATGCATAACTACCATTGATGAGAAACGTACCGTTAACCACGTTGTTGTCAGCCCTAGCTTGATTGGCGTTGATGTTGAAAGCTCGTCCCCTAGCAGGTGGAGGAGCTTGGTTAGCCTGGTTTACTGGGTTTGCTTGAGCTTGAGCATGGATGATGTTCACCAACGTGGACAGGTGTTCCTGAAGTGGTTCGGGTCTCCACAGTTGTAACAAGCCTGAATAGGTTGCATCATGGGGTAGTTGGGTTGGTAGTAGGATTGGGCTGCATGTTGGGCAGGTGGTAGGAGTAAAGGTTGTTGGGCTTGACCCACTATCTGATGGTGGGTTTGGGTTGAGGGCTGATTGCGGTTCGTTCGCTGAAGTGTGCGACAGGTTTGGATGGTGTGACCCGCACGGCCACAGCCGGTGCAATGTTGGCAGGGATGATCAGGAAAGTGATGGTATTGGCAACGGTTGCATTTTGGGTATGGGCCGGAGTATGGCTTTTTATAGGTGCAGATGAGGGGGTAATTTAGGTGATGGGTGCAGCAGTAATAGGGGGGTTTGTTTGTGTGACAGCGAAGTTTCTGTTGTTTCGCTTCCTTTTACCAGTAAACTTCGAAGAGGAAACAGAATGGTTTGAAGTTTGAGCCTCTATGGGGGCTTTCTTTTTCTCCTCCTTGAATTTACCGTTTCGGATGCGATTTTCGGTAAGTTCGGTAGCTAGTTCCATTGCGGCTTCAAGTGTTGCTGGCGAAGTGCTTAGAACTGAGTCTTGAATTTTCGAGGGGAGCCTCGAATATAGTGTTCAACTAAGCGGTACACTGGGGTGAACAAGTTGGGGATCATTTGGTTCAACTCTAGAAACCTTTTGTTGTAGGAAGTATGATCTCCTTCCTTTTGCTTTAACGAGTGGAGATTCATCTTCTAACTTTTTGATTTCGCTTCTTGGACAGAAGCGTCTTGTCACTTTTCCTTAACTCTTCCCATGTTAAGGCCATTGGATCTTCGATTCATCTCTTGCCCTTCTCTGTGTTCCACCAGGTCAGGGCTACCCCAACAGTCTCCCGGTTGCGTAACGTACCTTGCGATCCTCGGGACAATCGCAATTGAGGAAGGTGTTCTCCATTTCCTCAAACCAGTGGAGGAGAGCAGTGACACCTTCGGTCCCTTCATACTTTGGGGGATCGCAAGACTTGAAGTGTTTGTAGGAGCACTTTTTGGAGGGAGGGTTGTCGACGTTCTGGTCTTCTTGGTTGGGAGCGTTGATGGGATTCGCGGTGAGAGCTTGTTGGACTTGAATTACGATGTCAGGAAGCACCGCGGCCATTTGTTTTGCAATTTGGGTGGCCAAGCGTTGTTTGACCTTCCTGACTTTCTACCTCCACGTAGTTGCCTAGCCGACATCTACAGGAACATACATAAGAAGATAGTGAGTTTAAGAAGTTTTTAGGTGTCATGTGTCGTTAAAAGTAATAAAATAACATAATCATAAATAATGCAACTACATCCATAGGATGTCTTGGGTTTGCTCATGTTTGGGCCTCCAATGTCCCCCATACCATCGCCTGTATAATCATGTGGGCCCCCATGACTATTGGCTTAGTAGGATTCACATTGGTGTTGGCGGTTTAACACTCGCATCACCCGAATGAAAACCATGAAATATGTTTGCGAGATGTATGGTAGGAGGGTGTCCAGGTATAGACACAGTGACAACTCAAAGTGGGGTTAGCTCACACGACGTTTGGTATAGCATGCTTTGGCCTAATAGGTCATTCGTACTCTCATCGTTAGTCCCCAGGTAGGCAAACTGGTCCTTTATTTTGGATTTATACGAATGCCAAGCTTAGACAGGACGTTCCGACTACCGGTACTCGTACCCTTCCAGTTAACTACATGCCCGATCATGAGAACTCCTTTGATGTGATTTGAAAATATAAAAATTGTTGCAAAAATCATAGGAATTGTGAGGTGTGTGCTCTCATGGATATGGTATGTTATGAGGATATGATTCATGATAAGCATTGTATAATAATATGTACTTATGAACATGCTTGCATAACATTGAATGTAACAATAAACACAAAGCATATAAACATCATGAATTTTGCATGTAACACATAATCAATTTAAAAATTTTTAATCAATTATAGTATAGGCTCTAAGGGTCTAATATCCTATCCTATATCCCTATAGTCATGGCTCTGATACCAATCTATCACACCCCGACCGCAGCGGAATAAGACTCGGGGCATAATTGGTTATCACCAAAGCTCATGATGTTTACTAAAATGTTTCATATTCATTAAATTCAAATTACAACTTCAATATTCCAAACAAGTTCATACAATTACAAGGAAAAAGTAACTAAGTAAACAATCCAAAGCCTAATCTGATTTATTCTTCTAGGTCGTCCTATATGTTTCTTGCTGCAACTGGATCACCTTATCATGTGTAAAAATGGGGGATTTTTGTCAACAAAAGTTGGCGAGTGAACCTTGTTAAAAACATTTGATATTGATTTCTTATTGTATTTAATATGGAAAAATTGTGGAATAATCATATGTGAGCAAACGTATATAATCAAACAATAACAAACCACCTTGCATGGGTATATGACATGAATAATAATGTATATGTTGGCAATGTCACGTTCCGCTCATAGGTAATGGGGAACGGACGAGCCTATGATGATGTATGTGAGACCAAGGCTCAATCAAACGGAGCCGATCGTATGTTGGCAACGCCACGTTCCGCTCATAGGTAATGGGGAACAGTTCCGCTCATAGGTAATGGGGAACAGACGAGCCTATGATGATGTATGTACTGAAAATGATAAATTTAATCTAAACATTAACCACACAAACAATTGATACATATTGGATACACATTTGATCATGGATATGATGGATGCACAAGCGTTTAAATGTAATAAATAATAAGCGACACATGATACACCCCAAAATGTGATTAAGACGGGGAATTGGTAGAGATTCACTCACATTGGGTGCGTTCGTTTGGTGATGTTGAATGCGCACTAGTTTTGAGATTTGATCGACGAGGAATAACTAACCTAAAATAATAACGAAATGGTTCGGTAAATAAGTGGATTTTATTAACAATTTTAGTAGGATTTTTAGATTTATTTTTGTGAGTTTAAGGTCGTTTTCTAACTTTAAAAATATTATTTTTAAGTATTTTTAATTGATTTTTAAATTAAATAAATAAATAAATAAAATAAAAAAAGTTTGACTTTGGTTGATTGACCGTTGACCGGCGTCCGTTGACCGGACCGTTGACCGGTCGGACTGTGGTCTAAGTGTGCACTGAGTGAGGTTCGAACTCGTGACCTCCCGTACGCGTGCACGCAGCTCTACAAACTGAGCTACGTGTCTAACCCGAAATATTTCTGTTTATTATACTTATATACTATTTAGATTATTCAGAATCATTTATTTTAAAAAGAATTTTAATCATGTCGAACCGGTTGCAGAAGCAGGATTCGAACTCGTGACCTGTGGTTTAATTTTGCACACAGTCCACCGCTGGCTGTGTGTCTAACCTGGTTAAAATACTTGTTTTTATTAACCTTATATACTAACGGGAAGGTGTTCTGGGGCCTTTCAAAAAAATTGGGATTTATCGCAGGAAACCGGTTAAGTGCACGAATCGAACTCGGGACGTGTGGTTTAAAATTGCACACAGTCCACCACTGGACTGTGTGTCTAACCCGTTTTAAATTAAACTTATATATTAACAGTGCTTGATCTTCTTCAGATTATGAAACCAGTGAATCAACTCGACTGTTAATCAATAATTCTTGTTGAATTAGTTGATTGAGTTTTACTGATTATCGAAATTAATTTAAACAGAAAGGTTTTAAGGATGTTGTACCGAAAGGTGTGATTTCCGGTGACTGAAACTTTTCCGGCGACGTGTAACTTGCGACAGAGGATCTACAGGAAGTTTGAGGTGAGTGTGGTGCTTTCTGTCTGAGCTCTGGAAGTCTTATTTTAGAGTATGGCAGAAGAGATGAAATGGCGGTTTTCCGGCAACTTGCAGAGAATTCCGGCGAGTGCAGATTATCCGGCAACGTCGTCTGGGACCGATTCTGGTTGAAGGATTGAAGTTAGTATAAGTCTAACAATGGATTGAAAACGAAAGAATCGAGAAATTTACCGTTTGGATGTATATCTCGGTTTTCCGGCGAAAGTCCGACAATACAGAATATTTCCGGCGACTGAAATTTCTTCGAGAATTTGTGCGATTTTGAGCGAAAAGATTACCAAAGACTTGGGTGTGTATTTATAGGGAAGAATCATGATGAATTGAGTCCGAATTGAGTCTTGATTCATGGTCAAGGTTTTCTCCGGCGGTTATGACTGAGATCGCGGAATTTGACATCGGTTATAACCGATGTCGATGTTAATACATGCGCTTAGTCAAAGGAAACCGTCGGAGTCACGCGAAATCGTCGAGATTTCCGGTGACTGCGATTGGGCGCGCTGATTCACTAGGTTTGATTTAGAGTTTCAACATAACTGTTATTTGTTTTGATACTTATCACAAATGAGTCAAGTGGCGGAGTGGTTGAGTGTTGTTTGTTGTTTCTTCCGGCTGACCCGGGTTCGAAACCCAGCAGCCTCCTTTCTTTTTTATTTAATTTATTTTTACTTTTTAATCATTATAGTTTTTAAATTCTAAAATGTTTATTGATTATCTATTGTTTAAAATTACAATTAATCATAAATACGCAACGAAATTTTATAACTTGATATTCGATTAATTAACGAAGCGGGTTTTGGAAAACCCGTTTTTCGACGGATGTTACAGAGTTGGTTAAGCAAATAGAAAATAAACTTAGAGAAAAGGCAATTCTTATCGTTCTTGATGATGTTCTCGATGGCAAAACCACAACTAAAAAAGAAAACACGTTTTGGTCAGAGTGGAACAATATGTTCCCTGTTGATAAACTAAAGTTTGCATCGGTTTAATTCTCAATAGATGAGAGGGAAGGTGATGAAGAGATTTCACCTGAACATGTGTTCGAAATTAAGCCTTTGCGTAGAGAAGATTGCTATGATTTATTGAAAAATATCTTGAAACAACAGGGTTTGTCGAAAAAAAGAAGCTTTCGGGCAAGAATTTGTTGATAAGTTTAAGGGTGATTTGACACCTAGAAATGTGATCTTGATAGCAAAAATTTTGAATCATTATTGCGCGGATGTATTGGATGCATCAGGAGTGTCTTTTATCGAGAAAGAACTGAGGGAAGAAAAAGAAATCTATAGTTTGAGCAAGTTTTTATGCAATAACCATATGCATGATCTGTTACCAATTGGTGTGTTGAAAGATTTATGGTGGGAGGGTCATCATTTCTTTCGTGATACTGGAAGTGTTCACTACAGTGAGTTTATAACTTACTGGATCTTAGAAGGGTATCTTGGTGGTGGTAGCATGACAAAGTTGTACCAAAAGGGTCATGGTGTGCTAATGGAGCTTATTGATTGTGGGGTGGTTAAACTGCAAGAGTGTGGTTATGTTTTCATGGACAACACACTTATATATGTGCATGATTTGTACCAGTGTGTTGAACAAAACCCTAATCTTGGATTAGCAACTGTGATTAATTCTAAGGAAGAAGCACTTGGAAGAATTACACATAGTGATGGAATGTTGAAGACAACTCCCAAGAGACCAAAGAAGAAACCAGCGTCAGGATCCAAAGAAGACAACTCCCAAGAGACCAAAGAACAAGTTCAGGATCCAACAACAAATGAAACTTTGTTGCTAGATGGAACGCGTTTTACAGCGCCAGAAATCATAGATCTCGTTAATAAAGACACTAAACGTAAAGCTTTTGGTTTGTTTTATCCGACGATCACATCGTTACCAAAGGAGTTTGAGGCGATGAAACGGCTTCGTGTTCTCGTGCTTAGAGATTGCGAGTTTTTGAATACGGCAAAGGTGAGTTTAGAAGCTTTGGAGGTTCTTGAAATATCTGGTGGCCGAAATCTTAAACGACTCACCTCAAGCTTCTTTAAAAACCTATTGAAGCTCAAAAGCCTTCATATTTCTGGATTGCAAATCCAATCTATACCTCAAGCCATTTACAATCTTGAAAACATCAAGTGGCTAATTGTTAAAGATCGTCCTCGTTTGAAGAAGCTCGAGAGTATTTCAAAGCTTGTGAATCTCATTATTGTTGATCTCTCCGGTAACACCTCTTTGGACACTCTTGATAAAAACTTTTTGAAATTTGTTAAACTTCAAAGTCTTAATCTTTCCAAAACCCTTTTGTCCACAACACCACTGTTGAAAAATCGAGAAGAACTCACCCACTTAATGTGTAGGGATTGCTCAAATTTAGGTCGGTTACGAGGCTTAACAGCATTAAAAAGCCTCCAGACCATAGATCTCTCGGGTTCTAATAAATTCGAAGAATTTTATGATTCGTCTTTACAAAGCCTAACTTCCCTTATAACACTTAAACTATCAGAAACCGCTATTGATCATTTGCCTTCCAACATTTCAAAACCTCGGTATCTTTACCTTGAACGTTGCCCTAACTTACGACAACTCAAGGGCATTACCTCCTTTGAAAACCTCGAGGTTCTTCATCTTTCGGGTTCTATTAATCTTGTTGAAATTGAGGATAAGTTGTTCGAGAAAATGGATCGTCTTTGAGTGCTTAAACTCTCGGAAACTAAGATTTCACGTCTCCCTTTGACTTTAAAACTTCCCAATCTTCGCGAATTTGATCTATACTGTCGTGAACTAAAAACTTTGCCACCAATTGAATCTGCTAAAAAGTTGGAGGTCCTTGATGCATCAAACTGCAACAATTTACTAGAGATGGCTAGTAAATCTTTTCAGTTAATGACTCGTCTTCAAAAGATTGACTTTTCAAACACAAACATAAATTCATTCCCATCTCTTCCTAATCCATGTAATTTATCTCGGCTTTTGCTGAAACTGCAATGAGTTGGAAAGTCTTGTACTAGATGGTATTGAGTTTCCGAATCTCGAGGAACTAAATCTTTCGGGTGTCAAATCATTGAAACCAAACGGAGCCGAATTTGTGAAGGGTGTACGCAGCCTTAAAATCCTTGATCTTTCTTACACATCTATCAAACAATTGCCATCCTTGTTAAAACTCACAAAGCTAACTCATCTTTCTCTTGCGGGTTGCATGATCTCATCAGAAACTGAACTTGACTATCCATTTATTAAGATTGAAGTCTTGGATATTTCACAATCATCAATTAAAAGATTACCAAACCTCATGTCACACCCTCAATTTCCACCTGCGGAGTTTTACCGCGAGGCTGTGAGCAAACCAGAATCTGAAACACTAGTACGTCGAACGACTCTATATGATTTGATAATACGTTTTCAAAAATCATTTGTCGTAGATTTTATATTATCTTGATTAGTTACCAATATTTAGCAGAAGCATCAATTTTTAAAGTTTGAGCGGAAGCATAAATAAGTAGTGAAGCGGGCGCCAACACAAACGCCAAAACAAATGAAAAACCCAAAACAATATTTATAAATAAGACTCGATAAAAGATGTCTTGTTCAATGCATGTGCGTGCACCTAGAGCTCCTAGCGTCCTGAGAAACATGTAAAGAAACAAGTGTCAACATTAAAGATGAGTGAGTTCACAGGTTTTCATAAATTCGTTTGTTCGGTTATAGTTTGTTTTCCCCGTTATCCCTAGCCCGGGACAACGATTTAGTTCCATTATTCCCATCCCGGAATAATAATGATGTTGGTTCCAATATTCCAAACCCGGAATATTAAGTTGTTGCTTCCATTATTCCAAACCCGGAATAATAAGTTGTTGTTTCCATTATCCTCAACCCGGGATAATACAGTTGTTGTTTCCATTATCCCCAACCCGGGATAATATAGTTGTTTCGTAATTAAGTTCAATGTTAACATATATAGGTAGCTAGCCTAAAGTTATGTCACGTAAGTGTTCGCGATCGAAGCTGACTGTTGTGCCTCCGTGTTGCCAGGCCTATCACTGACCATGGCGAAGTTAGGCCGAATTATTCACCCGTTGACCATACCCGGTTGGCTAGCGCGACTAGCTCGGATGGGGCTTGTCGGGCCCAGTAGTACTACTTATAACTCCCCCGCTATTAAACCCAATACTAACGATCCGAGAGATTGACGAGGACTTAAGTGATAAAGCTGCTTAGTGACCATAACATTACATTAACATTAACTTAGTTACCGAATAGTTATGTGACGTTAAATTCGTATAACGTAAAGAGATTGAGTTTGAGAGTGTATATATGTTTCTCCCCCTGTTGTTTAAAAACCGGATAAAGTTAGGGGCCGTGAACTCACCTTTATTTGCTCGGTTAGTGTAGCAAAGAAGTTATAAGAGATGGGACCGCTAGTTGCGTCCTAACAAACCAATTAATTCCAAGTCAGTGTGTGAACACACCAATACAAATGCTACACGTAATTTACGCACAAAGTGATACACACAAACAACATATCTAACACTCAAACATGCATGCAAGTATCCTCATGTGAACCTAGTGATTAAAACAACTTATCATAAACATAAACCAATCCATGCCACAATTTGGTGCACACAATCACAAGTTATCAAATTTCAGCTTAACACTCATAATTCAGCTGTTTTCTAGGATTTTTATAAAATAGTTCTAAATTCCAAAAATATTTTTACATAGGTGCCATTTATACTGTAGAAATTTATATAAATTTTCCAAGTCCTAAATCTTTACCAATTAACCATAAATATTAATATACTAGGCTGCAGTCAGATTTATCACTTTCTGACTGCAGTCCACGGAAGAATTTATTTAAAAATCACCGATTGTCCAATTAACAAAATTCCAGTTGGAATTGCCCGGAAATTTTCATACCTAGTCGCTGTACAAAATTCATGACTCAATTCTCTACTGATTTTAAAATCCAACTCGATAACCAACTAACAAAATTTCAGGATTTTCACAGCTTTAGTTACTGAACTTATTTGGCCCTTTAAAAATATCAAATGACTTCAGAAAATTATGAATCCAGCGCCATTAGATTCCTTATTCAAATCTTACGTTCTAGACATCAGAAAATCCGTTTTTCGACAACTAACGACCGAGTTACAGCCAGATGAAGTCGGCTGTAACTATTACTCAGCAACTGTTTCAGCATATCATTATCATGGACTCGCATCAGCCGTTCATACGATTAACCTAGGCGATCAAGAACCGATTTCTAATCATAGATCACTACTAATAACATATCCATGCAAACCCTAGTTCATACTTCTAGTTTTTACAAACAAACATACTCGCAAACTTACAAGTTCCGCAAACTATTATACATGCAAACAATGATAGTTCAGCCGATTACTTTCAAACACGTATAATCCGAAAACAAACCAATTAATCATTCAAGCACATATATCCGAATGTTATCTTGTAGCATATGACAAATTCAAATCTTTTAATAACAAGATAAACGAACCGTGAGTACTATAAGGATCGGTGATCAAAGATTGCTTGCGACCGAGAAGATGATGATGGAGTAGGCTGTTTTGTTGGTCGAATAGAGGTGAACAAGGACTGATCTCGCGACTGAATGAAGGTGAACAAGGGCTGTTTGCGGTTGAATGGAATGAACGATGGCTGTTCGCGATCAATGGAGCAAGAGAAGGCAGTTTACGGTCGAAGAAGATGAAGGATTTGGCTGCCGACGGCTTCTTTCTCCCTAGGGTTTTTGTGTTTGTGAATGAAACATGCATGGGTGTGTGTATATATAGCGCAAAAGAGATGAGGGTTGCGGTTAGGCTTGAGCTTGTGGCCGAGGGACTTGGGTTGGTTTTTGGTTTGGGTTTGATCTTGCGGTTTTGGGCTTGATCTCGCGGCCAAGGACTTGGGTTGGTGTGGTTTGATCTTGCGGCCGAGTAGTTAGAGTTTAAGGTTTAGGTTTGATCTCGGTTTGGGTTTGCGGTTTGGGTTGCACACGGCCGAGAATGGTTTGAGTTCTAAACTTGGTTAATTCCTAGAGTCACAAGGAATCAAAGTTGGTTCGTGTCGCGGTTCGGTTCGGTTCGTGTACATATCTACCATAATTATTTATAACTAAAACAATCACACAAACACACATCACGTATTCATTAACTCGTACACGTTTAATACTTAGCATATACTTTATTCGACAAGTGTCGCGTTTAAGTTATCCGAAAAACCCGGGATGTCACACCTCAATTACACCAATCTTAAAAAGATCAAGGGTTGTTCAATGACGGAAATACCTAATGAAATCTTCACATCAACTCATCTTGAGTACATTGAGTTTCCAAATATGAATGTAACATCTACACCACAAGAGGTGAATGATCAAGATCGTTGGACCATCTGCGAGCTGTCGGACAATGACAAGTCTCCGGTATTCCATAATCCCATGCAGTTTCTTGATAAAAATCCTTTGTCAAATGGACGCTACCATCTATGTGCAGTTCCCAACAAGGTGGAAGGTGAAATCTGGACACATATCCTCAAAGACATGAACTTGTCTTCCGAGATGTCTACCTTCAAACTCCTCGGTTCATGACTCGATACAAGAACAACAAGTCATTGCAAATTGCAAATTCAACCAATTCCCAAAAGGCATTGAATTCGAGAACATTATCAAAGATATCAACTTGGTACTTCTAATTGATTATAAGCTAAGGGGCATTCCATCCAGTTTCAACGTCTCAACGCTCCCTAATTTAAAGGGATGTTGGATTGAAAAATGCAATGAAATGGTCACCATTTTCGACGATAAAGAACCAGACAACGACAAGACCGAGAAAGAACCAAACAACGACAAGCCCGTGAATGAATCAAACAACGACAAGCCCGAGAAAGAACCAATCAACGACAAGCCCAGAGAAAGAACCAAACAACGACATGCCCAAGAAAGAACAAAACAACAAGAAGCCCGAGAAAGAACCAAATAACGACAAGCCCGAGTTCAATATTAAGTTTGAGGATTTGGCACTTCGCAACAACAAGAAATTAAGAACGATATATGGCGGGAAACAACCATTTAAAGGCTTTGGTTCTTTAAAGAGTTTGTATATAGACAATTGTCAAGAACTAACCAGTATGTTTTCAGCATCACCTCTACCAAAGAATCTTGAAGTTATTGAAATCAAATATTGTGACAAGATAGCTGATCTCGGAGGTGAACTTCCACAATCTTTACGAGTGCCGGAAACTATGGGAGTGCCCGAAACTATGGGAGTGCCCGAAACTAAAGCAACTTGAGATCCCGAAAGGTTTGAAGACGCTATGGATTTCAGGTGTGAATAGTTTGAAGAACTTTGAGACCAAAAATAACAAACCTATCAATCTTGAAACTCTAAAAGTGGAAAATTGTCCAAAACTGGAACATATTATGTCTTCAAGTTCGAGATTGGTATACATCAAGATGATCGACGTCCGGTCATGTGAGAGGTTGAAGACTTTATGTACGAATATCGACAACAAAACGAAATGGTCAATGTTGAAGAAACTGCATCTTCAAGATCTGCCGGTGTTGAAACAAATTGGGGCCTATGTCCCCTCGTCGTTAAAGATGTTTGTTGAAGAATGCCCGAATGTGGAACCCATTGTCTACTAGATTGACTCACACATACATCATGTTCTCAGGTATAAATCAAGTTTATTTTAAGGTTTTAAGTATTTTAAAATTATTAAAATCTATGTTTGTAAGATTGAAACATATGCGTCTACGTTTTGGGTTTTTCTTTTTGTTTTTTATTTAAAAAATTAAGTTTTAATATCAATATGTTTATAAATATTTTGAAAATTTATGTTCTAGCATGTGTGCACCTAAATTTTGGTTTGTTTATTAATTAAGATATTAGGTATATTATAAAGATTAAAAGTTACGTTTTAATATAAAATTATGCTATTAGACATTTTAAAGAAAATTAAGTTTTTAATCTTTTACGAATTAGATACTTTAAAGAAATTAAGGTTTTAATCTTTTTCAAATGAAAATTATATCAAGATAGAAGATTTGGTTTGTTTGTTAATTAAGATATTAGGTATATTATAAAGATTAAAAGTTATGTTTTAATATAAAAATTATGCTATTAGATACTTTACAGAAAATTAAGTTTTTAATCTTTTATGAATTAGATACTTTAAAGAAAATTAAGGTTTTAATCTTTTTTAAATGAAAATTACATCGAGATAGAATATAAATGGGCAACAACTTGCGTCGCTACCTCTTAGTTTTTTGATTTTATATCTTACATATTAAAAAAAAATGCAAGTTTCAATAACTTGTTTTTAAATATTTAAAAAGAAAAATAACTCAAAGAGTATGATGTACGTGACGTAAATTCGACATGTGTCATTATTAAATTGCATGAGTTCGGTTTTTAAGTTTCTGTCAAAAATGTTTAGTTAAAATGGTTTGATAAAATACGTATTTTCAATTTTCCCTTTTTAATATCAACTGAGTGACATCCTTTGATGATTCCATTTTGTGTTTCTTTTAGACAGTTACCGAAAAAAAATATAAATATAATTCTGGTTTTCATCAGTGTACTCACAATAAAGATGGATGGATCCCAAGACGACGATCGCCTCAACTTGTTGGATCTAATTCACAAACATGAGTCCGGTTTGTATTTTATGCATTCTAAGTTGTACTTGTATTTTTGAAGATGTATGTGCTTTATGTATTAATAATTGTACTTTGTATTGGATTCATGTATGTATTTTATGTATTAATAATTGTACTTTGTATGGGATGCATGTATGTTAGATTTATGTATGTATTTAATGTTGTACGTCTAATGGTGTTTTTCTTTCGCAATAAAACAATAAAAGATTAAAGTTGTATTTTGTATCATTATACTACATTATAATACATGAATACATAAGTAATAAGTATTTTAAGATATTCAAAAAATAAAAAAATATTCTCTTACTTGATAAGTATACCCCTAAATGAAGGTAAAATATCTTTTAAACAATAATTATATTTTAGCCTCTTATTTTATTGCATTTAAATCATTAACTTTTAATATAATTATGGGTAAGTAGTTACACTTTTCTCCATCTACAACAAACTTATAATTATTTTACGTATTCTTGTCATATCTTACAAACTATAATGTTTCAAAAAAAATCCAAAAGTACCGTGACGGCCTACTCATTTTTGTCGACGTTTCGATAGTTGTCTTGATCAGTATTGACGTGTGGATTAAAAGGTACAAGTAAATGATACCTTACCATATGAGTGATTAAATCCCAACGTACTTAGTTATTATCCCAAAATGTTTAATGGCTACAGAATGTTAATTGAATCTTTAACAAAATTATAGATACTTAGTTAGTAATTACACTATATTCCTTTATAAAAAACTTACCCCCCCCCCCTAAATTTTTAAACGGTCGTAACTTTTTGGTACGTTAATATATATTTTTTAAATTACACCATATAAACGAGCATTTTATTCTCTTTAATTTGATTATAGTATTATTATAGTTTGTTAATTAAAAAACTTGATATGTTATGTAATTAACAATGTCTAAGGGTGAGTAAAAACTGAATCGTTAACCGAAACCGAACTGATAATCAACCAAAATTTGAGTTAACTGAAAACTGATTAGCCGAAACCCGAATTAATAAAAAATGATTATCGATTTTTTGGACTCTCATTTAACCAAAATTAACTAAATCGAACCATTAATATTTTCATATATTTCTAGTTTTTATAACTTCATTCATGTATTTCATATTTATACCCTCATTTTATGTATTTATATCTCCATTTTATGTACCTATACATGCATTTTATGTATTTATACCTAAATTGATGTATTTCTAATCAAAAGTGTTAGCCCAAGTTTGATTTTGGCTATTAACCGAAATTAAATAAATCAAACCAAAAACCGTCAATCTAACTGAATAAACCAAATCGATTAACCGGAAACGCAGTGATTAATAAAATAGACTAACCGATAACCTCGATTTCGGTTGAGGATAATAATCAAACCAATCGAACAATGCACACCGTTGCAATGTCTATGTTTCCCGCCGCATCGTGCACGCACCTATCGGTTATTAACCAAAACTGGTTATTGGTGAGCAACAAGTAAATCGTTAACCTAAACCAAACCGAAAACAATGAAACCTAACCGAAATCAACCAAAAACTGAATTAACTGAAAACCGAATTAATAAAAACCGGTTATCAATTTTTTTGTACTCTCGTTTAACCAAATTAGTTGAACTGAACCGAACCGAACCGAATCATTCATCTATACATATATTTCTAGCTTTTATACCTCCACTTCATATATTTTATTTTTTATATCTCCATTTCATATATTTATACTTTCATTTCATGTATTTATGCCTCAATTTCATATATTTCTAAGCAAAAGTTTTAGCCAAGTTTGGTTTTTGCTATTAACTAAAATCAAATGAACCAAACCAAAAATCATTAATCTAACCGAATAAATCGAAGTGATTAACCGAAAACCAATTGGTTAAGAAAATAGATTAACCGATGACTTTGTTTTCGGCTTTGGTTGAGGATAATAACCGAACTGACTAAACCATGCGTAACACAATGAAATGGATTATCGGATTATTTCGCTTTTGATGTATATCTATCACAATAACGCTACAATAAATATTATATGAACAAGATAACTATCAAAAACAAGTATCGCAATTTGATGTGTCGCTCCCGTCGCATCGCGCAGACATCCTGCTAACTATACTCATACACAAACGTTGTATCTATTATAACTTGATGAAACTAACTGAGTATTAATTAATCTTAAAATATAGAATTATGTAATTAAATAATATTAAGACATTGAACCAAGGCATTATACAATATTCTAATTATACATTATATAATACTATAATTATACATTATACAATACTATAATTTGCAATATTTTTTTATTATACGATACTATAATTTGCTAACATTTTTTTGCAATTGAGCTTATTTTCGGCCAACCACGCGTTGCCCCACTAACCCACCCTCACATAACCCTTTTCATTTCAATTCTGGAATCTGGATGGACAGAGAGGTCGCTACAAAGAGAATCAGGGGAAAGAGGGAGTCCACCACTCTCACTCAACGGTGCTTTTTGAGGATCATACGAAGGTTAAAGTTTTCGTTTTTAGTTGACTATTTGATCAACAGGCAAAGAAAATTGTGCAACAAAATATAGAAATTTTATGTAGTGTTTTCTTGGCTTTAAGGGTTCACGTATTTTGGAGAGAGCGTTAGAACAAGTTCATATCTGAAGGGTGTTGTTGATTTGGCTTGTAACGAAGGAAACATTATAAACTCCCATCACAACCCCTTTATTCTTTTTCAGATTCCTTCGATCAGCCTTTTGTAAGTAGATGCAAAAGGTCGCTAGAATGACTTACTTCATTCCGTTCCTTATTTCCACAATCTTTCTATTTTTCTTCAATGTTAATTAGCATCTGAGTTGTTTATGCTTTCGCAGTTATGCATAACTTTTATTGTTAATTTGGAGTGCTTATGAACAACTCTAGTTACTTGATATCACTCGTTACTTTTGTATTGGTTTTGTTGTTTTCTTTATTTACAGAAAACAAGGAAGAATTGAAAACATATTTTAGTGATAACCGTTGATATGTGTCTTCCTCAAACTGTTGGGTCCTAAGAAGCCTCAGTAAAAATTCTAATCAATTGTGTGGCTTCACAATGGAAGATTGGAAGAAGTGTGTTTAAGTGGCTCTGATTTTACATGGTAAGGCTTCAACATTTATGTATCTAAGGTTGCACGAACACCGACTTTAATCAATGATATGTGTAACAACGTAGCGCTGGCATTGATTTTTAATACAATATAATATAGTTTTGGAATTGCCTTCTTACAGAGGTGTCAAGTTCTATCCTAAGCCCACACGGGTTTTTGTCCCATCGTGTGTTACGCCAGAAAGTTCTGTTTTTGTGGTGACACAACGCCTGTCAAGTGGCATCCGGCGGTATGGTTTCCCGGGAAAATGCCCAAGCCAAACTCTGAAGCTAGCGTGGGCTCGGCAATACAACATAGTCTGGCCAGAGTGGGGCAGTGAGGCTCTTCTAATTTAAGGAGTACGAAGGCCGAATACGCAAGAAAGTCGCCATTCCAAAAACAATATAGTTTTGGAATCAAATGGGGTTTTTCTATAACATAATGATTAAACAATGGTTCTTGATTTTCCTACAAGAAACAGATAGTTGGTGGTGTTAACATGTTAACACTAAAGGTAATCTAATGAATACAACTTAAATAATTTACAATAATAAAAACAATACTTTAATGGTTTGCATGCTTGTGTTTCAGGTATAGAAAAATTTGTGGTACACAACAAGGGCACCTCTACACTTGCATTATTTCATTTTGCTCAAAGATCAGTATGTGGCAAAACTTATTTCGCATGCGGTTTGACATATTAATCTTTGTTAATGGTCATACAATTATCCTCTTTTTGTTAATGGACATGTCAATGTATGTTAATTCTAGGGTGATACCAGCAAACGCTATAACTAACAAAAGGAGTCACGAGTCCATGATTTCCTAGCATTGGTATGTATGCCATTTGATAAATACATTGGTTGAAGATATTATCTCATGTATTCCCTAAACTTGGCATAATATTACATTATAAAAAAATAGCTTTTCAGATTTGTGATGTTTATTGGTTTGGAGGATATTGAGAGGAACTTTTGTCAGGTGAGGAGATTCTAACTTGTTATTTGTTTGTTTCACTCACATAAATAACAAATAAGATTAAGAAATGGGTTCTGGAAATTGCATACTTAGAACTGAATGAACAAAAGACTTAAATAGGAAAAATACTTTTAGCCAAACAACCTGTGCTAATGACCAGGACTAAACAGATGGTTCATTTCTTTCTTTTTTTCTTTTTTTGCTAAAAATGGTTAATCTTAAATCTTGAGTTAATTAGATATGGAACAGGTATCCATGGATTAAAAATAAAGGTCAGTGAAGTGAAAGTGACGCTTGATATATCTATATTGATCCAAAATAAATAATGGATTACTCTAGCTGTTGGGAATTACCATTATCTGTTCTAGGCCAACTGGTGCTTAATGTAGTTTTTCTAATTAATTTGACAAGACATTGCCTGTAGATGAGCTATTTTTCTTTGTTGGAACCGAGCAACCATAAACATGGAAAATATAAAAGCAGTAACCGATGCAATTGCTTCATATAACTATACAAAACGCACTCTTGTATAGCTTTAAATTATATACAGAGAGGTACTTCAATTTAACTCAGATTACTCATTTAAAATACAATTATTCTATGGCTCTTACACCACAGGTCAAAATGTTACATGTGTATTAATGATAAGCTCATCGTATAAAGCTATCTTTGATAGATCAATATACTTCGAGTCAATTTCGTGGCCCAATGCGCACCGGTCCGTTTTCTAGTTAACTTATAATTCGAGTCAACGGATATTATTTTTTTTCATTTCAGAATATCGTTATTCATTATGTTTTGAGGGAAGAATATGAAGAATAAAAGGATTAAATCCAACCTATTCAAGTATAACCTTATTATTCATTTGTTAAGTTATAAAAATCTAATCAACCTAGGTAGCTAGGGTAAACTAGATATTGTATCCATGATGAGCATCTGACTAGCACTACATGTTTCCTTCAATTATTTATTCTAAAACTTAATAATAAAAGTGTGATTGTTTAGTTGGTTTGATTAATTAAAAACTATAAAAAAAAAGTGAACATACCCGGGTTTTAGGTTTTAAAAAAGCACAATGTATAACCAAGTTAACTTACCTAATTGAAAGCCACATAGACAACTAATTAATGTTTAGATACAAGGGTAATTGTAAAATCTAAAAATCCGATCATTTTGACCTAACAACCCGTAACCGAATAGGAACACGTCCTAGGATGTTGTTTAGATAGCTACCAACATCGACTATACATTCACTCAACCACATGGTTGTTAATGATTTAAAGAAACCAGTGACATCTCGCTAATACGAATCCAGATAACATGTTTTCCAAGCCCTAACACATAAACACCAAAAAGATAAAAATTTGGTTGAAAACAAGTTTCTCACACTAACCATACACCGGGGTTGATCACAGTTAACCGATTATCTTTATGTGATTTTTTCGCTCTCCATCCTCGTGTACAGTTGTCTCCTCTCTAATCGCCATATACAGCCTCCAAGAGCCACAATGGCTTTGCCTTGGAAAGCATGCCCTTTCAAAAACCAATTTGCGTCCAAAAACTTTTCGTCTTTTATTCTATTCATTTTCCTTCTTGGTGTGAGCCCTCATGTTATTCCAGCCAACTCCAAAGCAATCTAATTCATATAATATATATATATATATATATATGAGAGAGAGAGAGAGAGAGAGAGAGAAAACGTTCATTTGAGAAGAAATTGAATGTGAAAAGAAAAAGAAAAAATGACATAATGTAAAACATTAAATAGTTTATAACTCCTTCATTAGTTATGTTGGGTGGTGTAGATGGTAATTTGGTGTTGGTTGGATTAAAGACAAGGGTTGCCTCTAACCGTTTGGTTAAGTTTCTTCTAACGACCCGCTCGATCTCGGTTCGAACACTAATGGTGAAATCCTCCCGGAGTTCGTATATGCTTGCAGTGCCTCTAACCTACACAAGTAACACACATGCGCAATACAAAATAGAAACGATATAAGAAAAAAAAACACTTAAAAAGATAATCATGAAATCAAGTAATATCCAAACGCAAAGCGCACGAACTCCCCCGTAACGGCGCCAAAATTTGATCGGAGTGTCGCGCCCCGGTCAAAGATAATAGTTATAGTCCCAAATTACCCTTAACAATGCATTAGTGGTACTAAGGAGTCGAACCACGAAGAGGTTGTGGTTTGCGATGGATGTGATTGATTTTTAATATTGACACACTTATGAAGCTTGCTATGTTGTTAATTTGAATGTATGTTTGTTTGTTTGTTTGAAAGAGTGTCGGAATGAACCGACGGGTTTTTTTTATTACTTAACTACTAAAAACTTGAATAACTGCACGAAAACTTAATTAACGATTTTAAACAATATTTGAGAACAAGGTTCGCCCCAGTTCAACAATTGTAAAGCCTAGGGTTGCTAACAATTTTAGATTGATTCAATTGAATTTGTCATTAACAGTTTTGATATCAGGAAGCTTAGATGCCAATTGCTATCACGCGTATGACGGACCGCAATGCACTTCGTTACTTCAGACAAATAAATCCTTTGAAAGATAAGGCATAAATACACAAATTAATTTCGCAAAGTCAAATTTTATAATCATTCGACAATGCACAAATGTAGTTCAAATGTAGGACAATTATCAATCAATTCAAAATGCAATTCAATTTGTCACAAATCAACTAAGAAACATAAAGCAAACCCTAAACCTTACAAAAGTCTACACCGGGGTGAAATTCTGAGAATTAGTCGCTCTGACGAACGGAACACGAATGCCGAGGTTGAAATCTTGAACTTGAACATCTTGAAGCTTTGATGATTAGGGTTTGTAGTGGATGATGAGGAACAATGATTGGTGGAATGATGGAGAAGATGATGATTAGGGTTAGGAAGTGAAGATGGATGATGATTCGGATAATGAGGGATGATTAGGATGGATTTGAATTGAGGTTTTTCGTGTTCTTGGCTCCAAGAGAGGTTTTAAAACTCAAGAAATGCGTAACCCCTGAAAATGGTCAAAACTCATGATATATCCCGTCCCCCACAACCCACAAACGAAATTCGTGAAGTGAGACAGACGAGGGCGTCGTCGACAACCCCATAGGGCGTTGGCGAAGGCACATGGATATCCAGATTTCCTCGACGGCCTTTTCTACTGTCTACGGGGGTTTCTGGGCGACGGAGTTATTAGAGGGGCGTCGCCGACGGCACTTGCATTTCTCATTGTTTGTTTTGGCTATTTCTTGTACTCAGTTACTCGTTATCCGTCCCGGTCTCCGTATAGCTCCCGAATAGCTCCTTAAACTCCATTAGACCTGCAAAACACAATTCCAATTAAAAATAGACTATTTGAAACTAAAAACTATATAAAAACAACAGTTTAAACATATAAAAACACGATTTTCGACCACGCATCATGTGGATGGGAGATTTCACTTATCGATTTATATATACACACGGTAGCGAATACACATATATTAGTTATATCTATATATAATTTATATTTATATATTTATATTTATATAATATTATTATTATATTATTATTTATTTAGTAACATGAATATGCATTGTGTTGTAGCATGTGCATTGTAGCTTTTATCTACTTAGAGTGTCTGTATTCTTGGTTTAAAATGTAATACTGCCGCGTGGTGGTGATCCATTACCAAGCTAAACACACGTCACTCTCCTTTTCTTTTTCTTTTTCTTTTTTTTTTTACTGAAAACCAACAAAGATCACCAAACTCACACCAGAATTCCTTTTGCTTATCTTCTTGAAAGAAGGGGAGAAGATTCGAGAGACGGAACGCCGGCTAACACCACCATCGCATGATGCTTCACTATACACGGCTGAGAGACCAACGGCGCACGAGAGAGAGCGAAAGGAGGGGGTGGAGAGATGGCGGGGCACAGTCACGGCGGTGTCCTTGAGGGTTCCACGGTCTTTCTTCGATCTCTTCATCTGGTGGTGTGCTTTTGATTAATTTGATCTTGCCGCTGCTGTTACATTTCTTCCGGCGAGTTCTCCTGCGAAGGTCTATATTACTGTATACTGCAACTTTTCTCTTAATCGAATCTCATTCTGTTTGGATTCATGTGTCTGTTCGGTACAGGTAGACATAATAACTTGGAGATTTGTCAATCTGTTGTCGTTTGCTACTCCGATTTGGCCTTCAAGTATGTCGGTTTTGTTCTTGATCCGTTTGTTTTATTGTTTCTTTAAGTTTGTTTGTATGTACGGTTGGATTTAGACAAGTGTTTTACAGGTTTTACATCACTTTGCTCACTATATTTGACTTTAAAACTCAATTATTCTATTGATTTGATTTGGAATAAATTTTCTTCGGTTTAAAAATATGATTAAAATAATTTGATGTAGGGTTTAGTTTATAGTTGAGCTTAGATATGGAAGACGGAAGCGCATCAACATCGGTTCTTCAACTGCTTATGCCACAATGGTAAGGTTTTTTTTTTTTTTTTTAATATATGATATATATTTGTTTGTTTCAAAAGAGAGATGAGAATTCCACGAGCACGACCCCCTGGCGAACTACCGTTGTTGCCGGTTACAAGTGTGTTTTTTGGTAGTTTTGTTTTCATTTTAAATAGAAATAGAAATGAATCAATGTTTGTTGGAAATTTTAGATTGTTAAGATAGCGATGTTCATGGCTTGAAAAGATCGAATAGTGAGTGGAATCAAAGATGACCTCATCAGATGTTGTGTAAGAGTAACGGATTAAGGAAACAGGGTAGCAGTTGTGACATCCTCCGGGTTCTGTTGATGAATTAGTCACTGTTCTTGATGCAGGCCCTAATTTTGAATTTTGTTTACGTTTGGTGTTTTAGTATGTTTTCCTTTCGGTTCTCATATGGCACTGCGCATTTTTTAGCAAGTCAGCTGCCAATCTCTAGCATAGCTTTTTAAGGCCATTTGGTATTACACCAGTAACTCCTGTTTGTCAATGAATATTTATCTGATAGCCCTTTCAAATGGTGACACAAGGTTTGAAAAGAAGTATTCATTGTTAGCTTAAGTTTTTGAAACCGCTGCATGTGTTTTGTTGTGGTTTTACTAAGTTGAATTAATACTTACGCATGTAATGATTTGAATAGGGTGCTTGCTTCTTATTCATGTGGGATGGAAGAGTGAGCAATCTTTTCCTCAAACCAGGTTCACAGCATATATATGGAGGTAGCAAGAGTGACTTTGTAAATATATGGGATCTACATGGTGGAGGATCATTAGTTGCTTTTCAAAATTACAGGAGGTTGTTTATCTTTTATAATTGTATCAATTTCAAAATAGTTGAAATCAGATGTGCATAATTTTGGTGCAAAAAAGTCTACTAAATATGGCTACGTTACCTGTGTTAGCCTCTTTAGCAAAGATGGAAAAGAAAAAAAGAATACAATACATGCTCTGAAGAGGGAATGGAGTAAGCCAAGAACTCTGAATTAGTGACCTGCTTCAAAAAATGATTTACTCCTATAATACGACTTTCCATCCAAAATTATTTTGTTTTCATAATGTTTCTTTTTGTAATTGGAAAAGATCTTCAATAAGACACTGGATGTATTTTCAGCTTCATATATTTTTCACCACACATCCGGTTCAGTTATGTTATGGATGAGATGAGATTGTAAAACAATTGTGTTTACAGCTAGATCGTGTTTCTCCTTCGATTCAGTTTACCTTTATTTTCGTTTATTTATTTTAGTTTGCCTTTCTTGTTGGATGTTGACAGTGGCATCAGGTTTTCTCGACTCCGATCGGGCAAATACTGGAGAGGCTGAAGCACTTGGAATTTTCTGAACCTAGGACCATCCGTACTTAGCCGGCTGTTGCTGACTATGTTTATTAGTCTTTGCAGATGCTCGTGGTACATTTGATTTCACTTAGATGCTCCATAAGTTATTTGTTGGTATTGTTGCTCTCATTAGATGAATAAGTGTTGTTTGCATCACTTTCTTTGACTTTCGAAGGCTTTTCATTTTGTGTGATGCGAATTGGTTAGTTGTTGTGTTAATGAAATTAAAATTCCCGTATCTAATCAAAGAAAAACTAACAGAAAAAACGAAACGCTAAAATTTCGTGTTATTAGTACAGTACATAGGTAAAAATCAAAGTTTTGATGAAGAGAAATTAGCTAAACATGTTACATTGTAAAAGAAACTAATGAATACACCACACACTTATTTTGTATCTGCATCAGATGAATTAATCATTTGCAATCAACCATGGAAAATAAGATTTAAACTGCTCAAGTTTATTTATTAACGCCTAGATCAAGACTTGTGTAGTTGGAACTGTACAATAAAAGATAACCTTCCTAACATTAAAATGAAGCAAAACAATGAAACAAATAGTTTAATTATCCTAGGAATAACAAATATTCATTATGTTAAAAGGAAAAAAGCAGAAAGGTTCATGTTATCTAAGAATTGTCATGAATAGTCAAGTGTTATTTGTCATTTGAGTAAGTATATGTGTAGCTTTGAATAAAAGTTTAAACACAGATTGAAAAAAAAATTTTTGAGTTGAAAGTTGAAACTTGCTTCTTCTTCTTCTTCATGGCGTTTCTCCGTTTAAACTCGCATTTTCTCATTGCCTGAACGTGGCAAAATGGGTGTTTGACAGGTTGGGTAATTGGTCAAATGGGAGTCATTTATCGGGCCAAAAGGTTTAATGTTTGGCGCATTTATCAGTTTTTTGTTTGGCACATTTATTTGAACAACCGAGGTTGAATAAGTTGTTTAGTTTTGCAGAGATGATGATGATGGGGAGATGGTTTCAAGGAAAAACAACTCAGGAAGATATTGTGAACTTGGAGAAGAAGCATTGAGAAGGGTGGGGCAGTACTTGAAGTGTATTTTAGAAGGCGAATTAGAAAGCAGAGTGGTTGTATTAATAAAAACACAGGTTTGGGTTGAAAAACTTTGGCGTAATCTGTTGGGCATGAAAGCTGGCTAGACTCTAATTTTTATTTTTTTATGGATGTTACATTATATTTATGGATTTTATAAAGTAAAGTCTTGAAAGAGAAGTGTTATTAATAATTTCAAACATTCTACAATGCACAATCCTCTGGACCAAGTCCACATCTACCATCATCAATGCTAATGCTTGGTTGTTTCACCACCGGTTGAACCTACAAGTGTATCGGTTTGAGACTTTGTATAATAACTCAAATCGCAATCGAATAATCGAGTTACTTATGTCGCCTGTCTGCTGCTGCCGCCCCACATTGCCCTATACGCCGCAGCAACATGCGATGGGTAAAAAATCTAGTTTGTATCATCATTATATAGTACAGATAATATATATACAATTATTTGTTTACATATTTTTCTAAAAACATAATATAGATAGGGTTGTAAACGAACCAAACGTTCGGCGAACAGTTCGTGAAACGTTCGGCAGTAAGTTCATTTGTGTTCGTTCGTTTATTAAACAAACGAACACGAATAAGAAATTTCATTTGTTTAGTTAAATGAACAAACATGAACAGAGGTCGTGTTCGTTCATTTATGTTCGTGAACGTTCGGTAACGCGTTCATTTGTGTTGGATAGTTCATTAGTGCTTTTAGATTTTATATTTATTTAAATACTTCAAAGTTCCGACAAATTAAATATCTAATAAGTGTCAATGTATTATGTATTATGTTCATGAACAATTGTTTGTGTTCGATTGTTTCCATTTGTGTTCATGAACATTAGTTTGTGCTCATTTGTGTCCGTCAATGTTCGGTTTTGTTCGTTGCCTAAAATTAACAAACAACAAACGAACAAGAAAAAGTTCATTTCCTTAATAAACGAACACGAACATAAAATCTAGTTCGATAAGTGTTCGTGAACGGTTCACAAACACATATTTTTGTTTAACAAAATTGTTCGTCCGATTCGTTTGCAGCCCTGTGTTAACGCTGTTTTTTTGACGTAGTTAGCAAAGTAGACGAAAATGGCAAAAATTGGGAAAAGTAAGGAACCCCGAGGAGAAAAAAACTATTTGAACTAAAGTGGCAATTTAGGTTAAACCTCAGGGACTGAAATGACAATTTACTCTTTTGTAATATTGGGTTTATTTATTTATTTTGTGGAAGGTGTAACTAAGATTCAAATACGTGTTGCTGACTGCTTGATTGAGGGTTTAAGGTGGTGTTCGTTTTTCTAAAAAAAATATGCGCAACCTCATCTGTCTGCGTCTCACAGACCACGCGCAGACATTGTCAATTTGCAGACTATCTGTTTTTCTGAGGACGTTCATTAAAAAACGTCTACGCGAGCTCTTCTTGTTGCAAACTTGCCCATCTACTTTTAGATCTTCTAAAGTCGAGGGTTAAGCACCACCACCACCATCCACCAATACCGCTCATACACCACCACCAGCTTATATTAGAAGTCTACATAGTTATAAAACAAATAACTTTTTTTCTTGCAAACTGAAGAGGTTTGGTCAACCTCTTTATCTACAGATGTTTCAGATATAGTTAATAGACTGCATACATCTTACCTTTAATAAAAAACTAAATCAAGACATGATGTATAGATTAAAGTAGGTGTAAATATAACCCATATCAACCCGAATCCACTTTGACCCGTATCCCATCCCGTCCATACTATTATCCAAACGCAACAATTTTGGCTTTTGTCAACTTGTTTGACCTGACAATTGTATTAATTAATTTTATTGAAGTCTCAACACAAGCATGTTTATGCAACATATACACTAATTAATAATTCCATTGAGTTGCAACGTTCATGCCACCCAAAGGTTAAATTAGCAAGTGCCAATATGGTCCTTTCATAAAGAATGTCACACATTCTTTATATCTTATACTAATGTCCTTCCAAAAAACAAAACAAAAGGCTATATTATAACAAAATTCCACTGTCACGTGAATTATATGAGTACAAAATACAAAACTTTTTTCAGGTGAGACGGATCAACCTTTTTATGGGGCCATCAAGCTTTCGATTGTGTAGGTTAGCGACTTTGCCCAGTCTTCTTTCAGCAACAATGTTTGAAGTGTATGCATTACATCATACTCAGGGTCAAGCTTCCTTTGCCAACCCTATATAGTATAAACAAGTTAAAACACAGACCGGCCAAATCAAAACGGGTGCTTAGGGATGTTCATTATTCAAATTTGAGTTTGATTTCAAATTGCATTCGAATTTGTGATTGCTGAATATTTAAATTACATAATTTTTACTTCATTAATAAAGAAAATACATAAAGTTATTAATTGTGCTATATATAATCTACTTTATTATTTTATATATAATTTTTAATTTTTTTATCATGATTCTGGTAATTCAAATCAACCCAGATTCAAACCAAATTTCAAATTTTTCAAACTCAAATCAGTTTTGCAAATTCGAATTCAGTTTTCAAAAATTCCAAATTCGAATAAACCGAAAACCAACCCATCGAACACCTCTACTGGTAGGGATACTTTTTATACATAACATGATTAGGATGTTTTATACATTCAAATACACCTTAGAAGATTTCAAAGTTCAACCGGTTGAGCCCTTATCCTTTTTTTAATTAAACTGGACCCGTTAGACATAAAACACAGCCCAAATGAACCCATACAGGTACATGAATAAAAGTTACCACCACTTAGCACGACTTAAAGTAGGATCCAATAGCAATTGCTAACTAGAGAGAAGGGTTACCTCAAGAACCAGAGTGGTAACCATGACGGTGCAGACATTTCCATCCACATTGACTCTGTGACGCCTCACTTGCTCTAGCACTTGATGCATGCAATCAGCAGGATGTACAACGTCCCCCTCTGGACTACCCCAAAAATCAAAAGACTCCGTAACTTCCTGTTATCCACAAATAAACACATTCAAACAAATAATTAATTTTTACTTGTTTTAAAAACCATGAGGCACTTCGAGGCATTTAGGCCCCGAAGGTGAGGTGTTGCTCTGTGTACAGCAAAATAAGCGTTATGTACAACTAAAAGTTGCATCTGTCTCAACTCTTTTACATGTAAACTGTCATATCAAGTAGACCATGCATAATCTATCAGTTCATCTTGCTGGCTGTTTTACATATAAACCTTCTAATTTTCACCAATTTCAACCCAGACGTGCATGAGGCACCGCCTCAAGACCCTGGGGTGCTTCCCCAATCGCCTTGCGCCTTCTATAACCAAGTTCTTTTAAAGACAAAAAATTCGTAAAAAAAAACAAAAGAAAAAAATGGAATCACCTTGATAAAGGCCTGAGGATTAGGACAATTCTGTTGTTTTGATAGCCTCAACGTGCACTCTGCTGCAGTTTTTCCATCTCTGTGGGCAACAGCCTTAAAAAATTCCAACAAATTGACTCTATCGCTCTTTGAAAGTTCGGCAGTCATGCCTACATCAAGAAATATGACATGTGGCTTCGATTTGAAGATCCCTTTACGCGATGATTTGCTCCTCACAAGAATGTTCCCAGGATGCATGTCAGCATGAATGAAGTTGTCCACCTGGACAAAGAAAAAAATTATATTCTTAACCAAATATACAATTATTTATAGGCATTACGTTGTTTGTATCCTTGTACAGTATATGTAAGTTTGGATATAATTGTTTCTAGTTAGTGATAATTATCTTACCAGCAGCATTTTTAAAAGAGCATGAGTCCCAATGTGTGCAAGAGAACTCTTAAGCCGAACATGTCCTTCAAGTTCATCAACATAACGCGATACACTTTCACCTTGTTCAAAAGTTTCCACCAAAACAGCAGGATGTACTAGTGGATATACAGGTTTAGGGAAAGAAACATCCCTCCAGCTGCGGAAATTATATATAAATCTACTCAAATGAGCAGCTTCCCGTGCGAGATCAACCTGTGACATCATAAACACTGCAAACTGTTGCACACTTTCATCTAATCTCAGCCAATTAAGTGTAGGAATAAATTTAGACATCTTTGCAACTACATTAATAATCTCAAAATCTCTTTTAATCGATTCGCCAACCCCAGGATGTCTAACTTTAACCGCAACTAATAAAGGCTTGTTACTCTTGCCACGATATCTATACCTCAAAGAGGCTCGATGGATTTGTGCAATGCTTCCAGAAGCTACTGGAACTTCCTCAAAATCATCAAAAACTTCTGATAATTTACGACCAAAAGCCTTTTCAACTGTCTTTTTTGTATAAGCAAAGCTATGTTCAGGAGCCTTGCTGTGAAGCTTAGAGAGCTCATTGCACAAGTCTGTCGGGAAAAGATCAGGCCGTGTGGCAGCCCATTGACCCCATTTAATGAATGCAGGACCTGCTATTTCTAAAGTACGGCGTACAAGATGAAGCCATCGTTGTCTAGATGATGTCCCAAAATACTCTGCGAATGGAGCCATTGCCATACTGGGTGAGAACAGCATTGCCAAATACATAGCTCTGAACAGCAAGATCAAACCCTCGAATACCGAAATCAATGATGAAATCAAGATGGCGTGTCCATTTTCAGCACATGTGTGGTATAAAGTATTTCTTGGCTGAAAAGAGCCAAAGTTTGACTCTGCATCAGCCAGTGCCATATTACCACATGTGAAGGCAAATATCCCAGGAAGAACGACATATGAGCGACTCAATGCCAGACTAAACGCTTGAGCAATCCTATTTATGCCAGAAATTTGCTTATCTCGATCCAAATTCATGAAAAGCCTCCTCCAAGCATGTTGGGCATGATGTGCTATCGTGTTATTGGCTGATAAAACCGAATAATTTCTGTTGGAGAATGTACTCTTGCCAAAACCAAACTTGGATTTACATTCCAAAATAGGAGCAAACCCTCTATTACTAGAGTACATCCTGTATTTGAAGTTGTTAAAACCAGATCTAATGATTGATCCATCTTCCGAATGAATTCCGCAATTGCTTGTTCGACTTCGAACTACTTGTGCTGTTCTCTTAATTTTTCTGATCACCAAGAGCCTATATTTACAACAAGTTAGTTAAACTTTAATTAACCAATGCAGAAAATATTCGAGAATCATTCATCAAATCCAGGATATCAAGGTTATCTTCCCAAAACTAAATGGTTGGTTAAAATAGTTAACAACTTTACAGATGCATTAAATTGAAGATTTCAAGATTGACATGTTCTTACAAAATTCTAAACCGAATATACAAACAATACATGTAAACATAAGCATTCATCAGTAATCCGCAAATAAATAAACATAAACATAAACCTAAACCCTAACAAATCACAAACATATAACGAATACAACATTTGAGTTGAATTTCAAATAACTAATGCAGAAAATATCCGAGAATCATTCATCAAATCCAGATTTCTATGCTGAATTCCCAAAACAAAGAAGTTGAAATAGTTACCAACTTTATTTATTATTATTATTATTATTATTATTATTATTATGATTATTATTATTATTATTATTTTATGTGATTTATCATTTATATATTTAAACTTTTTTTGTTAGTACTATTCTATCTCTACTTCAAACATTAGGATAGTTATTGATAGTTTATTATCATTATCATTAGTTCGTTATTCGTTAACTTCATCAATATCCTTTTCATTAAATGTAATCTATCTCTATGAGATCTGCTTTTGAGTTAATCAATACACAGAAAAATAGCATCCACCTATGGTTCAACAAGTTCGAACGAAACCCTAAACCTAAGCACCTACATCAAATTGATTCCAAAGCATATGCCAAAATAACATGTAAATATAAACATTCAACAGCGATTCAACCAAAAAACAATAATCACAAACCGAAAGGTCCGAAACCCTAAAAAAATACACAAATCCGTGACGAAAAGGGGAAAAAAGAATGAAAACCTTGACATTGCGAGAAGCGATTGAGGCTAATTTGTGTATGAGGTGAATCGCGAGCATTTTCTAACGAAACAGATCGTGATTTCACCGTTGCGGATCATGAGAATGAAGATTTAGGAATCGTTCGCCACCATATGTGATCATCAAAGGTGGATTTGATTGAAAGCTATGGCGGCGTTTCGGAGGGTTGGGGATTTATATTTTTCTTTGTTTTGGAGAAGAAGAATGTATAGAAATATCTCGTGGTCGGCGTTGCGTTTACGTGTACAGATGTGATGCGTTAATGTACAACTAATTAATGCATGTTGTCAATTGTTGGTGACTTCTTTTCTCCTACTTCCAAGGAAGGTACCATCAGGCCCATTCAAGGTTAAAAACATTACATCAATGTAACATGTGAATACAAGATCTAACACTAATTTGTGTATTTTCCTATTTGAAAAAAAAATGGATACTTAGATTCCTCGTGGTTTGGTTTTCGCTACACCGTGAGTCTGTTATGTCACACCCCGATCCGAAGCGGAAAAGGTGATCGCGGCATGATTTGTTGATCCAAAGCTTATGACTTGCATTATTAAATAGTCATTAATCAATATTGAATATTTCAATAGCAAATAATCCAAATAAAACAATTACATATAAGACATTGATGATAGCATTTAAACTTCACCAGTATCATGTGTAAAAGTAGTTTTTAGGTCAATAAAGGTTGGTGAGTGAATCTCCTTGTTATTAGGAAAATAATATGTTTAATTTGCTTACTGAGTGCATTGACCAATGTAAGTAAATATGTCAACCTTAATAAACAATCTCAACAATAATCAAATCAACTGTATGCAAGTGTGCACGGTATTAAGGTGTGCTGCAAATCTAAGCTAAATCAAACGGAGCTGACCTCGTGTGTTGGCAACGTCAAGTTCAGCTCATAGATAATGGAGAACAGACGAGCCTATGATGATGTAATATCCAAAATGAATGTAATGTACCAAGTGACAACCAAACAATCAACACATAACACATAAACTTTACAAGATGGTAATTGCACGTACTTGAATTATGTAAATGTAATAACGTAATGTGATACATGATACACCCCAACACTAGTAATGAAAAGGAGGAAAAAATCCACTCATATTAGGGTGAAAGCAAGACCAAACAAACTGCAAAGATGTGTTGATGATTTTAGCAAGGTGTAAGAAATCAAGGACCTGATAACATAAAAGCAATTTTACTTAAAAACCTTAGTCCATACTTGTAGAATTGTAAGCTATCCTAGAGTTTATGACATTTATCATGTCATGCACGTTCCATGCATGATTATTATTCCTATTTCATACAAGCTTGACTGGTAAGGTTGTCCCATGTATGCTCACCGATCACCTATGCCATGACTTTCTAACCCTACAAGATTCCCATGTTCATACATGACACTATAAGACAAATCCTAGCTTGCTTGCCGTATATTATTAGTAAGACTTCCAAAGACCATATCCAACATAGTGCCGTATATTTGCTTTTCAAAGGAAAAGAATATATATATATATATATATGGGGTTCTAGAGGAACACCAGTGTATTTGTAAATTAAGTGAACACATTCTGACCATTGATTTACATCATTAAATCGTAAAATACAGTAGTGTATGATCAAATCTTGATCAAATACTGACCATTGATTTACACTTGTGTATTGATAATCAATGACTAGGATTAGTTCACACAATTCATTATCAATGGGGTTGTTCACAAATAAACATAACCCTATATATATATATATAACATAATTACTATTTTAACTTTTATAAGTGTACAGTTATCTTATATTTTGTTAAGATAAATACAAGTTGTAGAGTGAACTTTAAAGGGTAAATAGATTTGCCACTTTGTTTTAACCGTGTAAAACTTTTGTGATTTATTTATATCTCGCGCTTTTTTCACATTTTACACGGCGCCTCCCACAGCAACATATGGGTTAGATTGCACTATTTTTCTTTATAAAAGGATTCATAGCGAGTCATTGTTCTCTTTTTTTTCTTATAAAGTGAATAAACACTAATTTATGTAAAATTTATAAACAGTATGAAACATTAGAATTTTAGTAGCAAAATAGAATGAGTGATTTAAAAATAAAATAAATAATAAGCCGATTAAATTGTATAATTAATGTTTTAGAAAGAAAAGAACACATTACTGGATGCTTTATTAATTCAAATTTCGACAAATGACAATGGAGAAAAAAAAAAGACTTTGTGATCATGGGAAACTGCTCCATGTCCTATGTTTTGCAAGCAACCAAAATAACCAGTGAACAGAAAATACAGGAAGATTTAGATTCGACACAACTACACCATCCTAACCAATCACGCATCCCCGGGAAATATACAAAACTCTCAAAGGCATGAACAACGTAACAGAATACATGCTTTTCGGTCTCGGTTCCGATAACGAGTACTCCATACCATTATCATCACAAGGACCAAGGATGATCATCTTGGCAATGGTTAGAAACCGGACCGAAACCTCAGCTACAAGTTTAAGGCGAGTCGGTTCCTGGCGGTTCCAACAACCGTAAATCTGGTTCCGTTTGGGCTAAGTATATGGACGGTTACAATGTGGTCGGAGCTTCTGGATATTCAGGCGAGGCGAGTAACTCCGGCGAGTTGCAGCAGGTACAGACTCGTTGTAATGTGAAAGTGAATGGGTTAAACGATTAGGGGATTGATTTTTTCGTTTATATAAGAAATTCGATTATAGATATCAAAGACGCAGCTATGATATCGGTTTGTGTAGGTACCGTAAATCAAACGATCTGGCCCGATTTAGTTGATATGACAGCTATTATTGCGTGTACTTGGTTCGATAAGTCGGCTAGATTCGGAATTAGAAATCCGGAAACAAAATTTTGATGAAAAGAATGAGATTTTGGTGGATCTTGATTGAACCGCAGGCTGCCAGAAGGCACGTAGATGATTTTTTTCTATTTGTTTTTAAAGCGTTGCTAAAAGTGCATAATTGGTCCATTATTTATACCTTTGCTGGTTTTCAGTTTAGATGAAATCTTGTTTAACTCACATATTGAGTTTTGGGAATGGCAATAATAGTCCTTGTAGTTTGTAAACTAACTTAATTAACTATTTCCCTTATAATATTGAACGAATCTAACCGAGTTTCATTAATCATAATTATATAACCTTTAAATTTATATGATATCAAATGGGAATAATAATTAAATAAATCATTAAATTTCGTGAAAAATTCCGGGTTTTCAATGGTTTGGATCCGATTTTCAAAATGGTTCGGATTTTTCTAATGCCCATTTTAGCGGATGTTACATGTTAAGCCAATTGTCGTTAGGATATTGTATTATGTGCCTAACGGAATATACCGAACTGGGGGCAAAACCATCTTCTCACCATTAAATAAACCTTAACCCAAATTTTATCCCATATTTTGCAAAAACTAACACCCTACATCCACATCCTTTCTCGCAAGTACTACCACCTCTTTCGACCTCCGATCTTCCTATTGCACCTTCTTCGATCGTCCCCGTCGTCACACGACCACCCACCTCCGATCTCCGGTCGCCTACCCTAATTTTTCCCCCAACTATCTATCTCTGACATGCCTAATCTGTTTTCTATAGAGCGCACACACAAGCGATTAGAGGCAATAATTCGTTCATGAGTAGTGTAGTTTACTTGATAATTAACACATTTGAACATGAAGCTTGTTGAATTGAACATTTTTTAGCTGGAATTAGGGTGAACGAGGTACCCTAATCCACGCGTGGTGCACTTGAATGTGATTCTTGTTGGGCCCATAAAAGGTTTAGGCAATTGGTTTTGTTTCGTGTTTGTATTATCTATCTCGAAATCAATTTCGAGATGGGCTTTTGGGCTTGTTAGGTTTCGGGCTAGGGCATTAGGTCATGTTGACCATTTCTATATAAAGGGTTTTGTGTTTTCGAGAATATGGTTGTTAGTTAGTAGTTCATCAATAGATCGCACAATTGCTTGTATCAGACGATTCTCTTTAAGTGTATGCAAGTATAGTTTATTCATCTTCATCTCATTTTCTTATTACTTGAATCATTGTGTTTGTGTGATTCCATCATTGATCGGAGCGTTGCACCCCGGTCAAAGATAATATTTATAAACCAGATTTACCCATTACTATGAGTTAGTGGTAGTATTGGGGTCGATCCACGAAGCGTTTGTGGTTTGCGTATGGACAAGATTGATTACAAATGCTTTGTCACAAATTTATGAAGCTTGCTAATTCGGTTTAATTGTTTGTTTGTTGAAAAAGAGTGTCAGAGTTAACCGACAAGTTGGATGCTAATTTGATTACTACTAAAACTTGACAATTTGGTTGCCACGAAAACTTGATTAAATGATTAAAACAATAATTTGGAATAAGGTTCACACCCCGTTCGGTAATTGAAGACCTAGGTTTCTACAAGTTTTAGATCTAACTCAATTGCATATATGATTAACGATTTAGTGTCACGTGGCTTAGGTGCCGAGAGCTATCAACGTCATAGACGACGAACCGCAATGTACTTCATTACCAAGAACATATAAATCCTAACCTAGACAAGGCATAATTGCACATAAACATTTCGCAAAGTCAATTTAATCTTCACTCGACAATTCACGAATCCGATACAAATTCAAGACAATTATCATAGATTCAAAAACATAAAACAACTTGTCACAAATAAAATCTCAAAAACAATGTTTAAGCTTAGAATCTTATAAAAACCTACACCGGGGTGAACCCGAGAAGATTAGCCGCTCATGTCGAACGAAACTTGGTCAACGGTTGGAGAGATCTTGAGCTTGAACATGATCTTTAATCTTGGAGAATGGTGGAGTTAGGGTTTCGTGAATGGTGATGGTGGAGAGGTTTGGTGATTGATGATGAGATGATGATGATGTAGATGATTGGGATTGACTGAATGGAATGGTGTGGAAGAATGGTGAAGGTTGGGGTGTTCTTGGCTCCAAGATATTGTTCAAACTCAAGAAAATACGTAACTCCCTCAAAAACCCCAAAAACAAGTGATATATCCCGTCCCTTAACATTCAAATTGTAAAATTCATGATGTTCATCAGTTGAGGGCATCGCGACGGCCCTAGGAGGGCGTCGGCGACGACATGTGGTTGCCAAAAACTCTCTGACGCGCTAAAAAGCTGTCTCCAATGAGGCTTTTCTAGAGGGCGTCGCAAATAGCAAATAGGGCGTCGCCGATTAGCCTCTAAAACTTGTTTTTCTGATTTTGTTATTTCACATGTCCGGTTGATCCGTTTTCCATCTCGATGCTCCGTAAAGCTTTGAAATGCTCCTTAAACTTCGTTAACCTGCAAAAACACAAATCACATCAAAGTAGGCAATTCGAAACTCAAGTTTATGTAAAAACACAAACTTTACATACAATAAAACATCGGTTTTCAATAACACATCAGTCATACAACCACAATCATATTGATATCATATTGTAGTGATCCGGATCGAGGGACTTACAAGCGGTATCAGAGCCATTGCAACCTATTTCTTGGCTCCGTTAGATATCAATTCGATTCAAGTTTTCTTGGTGTTTCGAATTTTCGCTACTGGATTGTGTTGTTTTTCAGAAATTCAAGGATTTGCTGCATCTGGAAAATCAATTGTTCTTAAAAAAACATGATTGGATCTCGGTGAATCTGCTGAAAATTTCAAATATTATTAAATTCTTGACTTTTTGGATTTGGTATTATCTTATCAGTTTGTGTTTTGTAGTTTTCAGGGGAATTTTCAACAAGGATCAGTTCTCGACAAGCATTTCAGGAGGACTTTTCGACAAGGATCTATTTCGGGAAGAGTTTTCGACAAGCCTTTGATTTCTACAAGATTCAGTTTTCTGGAAGTGTTTTCGACAAGCCTAAGATTTGAAAGGATTAGCTTTTCGACAAACATCAATTTTCCAAGAACATTCACATTTCGAGAATTGTTCACTTTTCAGGAATCATAAACTTTTTGAGATCCAGGACTTTTCGAGAATTGCCAACTTTTCGATAAACAACTAGTTTTCGAGAAGATTAATGATATACGCAAAATGTAACATATAGATTATATCAAATAAGCCATTAAATCAACCCTATTATGTACTAACATTGAAAAAAGTGTGTTTCTTTGTATACTTTTGATTTTCAGTATTAAAAGAGCTTAATACAAAAGGAACAATTTAACGACAAAAAACCAACATAAATACAAGAAAGAGGAGTTGACACACCATGCCTACTTTCCAAGCTACACCTAAGACCAAAAAAACAAATCAGAAGATAGACACGAGGCCGTGCCCCACTCAAGAGTCCATGCAGAACAAGACAAATAGTGCAGACAAGAGACACGGGGCCGTGGTCAACTCCCAGATATGTAGAATCTCTCAAATTACAAACAATACAGACCACGGGGTCGTGCCCTCTGACACACGGGGTCGTGTGTGCATATGGACTGACACAAGTCATTAAATGAAAAAAGAGAACAAACGACATGAGGTCATGTCCCTTAGCATGGGGCCGTGTGAAGGGCCTGTTTACAACTATGAAAAGAGGTGCTTGGTTCACTTGCAACTCATCCCTTGGCATACCATTTCTCTCTCCACTTGCCACCATTCCACCACCACTACAACACCATCATCCACATTCCTCCATCATCCATCTTTAGAGTATGTCTAGTACTATCGGGATCCAAGATTGATAGTAAGAATTCTTATCAAACAAAGGCCATGCTTGGTTAATCTCTTACATCACTTGGTGAAGACAAATCTTTTATATATCACTTTTGATTTCCAAGCTTTGGCTAACTTTTTATTTAGGTATGTATTAATGACTTTAATAACTAGTTTTTTTATATTGAAAGTGAACCTTATTCTATCATCTCTTCATGTTTTGTTGATTTACTCATTCGTGTCTTGACGGTCTATATAAAGCACGTTAACTGCCTGGAAGAGGGTTAGAAGGGTGGTTTGGGTAAAGTTCTAGCCTCGTTCAGTGTATAGATCCTGCGAAGACTTGATTCAAAACTCGACTTGGAACCATTAAATACCCCAAATCTTTTTCAACCTTTTTTTATTTTCTTTGTCTTGTCTTAGTTTAAGTTAGAAAACCAATATCTAAAAGTTTTTGTTTTTACTAATTTACAACCAATAGCGCCGTGATAAAAAGAACAATATAAGAAAAAAAACTTATAAAAGGGCATGACAATCTTTTTAAACTTTTATTGTATATACATTTTCACACTTTTAACCATTTTTTCACAAATTGTGAATTTTGAGCCTTTACCAAGCATACAATACCATTATCTTTATTAAATTCTCACTTTTCATTTCTTGTGTGATAGACCGTGTGATTCTCACGAATCTAGAACTTGCCAAGACAATGCATTCACGATCCTTACCAATTAATCCAAGTAGGTAACTGATTGATACATTAGGACTATAACTTTTTTCCAGTTAAATCTTATTTTCCTTTTTATCTTTCCACCAAAACCAAAAATCCCCTACTTAACCCTTTGAGCGTAAACCTTCATTTCAAAACCCGCAAAACACAAATTTTGCGACAATCACCCATCACTCTAAACCTTTTTACTTTTACTCTCTTTATTTTAGTAAAATTCGGTTCTTTTGAAATATATAAAATGTGGCTTAGTTATCTTGTAAATACTTTATTAAAAAAAAACTCTCTAGATGCTTGAAATAATTAAGCAAGTCCTAAAATTCTTGCCTAACGTTTGTATTTTTATATTAAAGTCACATATAAGTTTTTCAAAAGAAAAAACCGACATTTTTACGACTTTAGTCACTTTTCAAAAAAAATTCCTACCCTAGCCAAAACCTAACCTTTAAAAGTCCTCTTGATATATACAAAGGTTATGTCAAAAAGGAGGAAGTTTGATTGTTTGTCAAGCCTATGGTAGGAGTAAGTTCCACACCGAGACCGAGCTTTTCACTTATACATCTTTGGCTGAGTGTTGAGTGATCACTTGTGAGGTGCGTAAAATTTATTGAGTTTAATGAAATCTTTCAAAAGAGATTGAAAGTAATACAATGATTAATGATTCACATGGGGATTTTAGTACATCATCTGATGAACCAAAACCCACTTAACAGGTTAATGAAACTATTGTTGAAAATGTCTTGTCAAAACATCTGATTCAGTCATAAACGAATCAGAGTGCTCTACCTCTATCAATACTAAGTCAACAAGTGATTTGAGTAGCGTAGCTTGTACACGAAACAACGAATCTTTGAGTTGTAATAATAAAAATCAGAATCAATGTTTTGAATCTAAGTACAAAAATGATTTATCAACTAACAGCAAAGCAGGATCATAATCAAAGAATAAAATTAGGATTGTGAATAAAGGCACTCACTCATATACTGATGTTTATGAGCAAGAAAAGAAGCAACAGTGTGTACATAAACATCAGGCACATAAAAGATCATCACGACCTCAAGCGCTTCAGCAAACTCACAAAGAAAAATCTCACCGGCAGAGCTAAATGCCTTTTTCAGAAAAAGTCAAACTTGTTTTAATTGTGGCGTCCCTGGACACATTGCTCGAAATCATGTCAATCGCCCTTGTATGTCGTATAATTCACAAAATGCTCAAAATCAGAAAGCTTCACCTAGTAAAGCTTGCAATAAGCAAGATACCAGGTCAAGTGTTCTGATGGTGATTGGAATCTAGCAAAGAAACAAAATCTAAGGATGTTTAATAAAAGAACCGTTTTTTGAAATAAATAGATAAAAACAAAAACATCACAGAAGTTTTCTGTGAGTCCCAAATCATATTCGAATCACAGTGGTCGATTGTTATCACCCAAACAACTATAGATTAGTTGTTTGAATATGTAAAAGTTAAGAAAAACCAAAAGGTGAAGATGAATATTCTTGTATGGATTAAACAAGTGTTGTATATGGAATTCCAAAGGATTAATCACTGAATGCACCTGGATATTTTGGATTAAGCACAAGAACAAATATCACAACACAAGAGTAATCACCAAAATCTGTCCAAGAACCTTGGACTAGGGTTTTCATTGAACATCATATATATACATATTGACTACCCAGCGTATTTATTAAATACACTGGGAACTTAAATACGCCGCTCCAGTACTAGTACCAAAAATTACACTTTTAGCCCTTCTAGATTTACTAACTATTACAAAACTAGCTCTAAACTATTAAACTCAAGTATCAACGGTCTCAAAACGTCCTAACAATATTCCCCCTAAACCGTTGCGTACTTCAGAGTGGATGTTGTTTCGCTTTTGGCTTCAAGAAAATATACCCATGAAAAACATGAGAAATCATTTATAATCACCAAGCAATAGGATCTTTTAGCTAAACTTTTAACGCTTATAGGGCCGAAAAGATCCATGTGTAGTAATTGCAATGGGGCAGATATCGTATTCACTGCTTTGGATTTATGCGGCTTTTTGTGTTGCTTGCCTTGGGCGCATGCGATACATTTTTCTGAAAAAGGAAATTCTTTTATAGGCAATCCTCTTACTAAATTTAGTTTGGAAAGCTTATTCATATTTTTGAAGTTCACATGCCCCAACCGCCTATGCCAAAGCAGTGATTCCATTCTGACGCTTTTGAGATAAGACACGTCATTTGCTCATTAGATTTAACTTTTTTCATATTGAGAACGTAGGAGTTGTTTTGATGAGGAGCTTTGAGCATGATCATTTCGGCAGGAACGGAGTATTCGGCTTTGAGGAATAGGCATTCCAGGTCGTTGAACAACACTGAAGTTCCTTTGTCGCAGACTTGTGATACGCTCATGAGATGGTAACATAATTATGGAACATAATTGACGTTTTCCGATGTAAGTGCTTCAGATACGACATCACCCAATTCCAAGAATTTTCCCTCCCTTATCATCTCCAACAAAGGATATGAAATCACCATCGATGACCTGAAAGTTCTTCAAAAGATCCTTCAAACCGGTCATATGCCTCGAGCATCCACTGTCAACATGCCAAATATATTCCATGAGCATCCGAAGCCATTTTTATAGTTTATCCTGTTATACAACAACAACAAAAAATATTTAACATTAGTTAGATTTTGGAACCCATACTTGCTTCACGTTTGATCTATCATGATTTTGAACAAGAGTATTTTCTTTTTTTTTCCCAAAAACAATTTGAATTAACTATGCATTTTACCAATTTCTTCAGATTATCAAATTGATCAGTGAAACTTTTTACAAAGTCCTGTTTTGTTTTAGAAAATTTCTTGCTCTTGCAATGTTTTGCAATATGTCCTAAATGACCAAAGCGAAAACATTACTTGCACTTTGAGGTTTTCTATTTGGTAGACATGGCGTGTGAAGATGATGTACGTGATGAGAGTCTTGAGCTGCTTGATGCGTTTTCTGATGATGTAGCATGGCTTGAACTTTTGACTTTCTTCATTTTCTTGTCAAGACGATTTTCATCCTCAATGCCATCTTCACTGATTTCACTATCTGATGACGAGATTGATTCTTGATTGTCTCTTGACATTTCTTCATCACTTTCAGACGTTGTTGTACTTGCGTCATCACTATTGCTGACTTCAGTTGAATCTTTATCAGTTTCTGAATTACCTGTCCATGATGGAACAAACTCGGGAAATTCCTCTGTAAGGAACTTTCCAAATCAGTTTTTCTTTAGTTCTGGGACAAACACAGTAGATTCAAGCACAACATTTTCATCATTAAAATCAGACTTTAAGTCATGACTTTCAACCACGGGATACACTGGGTTGTGAGTCTTAAATGTAGGCACATGGCCATTACAGTCCTGAATATTAAATTTAGGCATACTGCTGTTACAGTCATCCATCATAGTCAAACTATTACAGTTATCCTGAATAGAAGTATTGTTTTTCTTGTTACAGTTCCAGGCAAACTAGTTAACTGTAGAATAAATGTCGCCTGAGTAACCAATTCCTATTTTCGAACCTCCACAGTCATCATCCTCATCGCACACATCTTCTTTACGCTTACACATATCTGCCTTACTTTCAGAAATGTTAGTATTGTTTTCATTTTTGTAAAAGACATTTTGATCCAACAGATCATGTTTATCGATTAAGTCATTTTAGGATGAGGAGATGGTATAGGTACATAGTTTTTGCTGTGCGGAGGAGGAAAGATTTTTCTTTCGTTTCCGAGCTTATCCTTGTATCCAATTCCATACTTCACGAATGTCGGTCGTTGGCAATTTTCAATATCAACCAGTGCCTTTTGACTAACTTTCCATTTATCAATAGTGATTTGCAATTTGTTATTTTCTTTTGAGATTTTTCTAATTTTTCAGTCAGATCATTTATGATAAAATCTTTTCTAAAAACGAATTCTTTTAAAGTTTGCATCTCAGCCAAACTTGAGTTCAACTTTCTTTGATATGCAGCTTCGTTTTCTTTCAATTATTGATTATATTTCAAAACTTTTTCTTTTTCTCTAATCAGGTCACGGCTGAGTGATTTGTAATGTGTTACGACTTCAAACATGGTTGGGAGCACAGTTTTGCTTTAAATTCATACGGTATGTTGTTTACCAAATCCTTATCCTTTGTGTCTTTTGCAAACTCTGCTTTCATGGCGGCTATAGAATTTTCAGCTTTCTCATTTTGTTGTGGCTGGTTGCTCCTTGGGCTGTACTTTTTAGGACAGTCTTCTCAGTCTCCTGCTTTCCCTTTTCTAAGATCGGTCAGTAGGATTGATTATGCTTTTTAAACCTTTGTCATCCTGGATTCTAGCGGTTTGTTTCTCCATGGAATTTGATGAAGACGTGACAGATGCGGTAGAGATTTTTGCCATGAGAGCTTTGTTGACTTCTCCTTTTGCCTCAGCTAGTTCTTCTGCCCAGTCGTAGTCTTCCACCACTAAAGCTTTTGGGTTATTATCAGCAACACTATCACTCCCTTCGATAGCTATTGGCCTTCTTGTCGGAACGAGTTCAGCATTTTCATTCTTCAGCAATGGGCCTCCCTCTTGAAGTGACCCAGATTCTTGCAGTTGTAGCATCTTAACTTGGACTTGTCAAAACCAGCTTTTCCTAGTGCTAGTCTTTTTCTTGTTTTGTCTTGAAACTTCTTTAATCGAAGAGTGATCATCGCCATTTGCCACTTCAAGTCCATTTCCTCCATATCATCCTGATCTACCTGATTCATGTCTTCAGCAGTGAGAAAATCTCTTTTTAGCTCACCTGACATGAGAGCTTCTTAGCTACTAAGGAAGTGTTAAACAAAGCAACATGTTCGGTGGATATCTTGAGTGCTTGAGCATCACCGGCTACAACAGTTTTCTCGTTAGATAATGAGGCCTTTGCAGAGCTTGCGGAAGCGTTAGGGTAAGATGCGGTAGCACTTTGAGGATTTGAACCACAGGAGGTTATGGAGGCAAGAAATGCCATATTTTTAGAGCTGAAGTTGCAGCAGCGGATTGAGTAAATTTATGAGAGTATCCACTTGGTACATTTCTCTCTTGAGTACATCCATTTCAAAGGCTTTCAAAGTGTTGATCAGTTCTGAAAGTGTGACAGGAGTAGTGCTGGTCAAGAAGGTTCTTTTGATCATCATACATTGCAGGCTCCCTCTTTTGGGAGAGAGTCCAGAAGCTTTTGATTGAGGTATAGTTTGCAACAGGATTGCCTACTTTCTTCATTTTTGTCAGCACCCCTAGAAATCGACTGATATGATCTGACAAGCTTTCACCGCGAACCCTCCCGAACATGTCATGTTCTTTCTGAACCATATCTCACTTGTTATCCATCAACTCCTCGTTCCTTTCATAGTGATCAATAAGAGCCAACCACAGTTCATGAGCTGAAGTGTATTCTTCAAACAGATTGTTGTCGTCCTTGGACAGAGCCATTGTTAGAGCGGCATGAGCCTACAATCACGTTGGATGAGATTTCTGTCTTCTTAGGTGAATGAAGGGTCTTCGTTGGTTGTTCGAACTCATCGCGAATTATCATAGGAACGTGTGGACCCACTGTGACAGACATCCATTGAGTATAGTCAGTATACTCAAAGAACCCTTTGATTCGATTCTTCCAACTACTGAAGTCCTCAGATCCTTTCAACTTGGGAGGTCTTGTAGCTGTTCCTGTCTCCAATTTGGCTTGGGCTATTGGGTTAAGTTGATTGAGAGACATCTTGGCTGATTAGAGAACAAATACGCTGGAACTAAGAGTTCAGATAACAAATATGCTGCAAGAAAAACAAAACGCTGGAGATGCTTGGCGACTTTACCCTGCGACAATAACTAAATCGCTGAAACACGCAAAACAAACGTGAGTTTGGCTAATTTCACCGATCACCGTGATAAAATGCTGAGGATTTTTATCACTGACTTCGAAGTCGCCTTCGATTAAATACACTGGCACTATATCGCTTGAAATCAATAAATCCGCTGGTGTTAGGCCAACGTATTTGTTAATTACGCGATCTTCAAGTTTAAAAAAGCTATATTCAAGTTTATCTACGCTGCCTTCAAAGATTTTATGCCCAGCATGGTTTAAGTACGAATAAAAACCTTCCAATCACCCAAAAACGACTCGAAATCCATGTTTCTTTGTACCAAATGACCCAAATGTTTACTAAAACATTGATTAACAACAACCCAATGATTAAACACACTAGATCAAGCCATTTTAAGTCCAAAAATTTGAAAAACCTTGAACTTTGAAAACTTTTTGAAAAACCTTCAAAAACTTGAAGAATCTTAACAAAACCTCAAACAATCAAGAGCACAAAGGCTCTGATACCAAATTGTGAGTCCCAAATCATATTCAGATCACAGTGGTTGATTGTTATCACCCAAACAACTATAGATTAATTGTTTGAATGTGTAAAAGTAAAAAAAACAAAAGATGAAGATGAAGATTCTTGTATGGATTAAACAACAAGTGTTGTATATGGAATGCCAAAGGATATAATCACTGAATGCACCTGGATATTTCGGATTAAGCACAAGAACAACAATCACAACAATCATAACACAAGAGCAATCACCAAAATCTGTCCAAGAACTTGGACTAGGGTTTTCATTGAACATCATATATATACATATGACTACCCAGCGCATTTATGAAATACGCTGGAACTTAAATACGCCGCTACAGTACTAGTACCAAAAATTACACTTTTAGCCCTTCTAGATTTACTAACTATTACAAAACAAGCTCTAAACTATTATACTCAAGTATCAACGGTCTCAAAACGTCCTAACATTTTCTAAACAACTACAAAACAATGTCCATAAAAAATTTAGAAAGCTAAATCTTTTGCTAGTTAATCATATAATTCATCTCAGTCATCACAATCATCCTCAACTTCAATGCCATCGATTATGTCTAGAAATGATAATAGTCTGATCTTCAAAGAAGTAACGTATATTGATGACAAGGGATTTCCCAGATCAGTTATGGCCTGGGTACCGAAATCCAACTAATCCCGTTGTTTGTGCATGAATGGCTATAGAGGACTGTTATCAAACTCTAGTATGTTGATAGTGCCCGTTCCATGCACATGACATGAGAAATGTTCCAGGACATGACATGCGACATTTCTCAAGTCCATGATGTTAAAATATTTGATGGAGGATATGTCTCTTTCGTAGGAGGTGAAGCAGGAAAAATTACTATGAAGGGTATTATCAAGAATGGAGTTCTAAGTCTTGAAGACGTTAATTATGTTCCAAACCTAAAACATAACCTAGTAAGTGTATCCAAATGTGTGACAAAAGGATGACGGATCATTTCACAAAGAAAAGTTGTTTTGTATTGAAGCCAGGAATTGTCATTTTTGAAGAATGGTTTTTAGTGAAAGCTGAAAGAAGGGGGAATGCATATGTTATTGATATGATGACGTATGTGAGTGTGGTTATAATTTTTTTTATATTTTAAGCCCTTTTTACTCGTGGATCAAGCTTTAAATTTATAAAAAAAAACACGATACAATACTACCACTCTACACACGTTACGACAAGCGCACCCATAGTAGACGTAGTATAGTGATGGTAAGATACCGAGGTCGTCCAACTACACAAGAGCTTTTAATATCGGCTAATTGTTAACGTCTAATCTAACCAAATTTTTATAGAAGTTTTGAAAGTTTTAAAAGATAAAAACTAAATGTAAAAACGTAAAGAAATAGATAAAAACAAATAGACAAGAAAGAATCACTTTTTTCCAACTCCTCTTTTACGTTGTAACATCCGTCAAAAACGGATTTACCAAACCCGCTCCGGTTATTAACCGAACAATCAGTTAAAAATTTCGTTGCGAATTTAATGCCCAAAATAATTTTAAACGATACATAATCAACTATTATATGGGAAAATATAATTAGTTTTTGAAAAACTGTTAAAAATATGAAAATAAAAAATATATGTTCCTGCCGGGTTTCGAACCCGGGTCAGTCGCCGGGTCACGGTTCAAAGACTTAACACTCAACACTTAAACCACTGCGCCACTGATGTTTCTTGTTAAATGTTAAGATCAATTAATTCATATCGTGTCTTTCCGAATTCAAAATCGGCGCCCAAAAGCAGTCGTCGGAAATCCCGGCGATCTCGCCAAGAATTTACGACTTTTTCAGTTATAACGTAAAACTTTAACTCATCATCGGTTATAACCGACGCCTGAGTCCGCGACACAAGTCATAACCGCCGGAGATTTTATAACCGACGAATCAAGTCGGAAATTGGACCAAATTCATCGATGAACTACCCTATAAATACCCCCTCGAACCTCTGCAAGCTTTTTCGCTCAAAACCGCACCCTTTCTCGGCGAAAACTCACTCGCCGGAAATCACCTGCAAATCGTCAGAAAACCGGGTTCTTCATTTTTGAGCCTTACTGAACCCCCTAAGCTTATACCGAAGTCACCCATACCTTTTTCAAACTTTCTGAAGACTCGCTGCTGCAAGACACACGTCGCCGGAAGTGGTCGCTGTCGCCGGAGTTCTGCCGGAAAACAGAGGAATCCAGTCGATATACCTCACACTTAAATCGTTCATTCTTTTTCTTTAATCTCACTTGTAATTAACTAAAGAACGCTAACGAGCATGATTTAATCATTGAACCAGTCGGACTTCCGATTTCTGGTTAAAACCAACGAAGAAGACGAAGTATCTGAAATGTTTAAGTTTATTATAAATCAAGTTATTACTCGGGTTAGACACACAGTCCAGCGGTGGACTGTGTGCACAATAAACACACTAACGTCTCGAGTTCGAATCTTGTCCCACACACGCTGCCTTAATAAAAATGTCATTTTTGTTAACTGAACCGGATTCATTTCATATATATGTTAAGTATAATAATAATCGGAATAATAACCAAGATAGACACACAGTCCAGCGGTGGACTGTGTGTATGTTTAAATCACACGTCACGAGTTCGAGTCCGGTCTACGGCACCGACTCGGACAATTATTTACCTTTTTAAATAAGTCAGAAATGAAAATACTTATTTTGTATTTAAGTGTAATAAAAATCGATTTATATAACATGTTAAACACACAGTCCAGCGGTGGACTGTGTGTACACGCAACCCACAGGTCCCGGGTTCGAGACCTGTGGAGTGCACCGGTCCGATTCAGTTAAATCGTTTTTAAAAATAAATGATTTTCGGTTTAATCTAATTAGTATATAAATATAATTAAAAACAGATATATTTCGGGTTAGACACGTAGCTCAGTTGGTAGAGCTGCGTGCACGCGTACGGGAGGTCTCGGGTTCGAGCCTCACTCAGCGCACATATACTCGCATACGAACCGGTCAAAGTCAACAGTCAACGGTCAACGGTCAAAAAGTCAAAAATTTTTATTATTTTTATTTATTTATTTTAATTAAAAATCAATTAAAAATACTTAAAAAATAACATTTTTAAGGTTAGAAAATAGCCTTAAACTCACAAAAATACACCCAACTATCCTACTAAAATGTACTAATAAAATCCGTTTACTTACCGAACCATAATGCTATTTATCTAGGTTAATTTCACTCGTGGTTAAAACCACTTCGCGTGCATTCAACATCATCAACCGAACGCACCCACTGTGAGTGAATCTTACAACTCCCCCTTTTAATTACACGTTTTGGGGTGTGTCATGTGTCACAAAATAATTAACTCGTTTATTTAAACTTGTGCCATACCATATCGTGATCTAAACTTAGATTGTTTATATTGTTGTGATTACTTATTTCATTTTGTCAAACTATATGAAATTCATTCATTAAGCCCATCAGTTCCTCGTGGGAGACGAGTTGAACAACGCGTGCCTCAAAACCAATCCATTATTGTTCATGTGTGTATCATTGAGTTTATATTGTTTGTAGTTATGTCTTTCATATTATCATGTTTATGCAATTCATTCATTAGGCCCATCAGCTCCTCGTGAGAGACGAGTTGAGCAACGCGTGCCTCTACACGTTCCATTATTGTTCATGTGTGCTTTATTTAATATCTAATGATTGTTGAGTAATTTTACATCTATTTTTACTCATGTGTGGTTGTGCACTCATTTCATAATCAATTAAATAAACTTGTTCAAATGTTTTCCATAGGATTCACTCGCCAACTTTATGTTGATCCAAAAACATTTTCACACATGATACAGGTGAACAGGTTGAAGCAAGGAAAACATAGGAAATGCCTTAGAAGAGATCAAAGAGGCTTAGATTGATAGTTAGAACATGTTGTAATATTTATTGTAAATTTCCATTAAATTGTATTAATGAATATGAAACGTTAAAATAAATGTCATGAGCTTTGATGATAACCCAATCATGCCCCGATCACCTTTTCCGCTGCGGGTCGGGGTGTGACAGATTGGTATCAGAGCCATGACTATAGGGATATAGGATAGGTTATTAGACCCTTAGAGCCTATACTATAGTCTGCCTAAATTTTAATTGATTAGGTGGTTACATACAAACTTGTGATATTTATCTGTTTCATATTTGTTTATATTTACAGTCAAACATACATGCTTATATACATATTCATTATACATATATCAATGTTCATATATTCAATTCATTTTCATACTCTCATTATTCAAAGATTTTGTTGCAATTTTCAAATCTCATCAAAGTGAGTTCTGCGACGGGCATGTAGTAACTGGAAGGGTACAAGTACCGGTAGTGGGAACGTCCTGTCTAGGTTGGCATTCGTATAAATCCAATATAACGGACCAGTTTGCCTACCTGGGGACTAACGATGAGAGTACGAAGGACCTATTAGGCCAAAGCATGCCATACCAAACGTCGTTCGAACTAACCCCACTTTGAGGTGTCACCGTGTCTACACCTGGACACATTCCGAATATCACACGTTGTATACATATTTCTCGATTTTCTCCGGGTTTTAGTGTACGCAACCAGGCAAACCCGTGCGAACCATATGAAAAACCGGTATTCATGGGGGCCCACATGATTACAAAGGTAAAGTATGGCGGCATGTAGGGCCTAATGGCGAGCAAAGCCCAAGACATCCTATGGATGTAGTATATTTATTTTTCTATAATTATTTTATGAATGTTCATTCCTAGTGCGACCCATGAACCCAAAAACATCCAACTCATACTCTTGACATGTATTCCTTGAAGATGTCTTCTAACCTCACCCGTAGGAAGATGAGAGCAGGAAAAAGCCCGCGAACGCATGGCTGCCCTAATCGCTCAACAAATGGCTGCCGTAATACCCAACATTGTAATCCAAGTCCAACAAGCACTTACCGCTAATCCTGTCAATCAAGGAAATCTAAACGTTATCAACTCTTCCCCAAATACCACTAAATGCACTTACAATTCAAATCATGCGACCCTCTAAAATACAAAGGGACTGAAGGCGTCACCGCTCTCCTCCATTGGTTTGAAGAGATGGAGAACACTTTTCTAAATTGTGATTGCCCCGATGATCGCAAAGTGCGCTATGATACTGGTCGTTTATATGGAATAGCACTTACTTGGTGGAATACAGAGAAGACCAAACGAGGTGTTGAAGATGCTATGACTTTAACTTGGAATGAATTGAAGGAAATCATGACCAGACGATTTTGCCCAAGGAGCGAAATCAAGAAATTAGAAGATGAATTTTATTCGTTGAAGCAAAAGGAAGGAGACCACACCACATACAACAAAAGATTCCTCGAGTTACATCAAATGGTTCCCAACATGTTCACTCCCCTCTACCGTTTGATCGAGCATTACATTCGTGGTCTTCCGTCAAAGATTCAAGACTCTGTAATAAGTACCAAGCCTGCAACTTTGGAAGCAGCAATGGAGTTAGCTACAGAGCTCACCGAGAACCGAATCCGGAACAAAGACTTCGAGGAGGAGAAGAAGAAGGATAAAGAATCGACTGAAACCTCCGACTCCACCCAAACCGAATCCCCTTCTCAACCCACTGCTAAGAGAAAAAGAGGCGGGCAACTTTTCGCTGCTACCCAACGTAATCAACCAGTTTTACAAGCCATACCAATCACTCAAGTGGCACCCAACTCAACCTACCCAAATAAGAAACCATATCTTGGACCTCACCCTCAATGCAACAACTGTTTTTATCACCATCCCCTTACCTTACCTTGTCGACTATGTGCAACTTGTGGACGCTATGGTCATTTGAGCAAGGTTTGCCGCACCTTTCAAAACCAAATCTCTTCCCCTACTCAAACCATGAACCAAACCTATCAACAACCCCAATACCCCATGTCCCCATATGTTCGAGCTTGTTTCAATTGTGGCGACCATACCCACCTTAGAAACACATGCCCTCAATTGGTTAACGTCATCAACACTCAAGCTCAATCAAACCCAGTTAACCAAGTAAACCAAGAAAACCCAACCGCTAGGCCACCAGCAAGAGGAAGAGTCTTCAACATCAACGCCAATCCTGTCGAAGATAATGACGGCCCAAACGAAGATACCCAACTAGTCCTCTTCACCGAAGATCCAGATTCAACTTCTATCATTTAGTTTTATGTTTTTCTTTATCACATCAAACCAATCATAACTTAAGGATAAAGCCAATGAAACTTTGACGGGAATACGGTGGATACGCCGCTGGTACTTCCTATATATAAGTATTCTTGTCAAAGGATCAGAAGCATTATCTGGCGGTTATGAGAGGTTCCATGTGTAGACTGTTTGAGTAATTATTGTTTATTATTTCAGTACATGCAATTGCCGAGGCCGCCGCTCCCCATTTATGAGCGTTGAGCATGTTCCCCATTTTATTATGCGGTTGAACCTGGCGTGCCCGCATACGATCGGCTCCGTTTGATTGAGCCTTGATCGCACAGTTCATTTTACATTTTTAGTACATGCAATACAATCGGCTCCGTTTGATTGAGCCTTGATCGCACAGTTCATTTTACATTTTCAGTACATGCAATACGATCGGCTCCGTTTGATTGAGCCTTGATCGCACAGACATTTTCATTATCAGTATTTTGTGGTTGTTGTGTTTGTAGTAGAGTCACATAGAACTAATCATAACTTGTGGATAAAGTCAATGAAAATTTGACAAGAATATGGTGGATACGCCGCTGGTACTTCCTATATATAAGTATTCTTGTCAATGATCGGAGGCATTATCAGGCGGTTATGAGAGGTTCCATGTATAGGCTGTTTGTAGATTAAGTTTATTATTTTCAGTACATGCAATACGATCGGCTCCGTTTGATTGAGCCTTGATCGCACAGAAAATTTCATTTTCAGTACATGCAATACGATCGGCTCCGTTTGATTGAGCCTTGATCGCACAGACATTTTTCATTTTCAGTATTTATGAGTTTGTTGTATTGGTTGTAGAGTCACATCGGACTAATCATAATTCACTGATAAAACCAATGAAAATTTGACGAGAATATGGTGGATACGCCGCTGGTACTTCCTATATATAAGTATTCTTGTCAAATGATCAGAGGCATTGTCAGACGATTATGAGAAGTTCTATGTAGGATTTAGTAGTTTCTTGGTAACTAATCATAACTTGTGGATAAAACCAATGAAAATTTGGCAAGAATATGGTGGATACGCCGCTGGTACTTCCTATATATAAGTATTCTTGTCAAAGGATCAGAGGCATTATCAGGCGGTTATGAGAAGTTCCATGTAGGATTTAGTATTGCCTTGGTTGAAATTTGTGTTACATTTATATCATCTTGCTATTTAAAGAAATTGGATTGTGTTCCATTTCTACATAAACTAACCTCTTCATCATAACAAATGAGAGAGGAACTGTCACCATTCAAACATATATGCTATCAGAATGTGGATTCAAATATTAGCTGTTGTGTTTATTTATGTTCTATAGTCATAACTTACTGATATTAGCTGTTGTGTTTATTTATGTTCAAATATTAGCTGTTGTGTTTATTTATGTTCCATGTAGGTTGTAGTATTAGAAGTTTTGCCTTAGGATATAACCATACCCTTCCAAACATATCCAAACTCTTATGCATGAAATCATATTTAGCGAATCAATTCTGCTTATCAATACTTTTACAGTAGGCAACAAAAAGCGATTCCTGTAATAGGGTACTTAACCCTTACAAGGAACGTTACCGCCTCGAACAAAAACTTAAACCCTTACTTCTTCTAAGCATGTAACTGTCAAACTAAACACCATCATTCTTTTAGTCAAATATATCACAATTTAAATTTCGGGACGAAATTTCTAAAAAAGCAGGGGATACTGTAACATCCGTCAAAAACGGATTTACCAAACCCGCTCCGGTTATTAACCGAACAATCAGTTAAAAATTTCGTTGCGAATTTAATGCCCAAAATAATTTTAAACGATACATAATCAACTATTATATGGGAAAATATAATTAGTTTTTGAAAAACTGTTAAAAATATGAAAATAAAAAATATATGTTCCTGCCGGGTTTCGAACCCGGGTCAGTCGCCGGGTCACGGTTCAAAGACTTAACACTCAACACTTAAACCACTGCGCCACTGATGTTTCTTGTTAAATGTTAAGATCAATTAATTCATATCGTGTCTTTCCGAATTCAAAATCGGCGCCCAAAAGCAGTCGTCGGAAATCCCGGCGATCTCGCCAAGAATTTACGACTTTTTCAGTTATAACGTAAAACTTTAACTCATCATTGGTTATAACCGACGCCTGAGTCCGCGACACAAGTCATAACCGCCGGAGATTTTATAACCGACGAATCAAGTCGGAAATTGGACCAAATTCATCGATGAACTACCCTATAAATACCCCCTCGAACCTCTGCAAGCTTTTTCGCTCAAAACCGCACCCTTTCTCGGCGAAAACTCACTCGCCGGAAATCACCTGCAAATCGTCGGAAAACCGGGTTTTTCATTTCTGAGCCTTGCTGAACCCCCTAAGCTTATACCGAAGTCACCCATACCTTTTTCAAACTTTCTGAAGACTCGCTGCTGCAAGACACACGTCGCCGGAAGTGGTTGCTGTCGCCGGAGTTCTGCCGGAAAACAGAGGAATCCAGTCGGTATACCTCACGCTTAAATCGTTCATTCTTTTTCTTTAATCTCACTTGTAATTAACTAAAGAACGCTAACGAGCATGATTTAATCATTGAACCAGTTGGACTTCCGATTTCTGGTTAAAACCAACGAAGAAGACGAAGTATCTGAAATGTTTAAGTTTATTATAAATCAAGTTATTACTCGGGTTAGACACACAGTCCAGCGGTGGACTGTGTGCACAATAAACACACTAACGTCTCGAGTTCGAATCTTGTCCCACACACGCTGCCTTAATAAAAATGTCATGTTTGTTAACTGAACCGGATTCATTTCATATATATGTTAAGTATAATAATAATCGGAATAATAACCAAGATAGACACACAGTCCAGCGGTGGACTGTGTGTATGTTTAAATCACACGTTACGAGTTCGAGTCCGGTCTACGGCACCGACTCGGACAATTATTTACCATTTTAAATAAGTCAGAAATGAAAATACTTATTTTGTATTTATGTATAATAAAAATCGGTTTATATAACATGTTAAACACACAGTCCAGCGGTGGACTGTGTGTACACGCAACCCACAGGTCCCGGGTTCGAGACCTGTGGAGTGCACCGGTCCGATTCAGTTAAATCGTTTTTAAAAATAAATGATTTTCGGTTTAATCTAATTAGTATATAAATATAATTAAAAACAGATATATTTCGGGTTAGACACGTAGCTCAGTTGGTAGAGCTGCGTGCACGCGTACGGGAGGTCTCGAGTTCGAGCCTCACTCAGCGCACATATACTCGCATACGAACCGGTCAAAGTCAACAGTCAACGGTCAACGGTCAACGGTCAACGGTCAAAAAGTCAAATTTTTTTATTATTTTTATTTATTTATTTTAATTAAAAATCAATTAAAAATACTTAAAAAATAACATTTTTAAGGTTAGAAAATAGCCTTAAACTCACAAAAATACACCCAACAATCCTACTAAAATGGACTAATAAAATCCGTTTACTTACCGAACCATAATGCTATTTATCTAGGTTAATTTCACTCGTGGTTAAAACCACTTCGCGTGCATTCAACATCATCAACCGAACGCACCCACTGTGAGTGAATCTTACAACTCCCCCTTTTAATTACACGTTTTGGGGTGTGTCATGTGTCACAAAATAATTAACTCGTTTATTTAAACTTGTGCCATACCATATCGTGATCTAAACTTAGATTGTTTATATTGTTGTGATTACTTATTTCATTTTGTCAAATTATATGAAATTCATTCATTAAGCCCATCAGTTCCTCGTGGGAGACGAGTTGAACAACGCGTGCCTCAAAACCAATCCATTATTGTTCATGTGTGTATCATTGAGTTTATATTGTTTGTAGTTATGTCTTTCATATTATCATGTTTATGCAATTCATTCATTAGGCCCATCAGCTCCTCGTGAGAGACGAGTTGAGCAACGCGTGCCTCTACACGTTCCATTATTGTTCATGTGTGCTTTATTTAATATCTAATGATTGTTGAGTAATTTTACATCTATTTTTACTCATGTGTGGTTGTGCACTCATTTCATAATCAATTAAATAAACTTGTTCAAATGTTTTCCATAGGATTCACTCGCCAACTTTATGTTGATCCAAAAACATTTTCACACATGATACAGGTGAACAGGTTGAAGCAAGGAAAACATAGGAAATGCCTTAGAAGAGATTAAAGAGGCTTAGATTGATAGTTAGAACATGTTGTAATATTTATTGTAAATTTCCATTAAATTGTATTAATGAATATGAAACGTTAAAATAAATGTCATGAGCTTTGATGATAACCCAATCATGCCCCGATCACCTTTTCCGCTGCGGGTCGGGGTGTGACATACGTATCCTTTGATGATTTCCGCACTTTGGGCTTTTTAAGAGATTATCTTAGTTATAGTGGTAGGCCCCTCTTACGATGTTACCCTTGGCCATATTGGTCTGAGTCAGTAGAGATATAGTCCTGCAAGGCTGGAATATTGAAAGATAATTAAATAAGTTATTAATGCGAAAAGTAGTAGGCCATTCTTGTGGAGGCGACGTTACCCTCAGCCATATTGGTCTGAGTCAGCAGGGATACAGTCCAGCAAGGCCGGATAAAGTTTTATAATACTTTTATTTATAAGGGGTTCAAGCCGTTCTTCCTTCCCCCGATTTGATGTTATCTACCTCAAGGGAATTCCTAATAAGCTTGAACCAAGTCCTTGCCGGATACACTGAACGAAGCAAGAACTTTACTCAAACACCTTTCTAACCCCCTTCTAGGTAGTTAACACGCTTTATATAGACCGTAAAGACACGAATGAGTGAATCAATGAAACATGAATAAAAGTTTAACCAAAGTTCACTTTCAATATAAAAAATTAGTTGTTAAAGTCATTAATACATACCCAATTGAAAGGTTGCCAAATATTGGAAATCAAAAGTAAGACATAAAAGATTTGTTTTCACCAAGTGATATAAGAGATTTAGCCAAGCATAGCCTTTGTTTGACAAGAACTCTTACAATCAATCTTGGATCCCTAGACTACTACACAATCTAAAAGATGAAATATGGATGATGGTGGTAGGTGTTGGTGTTGTAGTGGTGGTGGACTGATGGCAAGTGTGAGAGAAGTGGTTTGCCAAGGGATGTCTTTCTCTTGAACCAAGCACCTCTATTTATAGCTGGAAACAGAGGGCAAACACGGCCCCGTGCGCACCTGGCACGACCCTATGGTCATCTTTTTCTCTTCCTTCATTAACTGCAGATGTCAGGTCTTGTACTAACACGCCCCGTGGTGCCATAGCACGACCCCGTGGTCAATGTACTTGTTGTACTATCATAGATTCTACGAATCTTATAGGTGACCACGGCTCGTGTTGGGTTAGCACGACCCCGTGTTGGTTTGTCTGTTGTTGTTGTTTTTTTCTACAGAGAATTTTAACTGAGCACGCCCCGTGCCTAAGCTTCTGTCTTTGTTACTTTGTTGTTTTGGATGTGTATGGGGGTTCGGCAGGTCGTGTCAATCCTTCTTCTTTGTATTTGTGTTGGTTTCTGCTGTTAGTTTGTTCCTGTTATTCGTTTAATCTCTTTTGATCATGTAATTTAAAAGTAAACAAAGAAACATGCTTTTTCCAACATTAGTACCGAAAAAGGGTTGATTTTATGCCTTGATGTAATTTATATGTTGCATTTTGCGCACATCATATGAACAAGCATCCAACTAAAGAAATCACTTGTCTATTCTCTGAAATTTCAAAACATGAAGAACTCAAATCGACTTGCCAAAGGAGGTCTAGTCAAAGATTTTCCAGTTAGAGACTTTATGATGGTATAGATGTGTCTATCTTGTGCTCTTGGTAAACAACATCAAAAATCACATAAGCCTGAACTTGTTCAATCAACCAATGCAATATTGAACATGCTCCACATGGATCTGTTTGGTCCTGTAATCGTGCTGAGTATTGGAAGGAATGCTTATTGTCTGGTTATTACAGATGATTTCTCTCGATTTACTTGGGTGGTTTGCTTGGCACATAAAGACGAGACAACCGAGTTAATTAAGAAGTTTATCATCCTAGTTGAAAATTAGACTAAAAAGAAAGTGAAGATCATTCGATGCGACAATGGAATAGAATTCAAAAATGCTAATTTATATCTGTTCTGTTCAGAAAAGGGAATTGATTGTCAGTATAGTGCTGCTCGAACTCCTCAATAGAATAGAGTTGCTGAATGGAGAAATCAAACTCTCATTAAAGCTGCTCGTACTATGTTGGCGGATTCAAAACTGCATGTGCTCTTTTGAGCAAAATTAGTGAACACAGCTGATACGTTCAAAATAATTCATTAATCAACAAAGTCATATGAAAACTCCATATGAAATCATTGATGGACGAAAACCTTCTGTTAACATTTTCAAACTTTTGGTTGTCCATGTGTATTGTTGCATGTGGATGATACCGACGAGTGTTATTTTGTTGGTTATGTTAATAACACCTCATATAGGGTATACAACAAGGTTATAAAACAGATCGTTGAATCTTGTAATGTTGACTGGCTTGAAGAAAATGATACCGATGACCTCGTTGGTCCTAATTGGCTTTTTGACTATACTTCTATATTCAAATCGTTTGATGTTTTTTCTTAATATACAGGTGCTCCAGCTTTATGAATATCTATTCTAGTTTCAGTAGTCGAAGAGGAAGAAAATTCAACCATACATTCAACTTTGCACAATGTTGATCTGTCTGGAATGTACACCAAGCCTAACCCTAACCTTTTGCTCCTCGTACTATGTTGGCGGATTTAAAACTGCCTGTGCTCTTTTGAGCAGAATTAGTGAACACAGCCTGATACGTTCAAAATCATTCATTAATCAACAAAAGTCATATGAAAACTCCATATGAAATCATTGATGGACGAAAACCTTCTGTTAAACATTTTCAAACTTTTGGTTGTCCATGTGTATTGTTGCATGTGGAGCATACCGGCGAGTGTTATTTTGTTGGTTATGTCAATAACACCTCATACAGGGTATACAACAAGTTTATAAAACAGATCGTTGAATCTTGTAATGTTGACTGGCTTGAAGAAAATGATATTGACGACCTCGTTTGTCCTAATTGGCTTTTTGACTATACTTCTTTATTCAAATCGTTTGATGTTTTTTCTTAATATATAGGTGCTCCAGCTTTATGAATATCTATTCTAGTTTCAGCAGTCGAAGAGGAAGAAAATTCAACCATACATTCAACTTTGCACAATGTTGATCTATCTAGAATGTACACCAAGCCTAACCCTAACTTTTGCTGCTCGTACTTTGTTGGCGGATTTAAAACTGCATGTGCTCTTTTGAGCAGAATTAGTGAACACAGCTGATACGTTCAAAATCATTCATTAATCAACAAAAGTCATATGAAAACTCCATATGAAATCATTGATGGACGAAAACCTTCTGTTAAACATTTTCAAACTTTTGGTTGTCCATGTGTATTGTCGCATGTGGAGGATACCGGCGAGTGTTATTTTGTTGGTTATGTTAATAACACCTCATACAAGGTATACAACAAGTTTATAAAACATATCGTTGAATATTGTAATGTTCACTGGCTTGAAGAAAATGATATTGACGACCTCGTTGGTCCTAATTGGCTTTTGACTATACTTCTTTATTCAAATCGTTTGATGTTATTTCTTAATATATAGGTGCTCCAGCTTTATGAATATCTATTCTAGTTTCAGCAGTCGAAGAGGAAGAAAATTCAACTATACATTCAACTTTGCACAATGTTGATCTATCTAGAATGTACACCAAGCCTAACCCTAACCTTTTGCTGCTCGTACTTTGTTGGCGGATTTAAAACTGCCTGTGCTCTTTTGAGCAGAATTAGTGAACACAGCTGATATGTTCAAAATCATTCATTAATCAACAAAAGTCATATGAAAACTCCATATGAAATCATTGATGGACGAAAACCTTCTGTTAAACATTTTCAAACTTTTGGTTGTCCATGTGTATTGTTGCATGTGGATGATACCGACGAGTGTTATTTTGTTGGTTATGTTAATAACACCTCATACAGGGTATACAACAAGGTTATAAAACAGATCGTTGAATCTTGTAATGTTGACTAGCTTGAAGAAAATGATACCGACGACCTCGTTGGTCCTAATTGGCTTTTTGACTATACTTCTTTATTCAAATCGTTTGTTGTTTTTTCTTAATATACAGGTGCTCCAGCTTTATGAATATCGACTCTAGTTTCAGCTGTCGAAGAGGAAGAAATTCAACCATACATTCAACTTTGCACAATGTTGATCTATCTGGAATGTACACCAAGCCTAACCCTAACCTTTTGCTGCTCGTACTATGTTGGTGGATTTAAAACTGCTTGTGCTCTTTTGAGCAGAATTAGTGAACATTGCCTGATACGTTCAAAATCTATCATTAATCAACAAAAGTCATATGAAAACTCCATATGAAATCATTGATGGACGAAAACCTTCTATTAACATTTTCAAACTTTTGGTTGTCCATGTGTATTGTTGCATGTGGATGATACCGGCGAGTGTTATTTTGTTGGTTATGTTAATAACACCTCATACAGGGTATACAACAAGGTTATAAAACAGATCGTTGAATCTTGTAATGTTGACTAGCTTGAAGAAAATGATACCGACGACCTCATTGGTCCTAATTGGCGTTTTGACTATACTTCTTTATCAAAGTGTTTGATGTTTTTTCTTAATATACAGGTGCTCCAGCTTTATGAATAACTATTCTAGTTTCAGCAGTCGAAGAGGAAGAAAATTCAACCATACATTCAACTTTGCACAATGTTGATCTATCTGGAATGTACACCAAGCCTAACCCTAACCTTTTGCTGCTCGTACTATGTTGGCGGATTAAAACTGCATGTGCTCTTTTGAGCAGAATTAGTGAACACAGCCTGATACGTTCAAAATCATTCATTAATCAACAAAAGTCATATGAAAACTCCATATGAAATTATTGATGGACGAAAACCTTCTGTTAAACATTTTCAAACTTTTGGTTGTCCATGTGTATTGTTGCATGTGGAGGATACCGGCGAGTGTTATTTTGTTGGTTATGTTAATAACACCTCATACAGGGTATACAAAAGTTTATAAAACAGATCGTTGAATCTTGTAATGTTGACTGGCTTGAAGAAAATGATACCGACGACCTCGGTGGTCCTAATTGGCTTTTTGACTATACTTATTTATTCAAATCGTTTGATGTTTTTTCTTAATATACAGGTGCTCCAGCTTTATGAATATCTATTCTAGTTTCAGCAGTCGAAGAGGAAGAAAATTCAACCATACATTCAACTTTGCACAATGTTGATCTGTCTGGAATGTACACCAAGCCTAACCCTAACCTTTTGCTACTCGTACTATGTTGGCGGATTTAAAACTGCCTGTGCTCTTTTGAGCAGAATTAGTGAACACAGCTGATATGTTCAAAATCATTCATTAATCAACAAAAGTCATATGAAAACTCCATATGAAATCATTGATGGACGAAAACCTTCTGTTAAACATTTTCAAACTTTTGGTTGTCCATGTATATTGTTGCATGTGGATGATACCGATGAGTGTTATTTTGTTGGTTATGTTAATAACACCTCATACAGGGTATACAACAAGGTTATAAAACAGATCGTTGAATCTTATAGTGTTGACTAGCTTGAAGAAAATGATACCGACGACCTCGTTGGTCCTAATTGGCTTTTTGACTATACTTCTTTATTCAAATCGTTTGTTGTTTTTTCTTAATATACAGGTGCTCCAGCTTTATGAATATCGACTCTAGTTTCAGCTGTCGAAGAGGAAGAAATTCAACCATACATTCAACTTTGCACAATGTTGATCGATCTGGAATGTACACCAAGCCTAACCCTAACCTTTTGCTGCTCGTACTATGTTGGTGGATTTAAAATTGCTTGTGCTCTTTTGAGCAGAATTATTGAAAATATACGTTCAAAATCTTTCATTAATCAACAAAAGTCATATGAAAACTCCATATGAAATCATTGATGGACGAAAACCTTCTATTAACATTTTCAAACTTTTGGTTGTCCATGTGTATTGTTGCATGTGGATGATACCGGCGAGTGTTATTTTGTTGGTTATGTTAATAACACCTCATACAGGGTATACAACAAGGTTCTAAAACAGAGCGTTGAATCTTGTAATGTTGACTAGCTTGAAGAAAATGATACCGACGACCTCATTGGTCCTAATTGGCTTTTTGACTATACTTCTTTATCAAAGCGTTTGATGTTTTTTCTTAATATACAGGTGCTCCAGCTTTATGAATATCTATTATAGTTTCAGCAGTCGAAGAGGAAGAAAATTCAACCATACATTCAACTTTGCACAATGTTGATCTATCTGGAATGTACACCAAGCCTAACCCTAACCTTTTGTTGCTCGTACTATGTTGGCGGATTCAAAACTGCATGTGCTCTTTTGAGCAAAATTAGTGAACACAGCCTGATACGTTCAAAATCATTCATTAATCAACAAAAGTCATAGGAAAACTCCATATGAAATCATTGATGGACGAAAACCTTCTGTTAAACATTTTCAAACTTTTGGTTGTCCATGTGTATTGTTGCATGTGGAGGATACCGGCGAGTGTTATTTTGTTGGTTATGTTAATAACACCTCATACAGGGTATACAACAAGGTTATAAAACAGATCGTCGAATCTTGTAATGTTGACTGGCTTGAAGAAAATGATACCGACGACCTCGTTGGTCCTAATTGGCTTTTTGACTATACTTCTTTATTCAAATTGTTTGATGTTTTTTCTTAATATATAAGTGCTCCAGCTTTATGAATATCTATTCTAGTTTCAGTAGTCGAAGAGGAAGAAAATTCAACCATACATCCAACTTTGCACAATGTTGATCTATCTGGAATGTACACCAAGCCTAACCCTAACCTTTTGCTGCTCATACTATGTTGGCAGATATAAAACTGCCTGTGCTCTTTTGATCATAACTAGTGAACACATCCGATACGTTCAAAATCATTCATTAATCAACAAAAGTCATATGAAATCTCCATATGAAATCATTGATGGACGAAAACCTTATGTTAAACATTTTCAAACTTTTGGTTGTCCATGTGTATTGTTGCATGTGGATGATACCGACGAGTGTTATTGTGTTGGTTATGTTAATAACACCTCATACAGGGTATACAACAAGGTTATAAAACAGACCGTTGAATCTTGTAATGTTGACTGGCTTGAAGAAAATGATACCGACGACCTCGTTGGTCCTAATTGGCTTTTTGACTATACTTCTTTATTCAAATCGTTTGATGTTTTTTCTTAATATACAGGTGCTCCAGCTTTATGAATATCTATTCTAGTTTCAGCATTCGAAGAGGAAGAAAATTCAACCATACATTCAACTTTGCACAATGTTGATTTATCTGGAATGTACACCAAGCCTAACCCTAACCTTTTGCAAGTTTAGAATTCGATTTTTGACCATGCTTCTCAATCACTCATCCCCTGTGGAAACAATCGTTGAAAGTTCCTCACTATTTCCATTTTTTTAACTAAATACACCACACAATTTGTTCCATCTACATTTCAATTCTTTCTTATTTCAGTTTCTTTAATATTGTGTTTTAGAGTTTAGTAATGGAAGGAAAGGATATGGAAAGAAAGTACAAATATTTTTGTTACAGAGTTTCATTTAAAGAAGGAAAAGAAATGAAATGAAAATATGTTAAAATCTTTAGTTTTAATTTCCTTTGATTTGAAATGAAAGATCCTTTCTCTTCATTTTCTTTCTTCCTTTTACTTTCTTTTTTTCCCTCTTTGAATGAATCCAGGAACAAAGCGTAAAAGCATTACACGAATCAAGTGTCCCATTGGTGTTACCTAAGTCTAGATATTTTTGTAATTTAAAAAAAAATTATTAACTTTTACATGGTTTGAATTAACTTATGTTGTAATGCATATATTTTAAATAAACAACACTTCTAAATCTATGTTGAGATCCTTTTTTTATCTTATTCTTCTTTGAAAAAAGTCATCTCTTCAATTCAAGTAACAATATCATGCTTTCACATTATAACTTTTATATACTTTTATATGTGTATCTACTATATAATATATAGGAAAAATTAGAAGAAACAACAAAAATCTACTATATTGAAACTTCTATAATAAAAGAAAAATTTGAGAGTAAGATGGAGGTAAAGTAAAGAGTTGAATGTAAGAGATTTTTATAAATTAAAAAAATTTAAAGAAAAATGTACTTTTTGATTTAAATATATAGATGAAGATAAAGTCTACAATATGAATGCTTTTAGAGAGAATCATGATGTGTTACTTCCTTTCACTTCCTGATATCTTAGGAGAATCATGATGTGTTACGCCCTTCCACTTACTGATAAAGGCACATCAATTGTCCTTTCTCAGGTGTTGACTAACCATATTTAAAATAGATCAATTTGTTTTTATAAAAAACATCTTAATGACTTATTGGATTATCGAAACATAATTTGTTTTTAGACAAAACATCAAATACAAATAACTTTAACGTACAAAACGTACGAACTGAAGGTTTTTGCTGAAAAAACGCGCTGACATTTTCGTAATTATTTGCTCATAGGGTAATTATCAAAATTACTCTACAAATGATCTTGTAGAGTATCATAATTACTCTAAAATGATCTTATATGCTACTTTTGAACTTGTAAGGTAATTTTATAGAGTAAGTTTTAATTGTATGTTGTTTGATAAACTTGCAGAGTAATTTTGATAATTACCCTACAAGATCAAAATTACTCTACAAGATCATTTGTGGAGTAATTTTGATAATTACTCTATAAGATTATTTGTATAGTAATTTTGTGATTACCTTACGAGCAAATAATTACGAAAATATTATTGCGCTTTTTGGCTTTTTCATGTCTTTTTTACGTTTTATACGATAAGACACTTTGTACGAGAACTTTACTTTTTGTTTTTAAACATTATGTTATTGATTATAATATTCAAGATTTCATACGATAAAATTTGGGATGTTACACTTTGGGTGGCATTTGGATTTTGCTCCCAAATGTACAACGCTAAGCTTCCTAATAGATTGAAGTAAATTTTAGAACTACATATGGATGTTCTTTACTCATTGTGTTATACTTAACAAAAACATAATCGGTCCATTAATAAAAGTAAATATTATCGACAAAAATTGTAATTAACATCGTTGAACTTGTTTAGTATATTGCACATTTAAAAGTTAAAACTAGCTTTTAACTACCGTCAGATGTTACAGTCTTCCTGCCATTTTTTTTCAATTCTTGTACATTATATATACCAAAAGCGTGCATTAAAACTAACAGTCAATCCCGCACTGTCCACGTATCGAATCAAGCTTGTCATCTGTCGTAAAAGGATCGATTCTAACCCACAACAATGAGAAAATCGAAGCGAGAAGAATCGACCACACAATAACAATTGTGGGTGTGCGGTTTTGTCGACCCAACAGACCTTTGAGGAAAGGGTACAAATGGACAATAACCCAGATGGCGAAAAACAGTTTTCCAAACAATGGACCCCACGATTGGTAACCGCTGTTGATGGCTGTCGAGAGCCCGGAGACGATTCCGACCAAGTTGACGATGAGTACGGTGGTTGGCGGGATCAGGAGAGCCGTCCATTTGAAAATGTAGAGTTCTGCAAAATCACCGTCTTCATCGCTTGCTTTTGATGTGACGGTGAAATTGGTATCGATTCCTGCAAGAACTTTGAGCAGACCTTGGAACACTGCAAAAAGATGTGCCGAGGTCCCACCGATGACCCAAAACTGCTCGTTTCTCCACCAATCCTCGATGCTTACACCACTCCACCGTAGCTCCAAGATTCCCGTGGCGGCGATTGAGATGAAAAGAAGAATAAACCACATACTTGCATAGTTGCTGATCTGCAACAATCAATCAAAGATGACAATGTCAAATTTAGGGGTGTTAAATGGGTTGTGTTTGCGGTCAAACCCGGCATGAACCTAAATAAATGTGTCAAACACGTCAACCCCAACACAACATGAGTTTACATGGGTTGACACGATCATAACCCGCTTAATCTGAAATTTTATTCTTGGTTATGTGCATACTTATACTTAAAATCTAAATTGCAGCAAAAAACACAAATGTATATAAAGATAATAATGTAAACTATAAACACTGATGCTTGTTTCTCTTTTATCTGAATATCAATCTAAGCTATGACATTAACCACAATTTAAAAAAAAATAAGAAAAATAAAAAAAATAAAAAATAATAATAATAATAAACAGCCTAAACGGTACCCACGAACCCCTTAAGGCAACCCAAACATAACCCGTTTAGATAACTGTGTCCACAGGTTTAAACCAAAATTAACCCTAACCTGTTAGGAATAAACTATAATCTTGAATAATGCCGTATCAGAAATCAACACCAACTCAAAGTTTAACATTCAAAACTAGTGTTATCTTCACACTTTTTACTGCCTTTTTGAAGCAGAAATGAAAATAAAAGCAAGTATGCATACCTCGGGAACGATGAACTTGCCCGTGAGAAGGCAGACAGCTGGAAGTACACAATAAGCTAGTAGCGGGATCGAGGTCAGTGGATACACAATGGTATTGATGTAGGCGAGACGCTCCAATAGTTTCAATTTACCATTATACCCATACCAAATAGGGCAATGTCTGCTGAGTAAGATCTCAATTGAGCCTAACGCCCACCTAAGAACCTGGTTCAAACGATCAGAAAGATTAACTGGAGCAGACCCTTTAAAAGCAGGGCGTGGAGGCATGCAGTAGATTGAGATCCATCTTCTTGCATGCATCTTAAATCCCGTCAAAATATCTTCTGTCACCGATCCATAAATCCATCCGATCTGTGAATAATAAGTGTCAGCAACCAATGAAGTATGCCATCTTTATGATGCATTGAATCTCCCAAAGAAACTGTTTCCATCGCTTAAACACGTATACAACTTATTATACGACCCTAAACAAAATAACCAATTGTTCAGTTGTCATATTTAACCGGTTTAATAAACAGGGCGTGTTCAGATTGACCTTCAAACCCATTTAATAAACCGGGTTGTGTTCCGGCTGACATGTTTAGCCCGTTTAATTAAACAGGTTGCCCAGTCAAACCTTTAAATAAAGCCAACCCCTTTAACTAAACAGGTCAATCAGTCAACATGTTCATGACCGTAAGCCATTAATTTCAACCCTCCAACCCGTTCGACTCAATTAGAGAAATGAGTTAAACAGGTGTGTTCTGCTAAATTATCTCTTTACCCCATTCAGTCTTGTCTTCATAACCACAACTAATAACATGGATAGCCTCTTTCAAAAGGGTAGCAGAATTTGTGGTGGGTGGAATACCTCCCATCTCCATAAAAGTAGCCGAAATGAATACTGATGATTGCCCAAATCGTTTTTCTAAGCTCCTTTGAGACATCAGTAATGACTTTTCCTCATCATATCCTGCCAAACAAGAATTTAGTACTAAGAGAGATAAAATGCAGCCAATTAAAGGAGCAAACCTTCAACACCCTCATCCAGGTCTTCCGTATTAAAAATGGGAATGTTCGAATCGCTTCTTTTGACTGCTCTCTTCTTATCAGTATACTTGTTACTATTTTTTCCTTTCTTACGTGAACCACAACAGGATTTGATGATAATGTTTGGTTCTAAGTCAGCCTCGGTCAAAACTGGATCATATCCATAAAGAGCTTGTCTGTTGAAACAACAACCTGTCCCGACATATACAGGCCCTTGAATGCCATCTAACCCTTTCAAGTTAATCTACAAAAAATGCAAATTGAATAATCAGAATTAGATGACCAACTAATAAAGCGATTACTGAGAAGGAAACATACGTCAAAGAAGACAATGTTGCGGTTAGCATATCGATCGTGCAAGTCAATCCCATCAAATCTTTGTGGGAATTGAACATAGCAGGTCTTCTTTCCATACGCGGGATCCATCATGAAACACATGGCTTCTTTCAGAGCTTTGCTGTTGTTGAAGTAGTGATCACAATCAACATTCAAAAGATATGCGCCATTTGTCAACACCGCAGAAACCCGTATCTATCAATGACAAGAAGCCTTGATAAACTAACTAAGAAACCAATATGCATGTTTCTATGTATGCATGCGTAGGGGTGTGTTCATTACAAAACAAAATTTAACTAGACAACCACAAGAACTGCATAAACACTTGTATGTACATAGCCACCAAATGTATCACAGTTAAAACATTAACTATAAGTGTTATTCGGTTCTCCCAGTTCTATACATACAAAAATGGTGTTATATTATATGCATATGTGTATTAAAGAAGATATTTAAAAAAGGAGATACAAAAGTACCAAAGCATTCATAGCACCAGCTTTCTTGTGGTGTTGGAAACCAGGACGTTTCTCACGAGAAACATAAACTAGACGTGGTAACTCATTGCCATCTGTATCAAGACCTCCACTGTGTCCTAAGAACACCTACACAACCATAAGTAACTGTCATCGTCATCTCACTATCGCATGGTATAGTTTTGCTAAGGATGGAGAACACTGTACCATAATTTTTACGGGAATTGAGAAAAAAAAAAGATAAGTGACACCTATTCACCTGTATCATTCCCGGATGATCCCTAGGGTTATTACCAGGACAAGGAGTTCCATCTTGCATTGTCCAACCTTCTTCCGGCATCTTTTGTGCTTTCGCTACAAGAGCATTAATCCGCACCTTAAATTCTTCGTACTCTCTCTGTCATCAAGTTGACAAAATACTAATCTAAACGCAGAACACAAAAAGAATGAACATGTTAGACCTCAAAAAAAGTGAAAGTGTATACCTTCATTGCTCTACGTTCCTTGACAAAAGAAGGCTGAATCTTGTCCTTCAAGTAATCTATCTTCTGAGCAAAATAGAACTCGGGTGCTCTAGGTTCAATGCTATGCTTCTTGCAAAATGGGACCCACTTCCTTGCAAACTCAGCAGTCTCAGAGAGGGACTCAAACGTGAGCATGGCGGAACCATCATCAGACACATAGCAAGAGACTTTGTCAACAGGGTAATCCACAGCTAGAATCGATAGCACCGTGTTCGCTGTGATGAGTGGAGGTTCTTTTAGCGGATCCACTGTACTCACAAAAACATCAATAGGTGCCAGTTGTGACGGTTCGCCCTCCCTGTCATATCTGCAAATATAACATTATTTATATAAATAGAGAAAGTGTCGAGGAATAAAACCTTTGCAATGAAAATCATATATGTATACCTCAATGCAAGCCTGTCAAGGTAGGTCTCACGTTCAACGGGGAACCATTTTGGGAATTGATCGAGAAGCCATGACAATGCAAACCAGACCTCACAGATAACAGATACCAACCACAATGGATAAGCATCATTCACTGGATGACTGCAACGGTATTGCAGGAAGAAACCCAAGATAATCAACCGTAGAATTATTACAATACGATATGGGTCAGATGAGCTGATGAAATAGGCACCACTCTGCTCATTGGTTGCCGAGCATCGTCAGCCCTGTCACATAAATCGTTCACTTTTGTAGGTTAACTTATTATCTTTTTAAATAATAAAAATAATGAAACGGAAATGCACCTACATTTGCAATTCTTCTCCATTTGATCCAGTTCGTTCAATCTCGTCCCCTCCTTTTCCTTCACCGCCATATCTGTTTGTCATTTGCATATTTTTTCTCCTGTTTTAGCTTCCACCCTTCCACCCGTTCCTTCCAGTCAACATTACCAAGGCCGTAAGCATTCAAGTCCTTTGTTGGGTCAACAATCCTTACAGGAACTACAACAACATATACCAGAGAATATCAAATCACATTTCTGCAAATACATGAAATAAACTTACTACTAATTAAAATAGAGTATTTTCTGGCTAGTTGACAAGGCACCTGGTTGTCTGGGATCGATGTATGGAAGTTGCTTGTCACTTGGACCTAATGGACCCGATGTACTTCTTACAGATAAATTACCTCTAACACTTGAATTTCACCAGATACCTGAAAAAATAATTTTTTTATGATTTTTTTAAGGTTACCGATACTGCATTAATAAATCATGACTCACTTGTTGGCCATTAGTGAGAAGGGGAACCGGATCATGTCTAGCAGATGAAGAAAGATCAGCATCATCCCCCTGCCATTGGCGTGCAGCTTTGTTATTTCCTTGAGGTTCTGAACTCGTTTTCCAAGTCATCAACATCATCCTCCTCCTCATCACCATCAACCCGAGGACTCCCTGAAAAACGTATCTAAACATTTCAAAACTTCAACTCTATTATTGACCAAAAGTCAACACAAAAGCAACTTCCAGATGAGCAGAACCTTTGTGTCTTCTATATCTAGTCTTGCATTGAGGGCAAGCTTGATTTCCATCTCTCCGCTCATACTCATAGCATGGCCTACATACTGGGAAGGCACACTCATTGCAAGCAACAAATATATCACCGGTTTCAGTTAGGCCTACAGTGTCGCCACAAATCTGGCATATCTGTCCGTTCAAGTCCTTCAATGGCTTGGGCTGCATTATAAATGCATGAAGTCAAGAATTATAAACAATGTACAAACAAACAAATAAACGTGCCCAGTAAGCTATTGGTAGGGTCTAGGGAATTTTCCTCTATCCTAGAAAAAAGAGAGGCTGCACCCGCTGACACCCCGGCCTAAAAAAACCTCCTTTATTTTAAGAATTATAAACAACGTGCCAGTGCCAAAAGCAAATCGATCAACATCTTGGAAGTGATTACTGAATCATGTTTTTTTAGAATGGCTAACTCACACATAGCTAAACCTACTCCTAAACCACATCAATGTCCACAACTGACTAGAACCCTCAACCACTTTGGAAGAACACTTTACTACACACCTTGATTACTACATCATATGATTAGTTAACTAAAGCAATTTCACTATAAACACCATATCTGAGCACAATTATCATAACCTCTCAGTCAAAAAGTGTCTAAACTATGTCTTCAGAAAGAAAAAGAAAAAAAAAAGGTGTTCGAATTATGCAAATTTTGGGGAAGAACGATTCACACATGAAAACAAGCCCTAAAAGTAATTGAAATTACAAACGAACAATTCAGACTACTTAATCAAAGCCATCCACAACTCAATACTGATACAAATAGCACAAAATGAAACAAAATCCACTATACAATTTCACTATCACACACCGGTGTTCACTGGATGTACACAAAAACACATGCCCCTCCATAAGAATCATGTTGAATTCTAACTAACTCATTCCTCTTATGCGATCCAGCAACCAATCCACCATTCGCCTGCATCTTCTCTGATGAATCACTGAAACCTCATCAATAAGTGAGTGATTTTTTTGGAGTTAGTTTTTTCTGGAAATCACATGCGAATCAATAATAGGTTGGTTATCCCTTTGTTGTGATAAGTATTCAATTATTATTGGCCTCAAATTGAGTAAATGAGAGGGTAGCATGGGCCAAAAGAGTACACGACAGAAGGACAGTTCAAATGTCAGAGCCAGCTGTCAGCTAACAATTACAACCTGTCCATGCTGTATATCCTTACGGGAACAAGGGTGACTAAAATTATAGATGGTCAGCATTCACCTCTTATCCATCATATTATATTACTACTGTATATGTATAATTATATTAAAAATAGTTATATATTTTTTTTCTTTAATTAAATAATATCTTTTTATATTTTTATCATTATATTTTTTCTCCTTTACTCAGCGTTCCTTAAATATACAGATAAATAATAACATCTTCTCTCTCATTCACTCATAACTGTTTTCAACCACTTTTTATAATATAAAAACTCCTCTCACAGAATTTAGGGTATAAGATGTGAATACTCCAAGTTGCGAGTATAATATTTTATTTTACATGTACGCGCCAAGTATTCTTACGAGAACAACGGTGACTAAAATTATAGAATTATAGATTTTTTTGGAAAGAAACGCCTCCAAGCAAGCTGCTAGTAACGAGATCCAATCTAAATTACAAATTTTAAGACGATATTTAACCTACAAATAGCTTAAAATAGTTTTCTCTGGCTTCGCTTGCTCATCTTCAAATATCACTTTGTTTCTAGTTTTCCATATGCTCTATAGCGAAACCATCATAATGACATTTATCACCTTCCTTCTTGGTCAGTACCGCCAGCTTGTTTGTGAATTTCCAAAACATCCTTGGTCAATAATAAAAAATTTTAGATCATTTGAGACGTTGGTATTTGAGAAACATAGTTTAGGACATTTTGTAATATTATAATAGTCAAGGGGGTTAATTGTAAAGTGTTTTAGGGTTTTGAATAACCTAGGTGGCATATTTGTATGGCCTTACGTATTTATAAATACGTAGGGCAGCCGATATATGTATATTTAAAAAAAAAAGAAATTTCAACCAATAAAAAAGTTTTGTTTTACTTTATTTAATTATTGTATTAAATATTTGTGTAAGGGTATATTAGTAAAGTTGGATAGATCATTAATTGGTAGTCTTCCTTTTAATAACTAACTATATTAAATTATTAAAAATTTTAAAAGAAAAATATTTTTTTTAAAAAGAAAAAAACATTAATTTAAAGTGTAAGATAAATTAAGATATATATAAGATGAATTACAAGCTGTGTACGATAAATTTCAATACGTGTACAATAAATTTTAGTGTGGAGGATGACAGTGTTTATGACTTATTAATTAGTCAAAGATAATAATAATGAGATGAGAGAAAAACTATTTGATGTTTTACAATTGTATCCTTTGTTCTTTTTTTCTCAATTTAATTTTCTTCTCAAATGAATTTCCCCCTATATATGTATATGTGAATGTTGCACAACCTAGGTTTCCAAGTTTTTGAACTAGGTGTGTTCTTAGTGTTTTATTTAGTTGTTGTTCGTCGTATTCAGGCTCTTGATTGTGTTATACCTTATGGGATTATACATCAACATTGGTTGATTCACACTTATTCAAGATTCTTCACTTTCTACTTTGATTTTTTACTTTTATCATTCAAACACCTAATCAACAGGTGTTTGTGTGTTCATCAATCATCACCACTGTGATCCGTAGTGATTTTGGGATCTACAATTTGGTATCAGAGCATTTGTGCTCTTGGTTGATTGTTGGTTTTAAATATTTTCAAAGTTCTGAAGGTTTTTCGAAGTTTTCAAGTTTTTTTCAAAAAGTTTCAGTGAAGATGACTTGATTTGGTGCATTTAATGCATTGGAAGTTGTCAATCAGTGTTTAGGTTTGATTTTGGGTCATTTGGATACAAGAAATCATAGTTTTTGGGTTGTTTTTGAGTGATTAGTGGGTTTTGGTTCGTGTTTAAAATCCATCTGGGCGTATTTGTTTAAGGATTAGCGTAGAACATCATCGAGCGTAATTGTTTGCGTATCTCATCAAGTCCGCGTATTTATCTGAAGGCGACTTCGAGGTCAGTGATATAAACCTCCTTCGATTTTATCACAATGTTCAGCATGTTTACCGGCACCGTTATTTTGGTTCAGGATCTGTCAGCGTATTTGTCAAATATGCCAGTCCAAGAAACTTTCTCAGTTCTATTAGCGTATTTGTCCTGCAAGCGTTTTTACAATCTGATTAGACCTGCATATTTGACTAGCAACACTAAAACAACACATGTGTGGCGTATTTGTGCCCAGTAACACCATAACCTGCGTACTTAACCTGTTGTTAACAATTTAAACTTAAAATCAATCCACAATGTTGATTAATCAATTAACCCCGATTGCACAAGCTGAACTTGAAACCGGAACCGCAATTCGTCCACTAAAATTGAAGGGACCGACCGATTTTAGTAGTTGGAAAAATCGAATCAAAACGTTCTTTAAGTATACGAACTATATTCAATGGATATCAGTTAGTATTGGACCTCATGTCCCTGTGACTATCATAAACGATGTTCGTGCGATCAATCATGATCCCTCAACTACACTGATGAAGACAGGCATTGATCCAACATGACCACCGGGCTCACGCTGCTCTGACAATGGCCTTGTCAACTGACGATTGCAACGAGGGAAATGCATAAATGATCCAAAACAAAAGAGATATGGTGCAGAAAGAGTATGACATGTTTGGAAGTATTCGTGGGGAGAGTTTGTCTGATCATATCAGTCTTTTCCTGAATACGATGACAAAAATGAAGAAAGCTGGGAATGTTCTTACCAACCGTGTAACAATAAAGAAACTTCTGGATTCACTGCCAAAGGAATGGAGCTTGCAATGCATAATGATCAAGAAATACTTCCTTGACAATCAAAATCCTGTCATTCTATTTGATCTGATCAACACACTAAAATCCTTTGAAATGGACATAGCCAAAAGAGAAATGAATCAAGTGGGATACTCTCAGAAGTCTGTACCAGCTGTTGCTCCGAAGAACGTGGCTTTTCTAGCCCCAATCACTTTTGCCGGTTCAAGTTCTCGATCTTCAAATGTCTTCGACACATACAACACTTCCGTAAACTCTGTAAAAGCACCACAATCCAGTGAAAAGTCAATTGTGGTCGATGACAAGCAAGCAATAAAGATCTCCATAGAACACGTGGCTTTGTTCAACGCATTCTTAAGCAGCTATGAAGCACTCATGGCCGGAGAACTTAAAAGAGACATATTACCACTGAAGACATGTATTGGGTGAATCCAAATGATATGGAAGAAATTGATAGATGGCCATGATCACTCTGAGATTGAAGAAATTTCAAAACAAGACCGGAAAGAGACTTTCACTGGGAAAAGCCGACTTTTACAAATCCAAACTTCGATGCTACAACTGCAAGAATCTTAGGCATTTCAAAAGAGAATGTCCTCTTCTCAAAAATGAAAATGTTGAAGCTACTCCTTGGAGGGGTATGGTCCCAAAAACCCTGCGCTTACGCATGATACCATACCCTCATATTGATAATAGGTCACTTGAATAACCTTGCATGCTATGCGCAACGGTATGCCAACCCTGAAGACAGCAGGTTGCTTAACAAACCTTGCGCACCTCGCGCAACGGCAAGGTAAACCTAAAAGCGCATGTCCTAAATCCTGCACAAGTTAAGAAGCTTCTAGCTGCAACTTCTTAAAACCTTACGCCAACTATCCACCCCTTTTGGGAGTTGCACAAGGCCAAGACTAAGGCGAGAGCAACTTGTACTTAGTCTTGAAAATAAAAAAACTTGATCCCTACAAGTTCACATTGGCCAAAAAAGCACTAATAAGGCCATGCGGTAAGGAGAAGCGCAAAGAGGCATCGATCAAGTACAAAGGTACAAGTGGCAGAGCTGTGATCCAATAGGCGCTCGGCAGGTTGTGCTAGACCACATTGCATGATGATCGGTCGTGCAAAGGACAAAAGTATGTAAGGACGTACATGTGGCACCAACCAGCTCATGCCAACGACTGTCACACGATCTCCACTAACGGCTGATGACAGACCAGACAACAAGGACAACTGCCAGGACACGTGGCCCCATCCACTATGCCAAGCACTCTTCCTGCCAGGGACCACTAACAGTCATGGCAGAAGAGACAAAATGGATATTCCTGGTTATCGATTCTAGGCCCAAGGCCCATCAGCCCATCTCCTACACACATCTCTCCGGCTATAAAAAAGGATCGCACCTCCAGGTAAAAACACGCTGATTCTTGCTCACAAATTACATACATTATCCTTTGCAAACCAAGAAACGTATTCTCACACCGGAGTGTGGTCACGGAGAAACCCCCCCTCTTTTCTCCCGTGGCGAGACTAATGGTGTTTTTAGTTTTGTATCTAGTCTGAACCATGATCATATCGATGGGCAAACAAGAGATAACCTCTATATGCAGAGACCTTGTGCCAGAATCTAGATATCCATGGATATAGTTTGGTCCAGTGTTTCTTCATTGGCGTCATCCGATTTCTCCTTTCTTACACCATTCTCTTGTTTGTTTTTCCAAATTCCATTTCAAATGGCTGATGGTCAGTCAAGTGTACCACGAAGTCCTCGGACCGACGGACAAGTGGAAGAAGGATTTTCCGAAGACGCTGGTGCACATCATGATTCAGGTCGTGTGAACATCCCAGTGACTCCAGGTTTCCAAGCTGAAACTCCTTTTTGTGCTAATCACATCAATATTACCTCCTGGTGAAACTCCGATGTCATGGTATGTCACGTCCCAAACTGCTTTAAATGTCGTTTATGTGCAACTTTGTGCGCAAACCCATGCATCTGCTGCACCGGTACAACCGCCTACAGCTCACGTGCATACCTCGCCTGCACCGCGAGTGTTAAGCTACGATTCCTCGGCTAGAGGGAATGTGCCGTCACATTCTCCTACTAGAGAAACATAAGCGCGCTCTCAGTCTAGACCAAGATATGAGTCAAATACTCAAAGGCGAGCAGCAATTCATTCTCGCCTGGGCCCATGCACAGTAGAGGGGTGAGACACCCAGCGCGAAGAAATTGATAGAACATATGACGAAGGTGACAGTGCTAACGTGTTTCACCGATTGCCAAAAGATCAGGCTGCATACAAGCCTACATCAGGCCGTATACAATCGGGAGGCCGAACATAATTACAATTTGATCTATAGGCCAGCCTAAGCAGCAGAATATTCTAAGTTCGTGAAGGAGATTGCGTTGGCCCCCTTGAATGCGCAAAGTTACCTTCCAATATGGGAAAGTTTAATGGATTGACAGATCTAGATGATCACATGTGCTTGTTCACTGGCGCAGGACTTATTGGAGGTTGGACGCTGCCTATGTGGTGTCATCTGTTTGTCCAAACCCTCATAGCGTCGTGCGCTTATGGTTTGACAACTTTCCAACGGGTAAGCTCACTTCTTGGAACAATCTCAAGGATAAGTTCCTAACCCACTTTAGACAGCAGCGGAGATACGTCAACGATTCTTTAGACGTTATGAATATTTGGCGGAGGGATGATGAAAGTTTAGAAGATTTCATCACGCGCTACAACAAAGAGGTTTTGGAGATCGGCGATGTACACGAAGACCTGATTCGCGCACAGTTCAAATATGTTGTCCGGTGTGATGAGATGATAAAGGTCTTGTTAGGAACCGCTGGTCTCCCAAAAAGTTGGGAGAAACTTATGGCGGTAGCCATGGTTTACGCACAGACGGAGCGCAATCTGAACTCCAACTGTGACAACTCGCAAATCAAGGTTCATACCGAGCACCTTTTGAAAAAAAAAATTTAGTATGTAGTGTAGCGTTTTGCTGTTAATGTTTTACGTTTTATAGTTTTTGCCTTGGCCATACCACATTCTTATATCACAATTCTTGTCCCTAATAATTGTTATAACATTTGAGCCCAACCAACCAACCATATAACCCTCGGTCCATCTAGAGTTCCCAACCCATTACACCAATTGCCCCAAACTCAATTCTAATAAAAACACAATTACGTGTTTTATTATGTTCAGGCATTCAAAACCAAACCCTAACCCTAGTGTGCAATATGTGAAGAAGCGGCCCCTTCCCCCATTCGATCTCAACTCTCGGCTCTCTCTCTCTCTCTAGCTCTCCCTCACTCAGGTTCATGGCATGTTCTTTGTTTATGTACAAGGATGCATTTTTATGTGTTGCGTATATGATTGATGATCTTGATGATTATGATGTTAACTTGTAGTCTAGAGTTCATGAAAATCGAATATAATGGTTCCTTTTACTACTTATGTATGTATAGACATGTATATGTTCATTAGGGTTTTGATTCTTTACATAATGTGAAGTATCTTGGTTGCATTTCTGGAATTATTGATAATTCTTGATGTTCTTTGATGATTACTTATAATTTATGGTGCTAGGATTCATGCTTGATTGGGTTATGAGTGTTGATGGGTTGTTTGGTTACTAGGGTTTGAAATCTTGTATTATTGTGTTCAATCTTGATGGCTCTTGATGAAATAGGTGTTACATAATCTGAGTTATGATGAAAACCTGCTATAGATTATGTATAGATGTCATTCTTGGTTTCTAAGTATGGGATTTAAGCCATAGGAATCGTTTTAAGAAGCTGAGTGAGAAACAAAATCTGTCCTGAAAGTTACAGCCGACTTTAATCGGATGTAACCGGGTCAAAAGCTAACAAAAATTGATGTTTCTTGAGTCTATTATGAACTTCCAGGAAAACCTTTCAAACCCAACTGGAATCGCATTTTTTTTGACACCGTTTGATGTTTTTAACGAATTATTTTAAAAAATGGTGAAGCTGCGAAAATCTGCAGTAAATGGGTCATATGTTTTAGGTCATAACTTGCTGCGTATTTGGAGTTTTGCTATAAAATTCTTATTGTAGATAGCCTTTAATGGTCTAAGAATTTTTCCGCTGGTTTCAAGTCAATCGGATAAACGAGGAATTTTTGAGAAAATATTTAGTTGGCAGAGGTCAGATTGCAATGAATCTGACCACTGTTCAGTGTTTAATTTTTAACGGAAAATATATAAAGAATAAGGTTCTTAAAACTTTGCATAAAATGAAATGGAGCCTTTAGCACGTTCTACATATTTGGGAGTTTTTGCAGTTTCAAAACTATATTAGAAAATTTCCCGAAAACTGTGTAGAATTAAGTGTAAATGCTGAATTTTGACAAATTGATTTGACGTGCTTGTTTCTTGCTTGTGATATCATAGAATGTTCTAATGTGTTTGACGACTATATGACTGATACTAAGTATGGGTTATGCTATGGTGTTATGTATGTTTATATTTGACTAAATTGTCCATGTATAAACGTGTTACGTGCAAAATATTAGATTGCGTGTAGGAACATACGTGTTGCATGAACCCACACTAATGAACTACATGATAACCATCTTAGGACGCGGTTGATCTCCTTCACTACGATTTGCACTTTATTTCTTACTGAGCAAAACAAAAGTGAGTTCACACCTTTACTAAAAGCATGTATTCCCGGTGGTTGGAAACCTCACTTTCCCAGGTATGGGATTGCCTTAGTATTCCTGGTATGGGATACTGTTAACTTCACTTTCCCTGGTTAGGGGATTGCCTAGTATTCCTGTGGATGGAATACTGTTAAATGATTTTATATTTCATGTCTTTAGTGACTAAACGAACTCTATCTGAAAATTCCCCACACATTATATCGATTAATTGTCGGGGCCTGGCAAATGGGATATTAGTTGATAGCGCTATTAGGTTCGACAAACCTCACACCGTACCTGGGAGGACAGGCGTGAACTTTTATGCCTTGGCAACTGGTCAATGACGATAGACATTGACTTGGGGCACAAACAACTTACACAGTCAAAGTTTCGGTACTACACATTTTAGTAGCTTAAAGATGGGGTAGCTCCCCATGACGTGTTTTATAAATTAAGTAATTTAACAACCTAAGTTTTTGGAAAATAATACTGAAAAACTGTGAACTCGCCAACCTTATGTTGACATACTATTACATGCTTTGCAGGTCGTTAGGTACAACTATGGATGGACGTTGCAATCAGCTGGAGTGTGTGGTTCGTAAAGCCTTATGTTTCGTACATTTATTAAACTTGTGGTTTTAACATTGATTTGACAGCTAAGGATAATAACTTTGATATGACAGCATTCGGTGATTCTGATCATGGTGGCTGCAAGATCGATGCAAAATCAACATCAGCAGGATGTCAATTCTTGGGAAATCTCCTAGTCACGTGACAGTGCAAAAAGCAGACTTGTGTAGCTACATCAACCTGTGAGGCTGAGTATATTTCAGCTTCTAGTCGCTGCTCTCAGGTTCTATGGATTCAACAGCAAATGCGCGACTACGGTTTTGAATTTCTAACTACTCCTATTTTTGTTGATAACGAAGCTGCTTTACAGATCACTTGAAAACCTGTACAACACACATAAACCAAACACATTGAGATTAAGTATCAATTCATACGAGGTTGTTATGAAAAGAAACTTATCAATGTTGTTAAAATCCACACCGATCACCAACATGTTGACCTGTTTACAAAAGCTTTTGATAAATCTCGTTTTGATTATCTACTTTTAGTCAATGGCATCAAGGTGAAACCCGAGTAATTCATCCTTGGCTAATTATTTTTTCGTAAATATTTTCTTCAAAATCTAAAATTACAAAAAGATTTTCTATTTTCTCTTAGTTTTATATTTTGGGGGGAGAATATTTCAAGAAAATACAAAAACCTGAGAAAATGCAAAAATACAAAAATATGTCTTTTATTTAGTTTAAGTTTTTATTACCTTCTTTATTTAAGGGGAGAAAAATTTAGAAAAATACAAAAACAATAGAAAAACCAAAAATAAAAAATGAGTTTCTTGGATAGATAAGTGAAGATGATGAAATACACTAGTGATCTGTCATAAACAGTCAAAAACACAAATGAAAATTGATAAGTAGCTTTACTAATGATGTATCGGTAGGCTCACAATCAGATTAAAATCTGCAGGTTGATATAAACATAACGGACTACAAGCCAGGTGGGAACCATTCATTGGCATATGGTCTTGGTACCGAAATTTCGTTTGATAGTATGCCGAGGATCTGAGATATGCGGTCTTTTTGCTGACTTATCATCTGGGTATCATGGTTGAATCTTTCACCGAAAAATAACGGTGATGCAAGTCTAGAACTTCTATGATACCATACATACGTGTAAATACTGCATACGACCATCAATAAGTGATAAACATATCACATCCACCCAAAAATAAGTGATAAAATATCACAGCTTTATGCGGGAGCTAAGTTTGTCTCTTTGTCGGTACGATGGTACTAACCTGTTCACGGACTTCCTCCTGTGCCCTGCATGCATCTGAAAATGAAGTTCCTCATCAATAAGTGATTTAATCACATAGGGCTTGTTTTCAATCAAAAAAGTATCTCACATCATATAAATCAAAACAGATGATAAGCAGTATACTCACCGGTAAGATTTTCTCTCGTGCATATCTTTATACGGGAATGGTCGTGAAGTGGTTGAACACCGGCTAGTAAGTAAAATTCATACCTTAATCATATCTCCTAATCGTGATTACATCTGATAAGTTGAGCTTGACAACAATACCGATAATCATAGTAGAATGCTTATTTATTTATTTAATTTGATGTTTTAAACAAAACTTGTTTTTGACAAGATTAAAAGCTGGTATGATTCTCTTACCTTGAAACTCTGAAAAAGATTATCTAGTAAATATATAGTTTACTCTTATCTGTTACTAGTTATTTTAGTTTAGTTTACTTTGTTGTTTAATGAAGTTGTTTTTGAATTAGCCAAAATTGAATCTCAAAAGTTTTCTACCAAGATACGCCCTAAAAACCATTCGCTTTGATATCATAACTTCATAAAAGTACTTTCTTACAAAAGGTAAACTCATCTCAAAAGAACAAAATCTGTTTAACTAGCACTTTTCCTAACTTAACTTGTGATTAGTGTGGACCTGTGCAAAGTTCTAAACAGGTCAGCGAAAAACCTAAGGTTCTCGAAGAACTGAAAGTCCAGTTTTTGAAAAACATGGACTCGTACGAATCATATCATTCGTACAAGCCACTGTGCTTCGTACGAATGACCTTTGGGTCTTATATGTTTTGGAGCTCTTCGTATGAACTAAGGTTGTTTCGCACGAGTGTCTTGATGTGGTATAAAAGGTGATGAAGTTCTTTGGTAGAACTTCACTTTCACCTAGCTCACGTCATCTTTACACCTCTCCTTAAGTTGTTTTTGATTTCTTTAAGGTATACTTGACAATGTTGGCATACTTTGAAGATGAACAACTTAAACATTATCTGACCATGTGACTTTGACTGACTTGAACAACAAAATTTAAGCGAAGAATCATTTTTAACTAAAAAACAAGTAACTTCTCTTGAAGTTGTTTGTACAAAGTAGATTCGTATGAATGAAACACCATTCGCACGAATGACACTTCATTCATACGAGTCTGCTATTCGTACGAATGAAACATTTGTTTTACTTAATCAAGAGTTCGTGAAAATAAGTTGTTCTTTGTACGAATAAATTGTTATTCGTATGAGTCAGTAGTTCTTTGTTCAGGGAATATATACATACAAAAAGTTTAAAATATTTTTTTTGCGTATATTCCCTAATGAATTTGTGTTCTTATCCTAGTTGTTGTATGTGTACAGAATGGAACAAAAGGATCATAAAAGAAAACCAGTAACAAAGAGGACTGACAAGTCAGAAGTGGAAATTATGTCGGAACCTAGACATAACATGGTGGCCTACTTGGATCCGGAAGACAAATTTGCTGAGTACAACGGTATAATGAAGTTTTTACGCGACTCAAGGATACATTATGTTCTCACGCACAAGATTATAGTATACAAGACGTTGATCAAGGAACTTTGGGATTCAGCTAAAGTTATTGAAGTGAATGGGCAGGAACTTATCCGCGGGAAAGTAAATGACTTAAACGTAGATGTCACTGTTGAAACCATTAACTCAGTATTACAGCTTGGTGATGATCTTGAAGCTCCATTCTCAGTGCCGTTGAAATGTCAACGTGGATTTTTGCTTAGAATGAAATGTGTTGGAGATTTCCTCGTGGGACAACTAAACAAAGCATGGTTACCACTCCGATACAAATTCTTTCTACATGTTTTAATTCAGTGTTTGAGCAACATATGAAGTGGTTATCACATAGAAAATAATGACTTGGTTGGTATGATGATAGCTTTGACATTGAATAAACCGTTTAGTGTTTCAAAGTATATTTTTGCTAACATGAAGGAAAACCTGAGAAGAAACGGTTATGGTGGAAACAAGTTTTGGATGTATCCTCGATTTCTCCAAATGATCCTGAATGTGCAACATTCGAATCATCCAAAGAACGACAACTATGTTTTAGAAGTTGAAATTATGATGGAACATTCGTTGAAGATCTTTAGGGGTGTGGCAGCAAAATGATACAAGTAAAGCACACCTCCTCGTAAGTTGATCGGTTTTCTGGCAAATGATCAATATATTGCACCAGAAAACAACAAGTGGCGCCATGATGACAGTGATTCAGATAATGAAGAACCAACCTTGAAAAAGATGATCGAAGATAAGTTTGGTCATAAAAAGGGAAAGGGTAATGATGATGACAGTGATAATGTTGGTAAGGATGGTACAAGTGAACCAGTTGCAGGAATCCAGCCTACCTTTACATCGGAGGAGACTGAACCTGTAATGACGGAACCCACCACAACTTCTAAACCACAACCTATAAATACCACAACAGCTAAAACACCTTCGGCTGAAGATACTCCAGTTCGATCGCAACCTACTACTTCTTCAGCTCAACAATCCAGTCTACTTCTCATCAACAAAATGCAAAATGAAGTAGTCGTTTGTTCTCTGAAATGGAAAAGGATGAGAAAGTGGATTTTCAGTTCTCTCAGTTGCAAGCTGTGGCAATCCAGATTAACAAGCATTCGGAGTTTATATCTTCAAATCGGAACACAGTTGTCAAACAACAGTTGGAGATAAATTCTTTGAAAGAGATGGTTAGAAAACAGGATTCTGAAATCGCGTAGTTAAGAAAAGAAAATGAGCGGCTCAAGGCTGTAGATGCTGAAAGAACAACTCAGCTTCAACAGATGAGAGCAGCTGATAACTCTCGGGGGATTGAGATAAATAGGCTGAAGAACGTAGTGCGGCTGTACAACAATCTGCGGAAACATTTACTGCTAAGCATAATGACTTGAAAGAATGGTATCATTCTCGTAATGCTACACTGGTTGAAGGATTTAATGGTATTAAAGACGTGCTTGAAATGAGCAGAAAGCGGGTGAACATTCTATGGAATGATAGATGCAAAGCGCAGGAGATCAAGCGAAAACATGATCAGGATAGTGAAGACACTGGCAATCCTCATGCTTCGGCCTCATCCTCGCAATCAAAGGTTTCTGCTTCAACTCCAGTGGTAAAGTCTAATTCACAGCAGATCATGACCGATCCAGTTACCTCCAGTGCTACTCAAGAGGAAGCAGGAAAGGTTTGATGTTTCTAGAAAGTTTTGAAGACCTGATGTTCTATCAACGATAAATAGCAGATCTTCAGGGGGAGTTGGTTGATACTCCAGGCCATTCATATGAAGACCAAAGACCGAAGACCAAGCAACAGCCAAGGGGGAGTTTGTTGATACACTTTTATGTTTGTCGCTTGTTCTTAGTTACGTCTGTAATTGTACAGTCTTTGTTAACAGTGTCTGTATAGTTTGGTCGTGTCGACCAAATTAAGATATCCTCCTATCTTGGTTTAGTACGACGATTAGATTGTCTGTGTAAAACAGTTGCATGTGTGCATACTGTTGAGTCTTGTGTATGTCATGTCTGTGACACGATCTCCAAAGAAGAATTCTGTGCGAGTGGGAATACTTCGTACGAACAAGATATTGCTCGTACGAGCCACCTACCATTCGTACGAATGAGTTTCTCTAAACAAGCATCATGCTTGTTTCGTATGAGCTAGGTGATGCTCGTACGAACTAGGTTGTTCGTACGAGTATCTTTGAGTATGTTCTTCGTGTCTTTTGGTGCTTCGTATGACCAGCAACATACTTCGTACAATTGCTGAGTGTAGACACTATATAAGCAGACATGCACTTCTCAGTTTAGACAGTTGTTGAGATGAGAGAGACTAGAGCTAAACTAGAGAGAGACACAAGAGCACAGAGTGTGTTGCATGAGAGTGTATGAACATTGTTTGTATATGTTTGTATCAGTTCTCTTCAGTTAATCAAGATATTGAATCTTTGGTTATCCTGTGTTCTTACTTTGTTTTGGTTTGCATACTTATGAGGATTCCGCATTCGTATTTGTGTTGTATAAACAGGGAAGCATGTTTATCTTGATCCTCCAAGTGGACCTACAATAGTGATGCTTTTATAATTTGAATGGTTGGTTCAACATGATTAGTGGCTAGATCTTGGTCAGTCGCACGCCTCGCGATAAAACTCCACATCTAGATTTTGAGGGTGTGACACCAACCAACTTCCTATGCCTCAATATCGCCCGCAAGATATGAGCATAAGTTTTGGGAAGAAAAACAAGAAAAAATGGAAAGAGTTGAATCAGAACTCTTCTTACCCACCAATCCACGCACGCGCAGTGATGAACAAGATTGCTACTCAAAGAGCAATAAAACAAGATAATCGTGACAGGCAGTGGACTCCATTAACGAAGACCCCGAAAAAAGAACTCAGCACGGAGGATCATCAGTTCAAGCAGCCATTGCCAATGAGAAATAAAAAAGGTCAGGATCCTAACCTTTTTTGCGACTATCACAAGGACACCGAGCATAACCGACAATTGCATAAGCCTGCGCATGGATATAGAGAAGGCATTGAAGAGTGGGAAGCTCACCCACTTGCTCCAGAACGAGCGCAAAGAGGTTCGTCAAATTACTCACGGTGAAGAAGGCTCGAGTAATAAGAAAATGAAGCAAGCTTTGGTCCATATGATACAAGGTGGTCCAGCGCGCAAGCATTGTCATCAGAAGAGCTGTACGCCACACTAGCATGAGCAGCAAGTTATATTTCCCATGGTTCTTAGCGGTCCTCAAGAAGAGCGATCGATAGTGATAACTGACATTTTCGGCCATTATCACACCGATTACATGTTCATCGACCCGGGAAGTTCTATGGACATAATTTATGAACAGTGCTTCAAGCAGCTAGATCCGGAGGACAAAGCGCGCTTAGAGCCGGTTAATTTCCCGTTAACTGGTTTCTGCAACGAAATTGTTTTTCCCCTCGGGAAGATCTCCTTCCCGGTCACTCTTTCAGAAGTTAAACATTCGCGCACGTTTCCAGTTAACTTTATGGTGATGCCAGTAACATCTCTCCATGACGTGTTACTCGGCCGTCGCGCGCAAAGGAATTTCAACATGATTACATCAACTCCTCACGCTGTGTGTGGTTTTCCAACAGAAACTGGCTGGCAATCATGTATTCCAAGAAAGAAGTCATGTCCATAGAGGAAGAACCACCGGTGAAAGTAGCAAAGACATCCCTAGACGGTGAACCAGAATAATGGGTACTCAACAACCAGTACCCAGAACAAACGGTGTTGCTAGGCCTCGCTATGACCCCTGCATTCCGCAATATGGATATTTTTGCATGGTCACAAGCGGACATGACGGGGGTACCCAGGGAGATTATAGAGCATGCGCTGCAGACATTTCCATCAGTCGAGCCGGTCGTACAGAAGAAGCGAAGCTTTGGAGGAGAGAAAACTCGCGCAATGAACGAGCAAGTTTCAGAGCTCCTCAAAGCTGGTATTCTCAGAGAAGTACGCTATCAAACATGGGTAGCTAATCCGGTTATGGTCCAAAAGCACAATGGCGGTTGGCACATGTGCGTCGATTTCAAAGATTTGAACAAGGCATGTCCAAAAGACTGCTACTCTTTGCCAGAAATTGATAAAAAGTGGACTCCCTCGTTTCTTTCCGGTGGAAATGCTTCCTTTGATTGCTACAAAGGCAACCACAAAATCCAAATAAAAAAATAAGATGAAGATAAAACAGCTTTCTGCATAGACAAGGGAATCTTTTGCTACACAAAGATGCCCTTTGGATTGCGCAATGCGGGAGCCACCTATCAGCGCTTAATGGATCATGTCTTTGGAGACGACATAGGTGTGACTGTGGAAGTGTACATCGATGACCTTGTCATCATGAATCCAGACGAAGAAATGATGCTGACAAACATTCAAAAAACTTTCGTATCTCTATGCAAGGTTAATTTAAAGTTGAATCCTGGAAAATGTTCGTTCGGGATGGAGGAAGGGAAATTCTTGGGGTTTATTGTCACCCGCGATGGCTTTAAGGTCAACCCTGAGAAAGTTGAAACAATTCAGCGTATGCCTTCACCCTCAACCATTAAAGAAATGCAACGGTTGGTTGGGCGACTGGCCGCACTGAACCGATTCTTAGCAAATAACGCGACGAAATCCTTCCCATTCATCAGTACTTTGAGAAATTGTGTGAAGCAGAACAAGTTCCAATGGACTCTTTATGAAAGAAAGCCTTTCAACAGATGAAGGAATGTTTGATTCAACTGCCTACCCTCACCGCCCCACAAAAGAACGAACCATTGATTCTATACCTCTCCGCATTGGATATCACTGTTGGCGCAGTCTTGCTGGTCGAACGCGCAGGGGTTCAAACTCCGATTTACTATGTCAGCAAGATGATGTTAACCAACCCAGTGACAAGATACCTGATGATGGAAAAACTTTATGCATCCCGTTGGTTGCGTAGGTATTTTTCTGGCCACGTGATCACTGTTCTTACGAACTATCACCTGGGTCAAATTTTATCAAAACCTGACATCTCAGGCCGATTAGCGAAATGGTCGATCAAATTAGGAGGACACAACGTTGTATATAAACCACGTCAAGCTATCAAAGGCCAGATATTAGCTGACTTCTTAATGGAAGTCCCGAGCAACAAGGTGCAAGAATATGAGGTTGTCCAAAATCCAACGACTGTCACAGATGACTGCGCATGGACCCTCCACACTGATGGCGCATCCAACGATGAAGGCGCAGGGGCTGGTCTTCGTTTAATAAGCCCTGATAACCAGGAGTTTACCTATGCCATCAGGTTGGACTTCAAGAGCACCAACAATGAAGCCGAATATGAAGCGTTTCTCACAGGGCTTCGATTAGCAATCAAAATGGGCGCTAAGAATTTTGGTTGCAGGGTAAATCAATGGCCTTTATGATGCAAAAGGCGAAACGATGGCCCTATACCTCGGACAGGCGCAGTCTTTGATCAACAAATTCCATAATTTCAAAGTGACTCACATCAATCGAAGTGAAAACAAGCATGCAGATGCGCTTAGTAAACTGGCGGCAACCAAGCTTCAAACACCTCTCGTGAGAAGTGCGCATCGAGGTACTAAAAAACCCTTCTGTCCCTCTACGTCAAGTGAATGTGATAGAAATGGGAAATCCTTCTTGAATGTCTCCTCATCATGTTCTTGCAATCTGGGATACTCCCAGAAAACAAGGCGGAGGCAAGGGAAGTCCAAAACAAGGCACTGAATTATGAAATGGCAGATGGAATACTTTACCAAAAGTCATACCTTGGACAACTCCTTCACTGCGTAGATCCACAAGATGCACAATACTTGATCCGCGAAATATATGAGGGGTTGTGCGGAATCCATGCTGGCCTGCCGCATGGTAGTCACATAAATCATGAATACTGGATACTATTGGTCGGGCATGCACTTAGATGTAGTAGAAACACTGAGGAAATGCGCATCATGTTAGCGAAACGCGCCTAAGACATTGCGCCGCAAAATCCTTTGATCCCAGTGACAATAGCGTGGCCTTTTCAGCAGTGGGCAATCAATATGGTGGGACCTTTTCCGGATGCCCCAAGTGCCGTAAAGTTTATAATCATAGTTGTCAATTACTTTACCAAGTGGGTAGAGGCCAAGCTACTCGCATCAACCATGGCAACGGTAGTTCGCAAATTCATTTGGGAACACATTATTTGCCGTTTCGGTCTGCCTCTGCGCATTGTCAGTGATAATGGCCCCAATTTTGCTTCTGAAGATCTACAACGTTGGATGACTGAGATGCATATTGAGCACGTGTTCACTTCGGTCGCGCATCCCTAAGGGAATGGCCAAGTTGAAAGCATCAACAAAAGTATAGTCGAAGGGATCAAGACAAGATTAGGGACGACGCAGAGAGGTTGGGTTGATGAGTTGCCAAGTATCCTTTGGGCTCATCGGACCATGCCAAAAACCAGCACCGGCGAGACACCATTTAGCCTGCTTTATGGGACTGAGGCAGTAATCCCAGCTGAGGTTGGTCTCCCATCACCACGCATGATCGCTATGCGAAACCAGAATAACGATGAAGCGCGCAGGCTTGATCTGGACCTCTTGGAGGAAAGGCATGAAAACGATGCAATCAGCGAAAGCTAAATACAAGCCAAAGCTTGAGTCCGTATTTGTACTTTCCTTCCTAGAGATTTTGTTTTAAGAGATAACGAAGTGTCTAACGCTGAGCGTCCAGAAAGCTTGCACCTAAGTGGGAAGGCCCTTACGTAATCCACGAAGTCTTAGGAAAGGGGGCTTATACCCTCAAGCGTTTAGATGGCACAAACATTCCTATGACCTGGAATGCACAGCAATTACGGCGATGTTATATGTAATCCAAGCATCTTCATACGCATTGGCCTTGCGCCTTATCAGTTTTTGGTGCAAGAAACTACTAAACTCATGACCTAAGCTTATCAATTTTGTACATGGCCCTTGCGCCTTATCGTTAATACGAAGGAAAGTCGTTACACGGCATTCATTATTTAGCCATTTTGTTACAAATGCGCGAAACTACTTTGGGTATACGCAAAAACATTATGGTATAACATGACTCATGAACAGAATTCAAGTTGATTTCAGCAGTCAACTATTGCACGCGCATGGGGTGTGACGTTCATACATGAGCTCATTACCAATTTTATTTGCTCTACCTATACAAAGTGGTTATTTTCACGCAAATATTGTAACTTCAGATATATACATCAGATTACCATTTCAAGCATAGTAAAAAAGTACAGCTTAATATTGTCATTACAAGAACACATGTCACATTTCTAACAGTCATCCTAAAGCATTACACGCGGGAGGCACACGCACCCTACTTCTCCGACTCTTCAACTTCCGCCGCCTCATCATGAAAAACATCCTTTAAACAGTCAACAAAGTCATCGTGCCGAAGTGCTTCACTTACCAGATCCATCACTAGTAGCTGCAGACGATCATACTCTTGCTTCGATTTTGAAAAGGCAGCATATGTATTGACTCCATGGGTAGCGGCACGGCTGGTATCCCAAGCAACATCCAAAGCACGAGTTACGTGATGAGCGCACTCTGCATAGCCCTACGCATATCTGTCACGGCGTGCCGTGACCATCAGCTTGGCCACAGCACTGTCTAGCTCTACCGAGCTAAGGATGGAATTGGAAATCTGTACAACACATGGAAAGAAAATGAGAATCAAGATAAATGGTGATCAAAATAATAAAAGCATACTTACATTCACGACTCCGTGCTGCTATATCCAGAGCATGTTGTTCATCAAAGGCTCAATTACACTCTCTGCAGTGGTGCGGGCCGCCTCTGAATCTTCTAGTTTTTGCTCAGCAATTTCGGCGCGCTTATCACCCGCGCTCATCTTCACCTTAGAGAGTCGCAGTTTTTCCTTTCCTCCAAGTGTCGATGCTGTAATTCTGCCTTTTCAACCCTGGCAGCTTGGAGATCTTTCTTCGCGCCTTAGAGAGCTGCCCTAGTCTCCGCCTGATTATGCAATAAGGATGTAAGTTTGGCAATCTTTTGATTTAGTAAAATAAGAAGGGCGGAAATTTCTACCTCTTTCTGCTCATTGTGCTCCGGATGAGACCTCGCCTCTTCAGCGGCAGCTGCAGCCTCCTCTTTTTCCTTTTTGAGGCGCTCAATCTCAGCGGCAAACCCACTATTTCATTCCTTAGCAATATTTTTTCATTATTATCACTTTCACAAGCCTCCTTCCACAGCTTGCGCTCCTCAGCAAGCATGGCGGTGGCGCTCTCGGCCTTCTTCTTCCACCCCAACACAGACCACTCTACGGTCCTTTGCGCTTCAACAAACTTGGCCTTCTCAGCCACCAACTCTTGTTTTTACGCGACCATGTGGGCCCGCTCGAGCGCCATCTCTCTCTTCAAAGACTCAAATCTTTCTTGATCCCGGTGCATACTGCACCACTCTCTGATGATCTTACGAGTGTTGGAGGCGGAGCTGGCGGCTAACTGTAGGTACGCGCGGTATGTTTTTTCATAACTTTGTTCCCCACGCGCTCTCTCCTTTGCTGGGGGGAAGGCACCTTTGAACCACTCCCGGCACACCTGCAAGTGGCTGAATTTCTACTTCAACTTCCAGAAAGGGGTATGGATCTCAGCAACTCGGTTCTCTGAATATGATCGGTAGTAGTAGTCACCCGGGGTTTCATCCAAACAAATTGGGGACCCTTCTTCAGAGGGGTGCTCCCCAAATCCCCCGCATCACCCCCGGGTACTTGTTCCGCTGACTGAGTCCCCGGAAAAGAAGTATCTTGGGGCGCATCCTCAACAACCTTTCCTCTGGTCTCTTCCACAACAGTTTCCCCTTCAGGCACCACTGCCTCAAGATCCACGCTCGCCTCTGTTACTCCGACACTTGACTCACAACCTTTAACACTTGGCGTTTACGTAGCCTCATAAATGGGTGGTGGCATGGAGGTGGTCTCGACAGGCACGGTAGGAGCAGGCGGTACAAAAAATGGTGTCCTTTCCTGTATAATGAAGGCGCCAAAATGCTTAAACAGGAAGAATAAAGGATTAAGCACAAAATAAGGTTTTACCTGGGGAAAATTTGGCTGCAAGCGCTTCAAGATTCTCGCGCTTCAGATGGTTTTCCTTCGCGCAACCTTCTTCGGAGGTTGCGCAACTGTATCGCCCTTGGGAAGGGCTCTCTTCCTAGTTTTCCTCTTGAGGAGTTTCGGGCTTGACTCCAGATCTATTGGCTCATCTAGCCGGTATCTCCGTGGCATCTTGCGGCTCAGCCTTGGGTTTCTTCAAGCCTACAGGCGCAAAACCTTCCATTGAATCAGAAACCACCACATAGTCAACCCAAGTGTCAGGCACAGAGCACGCACGTTTGGGTGGGTCCGCCTTGGGTTAAGCCAGCTTCCTAGTTACACCAACACTGGGCCCCGCGCGCCTCTTCTTCTTTGAGTCTGGGCCAACACCCAGGTTCCGCAGTGCACCTACATAATGGCGCAGTACACACTAAGTAATCCAAAAGGATGCAAGTAATAAATAGTTAACGGTTACCACTTCCGGGCGGAGGGGCGAGGCAACTCAAAGTTCACTAGTATTTGGGATACCAGGTTGGTTCATCCAGATTAAGCGGAATATTCTGCATCCACCCTCTTTCCCTCTGAAAAGCCGCTATGTACAGCGCAACCCATGCAAAAACGCCATGGTTTAGTAATAACGTACAAGGCGCAAAACCTTCCATTGAATCAGAAACCACCACATAGTCAACCCAAGTGTCAGGCACAGAGCACGCACATTTGGGTGGGTCCGCCTTGGGTTAAGCCAGCTTCCTAGTTACACCAACACTGGGCCCCGTGCACCTCTTCTTCTTTGAGTCTGGGCCAACACCCAGGTTCCGCAGCGCACCTACATAATGGCGCAGTACACACTAAGTAATCCAAAAGGATGCAAGTAATAAATAGTTAACGGTTACCACTTCCGGGCGGAGGGGCGAGGCAACTCAAAGTTCACTAGTATTTGGGATACCAGGTTGGTTCATCCAGATTAAGCGGAATATTCTGCATCCACCCTCTTTCCCTCTGAAAAGCCGCTATATACAGCTTAACCCCTGCAAAAACGCCATGGTTTAGTAATAATGTACAAGGCGCAAAACCTTCCATTGAATCAGAAACCACCACATAGTCAACCCAAGTGTCAGGCACAGAGCACGCACGTTTGGGTGGGTCCGCCTTGGGTTAAGCCAGCTTCATAGTTACACCAACACTGGGCCCCGCGCGCCTCTTCTTCTTTGAGTCTGGGCCAACACCCAGGTTCCGCAGCGCACCTATATAATGGCACAGTACACACTAAGTAATCCAAAAGGATGCAAGTAATAAATAGTTAACGGTTACCACTTCCGGGCGGAGGGGCGAGGCAACTCAAAGTTCACTAGTATTTGGGATACCAGGTTGGTTCATCCAGATTAAGCGGAATATTCTGCATCCACCCTCTTTCCCTCTGAAAAGCCGCTATATACAGCTTAACCCCTGCAAAAACGCCATGGTTTAGTAATAATGTACAAGGCGCAAAACCTTCCATTGAATCAGAAACCACCACATAGTCAACCCAAGTGTCAGGCACAGAGCACGCACGTTTGGGTGGGTCCGCCTTGGGTTAAGCCAGCTTCATAGTTACACCAACACTGGGCCCCGCGCGCCTCTTCTTCTTTGAGTCTGGGCCAACACCCAGGTTCCGCAGCGCACCTATATAATGGCACAGTACACACTAAGTAATCCAAAAGGATGCAAGTAATAAATAGTTAACGGTTACCACTTCCGGGCGGAGGGGCGAGGCAACTCAAAGTTCACTAGTATTTGGGATACCAGGTTGGTTCATCCAGATTAAGCGGAATATTCTGCATCCACCCTCTTTCCCTCTGAAAAGCCGCTATATACAGCTTAACCCCTGCAAAAACGCCATGGTTTAGTAATAACGTACAAGGAGAAGTAACACAATAATGAAGCTTACTCTTATCATCCTCCATATACACCGGCCTCTCGCGGCAGTTAGACTTCCACAATAAGCTCATCCCAGTAGCAACTAACGTCCTCTCTGGAAACTAACCAGCGGGGATCTCCTTCATGTCTTGATACCACGATTTTTGGTCTGGAATCGACATAGTCTACATCGGGATGTCTTCAGCCCTGTGGAAATGCATCCTTAGAGGGATGACCCCAGCTTTGATGAAGAAAAACTTCTGCTTCCAATCATGATATGACTTGGGAGGGGTGTGCAGGATCTTCTTCGTCTGTATGTGATGCTGGAAGGAGTAAAACCTAAGGAGCAATAAAGCGGATAAAACACCAGAAACCGATTTATGATTGGGTGGATGCCCATAGAGCGGCATACGAATTTGAAATGTTTGATCCTAACCATTCCCATTGGATTCAACTGGGAAATGTGAAATCGGTAGTGGTCCAGGATATCCAAGAAGAACTTTGTCGCCGGCAGCCGGAAATTTCCATCGGCAAAGTAATCGAAAACCAAGGTTATGAAGCTAGGTAAGCGTCTGCGGCAGAGTCCCCTTCAGAAGGGTATTGGGCACCCTTCTTCCGGAAACCGGAAGCCGGCGACAAGTGGTTGAAAACTATTCGCCGACCATTTCAGCACGGGCAGTGAACTAGTGGTTTCTCCGCCAGTGGTACTCTTGGGCCTTTCTTCGGTCGTCATTTTTAGCGGTCGGAAGAAGCAGGGATCGGAAAGGGTTTAGAGAAGAGAATTATGAAGAAGTAAAGAGATGAGTGAATTTCAACCTAGGTGAATCATCTATTTATACCCATCGCATTTAATACGATGGGGAAGCGTGACGCCTCCACACACCTAGTGACAAATCAACAAGTGGACATGTGGAGGGCAAGTGGGAGACTGACAGGTGCCACGCGCGCGTGGCTGGTACTTTCTCTGCGATTCATTAATGAAAAAGCAGCTGCACTGTTGACAGCCTGCTACAACCATCAGAGGTCACTTTCGCCTCGCTTTTATTTCAACAACTCGCCTAAAAACCTGTCAGCTGACCTTATCCTGAGCAATGGTTTCCTCCACTCAAGGGTTTTCTCTAGTCTTTTCCTCACAAAAGCCTTAACGATTTATGGTCATTGAAATAAGCGCGCATACATGATTTTTTTATTATAATCCAGCGCTCCACATACTTGCTAAGTTGCGCATAGGAGCAACACTGGACTAGGTATGGTCCCAAAAACCCTGTGCTTATGCAGGATACCATACCCTCATAATGATAACAGATCACTTAAATAACCTTGCGCGCTATGCGCAACGGTACGCCAACCCTAAAGACAGTTGGTTGCTTAACAAACCTTGCGCACTTCGCGCAATGACAAGTTAAACCTGAAAGCGCAAGTCCTAAATCCTGCACTAGTTAAGCAAGCTTCTAGGTGCGACTTCTTAAAACGTTGCGCCGACTATCCACCCCTTTTGAGAGTTGCATAAGGCCAAGAATAAAGCGAGAGCAACTCGTACTTAGTCTTGAAAATAAAAGAACTTGATCCCTACAAGTTCATGCTGGCCAAAAAGCACTAATAAGGCAACGCAGTAAGGAGAAGCGCAAAGAGGCATCGATCAAGTACAAAGGTACAAGTGGCAGAGCTGTGACCCAATAGGCGCTCGGCAGGTTGTGCCAGGCCACGTTGCATGATGATCAGTCATTAAAAGGACAAAAAGTATGCAAGGACGTACGCATGGCACCAACCAGCTCATGTCAACGACTGTCACACGATCTCCACTAACGGCTGATGACAGACCAGACAACAAGGACAACTGCCAGGACATGTGGCCCCATTCACCGTGTGCCAAGCGCGCCAGGGACCACTAACGGTCGTGGCAGAAGAGACAGAATGGATATTCCTAGTTGTCGGTTCTAGGCCCATCAACCCATCTTCTGCATACATCTCTCCGGCTATAAAAAAAGGATTGCACCTCCAGGTAAAAACACGCTGGTTCTTGCTCACTAGTTACATACATTATCCTTTGCAAACCAAGATACTTATTCTCACGCCGGAGTGTAGTCACGGAGAAACCCCTCCCCCTCTTTTCTCCTGCGGCGAGACTAACGGTGTTTTCAGTTTTGTAGTGAGTCTGAACCAAGATCATATCAACGGGCAAACAAGAGATAACCTCTATATGCAGAGACCTTGTGCAATAATCTAGATATCCCCGGATATAGTTTGGTCTAGTGTTTCTTCACTCCTACTAGAAGACTAATTGTATTTGAAGGGAATGGTACTGCTACAAATGAAAATGCAAAGGCCTTGGTCGTGGAAGATTATGATTGGGTGGAAGAGATCGCTGAAGCTACATTGAAGTTAACAAGGCACTCATGGCAAAAATCTCAGTTGGATCAGCTCCTTTTCTGTCTAGCTTCCTTAGCAACAAAAAATGCAGGTATTCCCAAAGGAGTCAAAGCTGTGGATCAAGGACTGGATGGAATATTCAAGGAAGATAAATCTGTTGCTGACAAAAGAAAAGTAGCTGTTGGAGAAGATCAAAAGAAAAAGAAAGATTCAAAAACTGGAGGCAGCGGAAAGAAAGAAGAAACTCTTGCAAAAACCATCCATGAAAGTGGAGTCTAGCAAGGAGAAAGAAGAGAAAGATTTGGTAAACAACATACCACATGAGTTCAAAACAAAACTATGCTCGAAACCATGTGTTAATGTTGTGGCTCACTATACATCTACCAACTGTCAACCTAATTAGAGAAAAAGAAAAGGTTATGCAATATAACAAATAACGAAAACTGATGAAGCCGTATATCAGAGAAAATTGAACTCGACAATTTCAAAAATGCAAACGCTAAAAGAATTCATTTTTAGAAAAGATTTTTCTCATAAATGATTTAACAGAAAAATTAGAGAAATCCAAAAATGAGAACAATAAATTGCAAATTATCATTGACAAATGAAATGTTAGCAAAAAGGCACTTGTTGATATTAAAAATTGTCAAGGACCAACATATGTAAAGGATGGCATTGGGTACAAAGATAAGTTAGGAAACGAACGAAAAATCTTTCCTCCTTCTCACAACAAAAACTATGTACCAATGCCAACTCCTCATCCTGACATTGATTTGATTGACCAAAATGATCTATCTGCTGAAAATGATATTTCTAAAAATGATAAAGATATTAATCTTATTAAGAGTAATGCAGATTTGAACGTGCATGTGGAAGAGGTGGGTGATGATGATTGTGGTGGCAAGAAAATATGTTTAGGGTACTCAGGCGACAGTTATACAACTGTTAACTAGTTTGTCTGGAATAGTGATAAAACAAACAAAACTTTTATTCGGGATGAATGTAATGATTCTCTAACTAGGTGGACGAATGACCATCTAGCGCCCCTTCTCCATCACAAATCTTCAACTATAAATAGAGGACTTCACCTCCAAGTTTAAGAATCCGTTCTCTCACCCCCTCACTCTATGCACACACTTATATCCTCAAAATGATTATTTATTCTCACGTCGGAGGGTGGTTACAAGGAGAACTCCAAACCTCTCCTTCATGCAAAGAGTTCACCGGTGTTATTTCGTTTTGCGGGATTGAATAGAAGAGATCGGACTTGTTAGGAAAGAGAGGAATAGAGATCGACTGAGAATCACTAGACAAATAAGCTAAGTCTGACTTGGTGTTTCTTCAGATTTCATCTTTTATAATTTTACATTGCTAAATTGAATTCATCTTCTTCGATGAAATCTACGCTTGCCGAAAACTATGTAAACCCCATTGCTAGTTTCAATTAATTAAATATATAGTTTGGATATACGACAAAATAAGTAATGGTTACCTGTGGATTACTAACCAAAGTGAATTGTTGGAGCTTCGTTGGAAACACCTGGAGCCACCAAAATTTCATCAACAAAACATCTAGATGACACAGGTCAACCGTGACTTTAATCAACGATTGGAACCAATGATAATTCGAGCACTCTCGTGCTGATAATGTGTTGTGAAACTAGCCTAATATCAAAATAACATGAGAGACTAACAAAGAGAAAAAAATCGATATTATTGATTGGATCTCCATAATACAGGGCCGGACCTATAGGCTTTCAAGATTAGGCAAGCGCCTAGGGCCACAATTTTTTAAAAACCTTTTGTATAGAATATGTGTATTAGTGTATCAGATCCAAATAAGCTAAACAAATACTATATCTATTACAAGGCCCAACTAAAGAATCAATTTTAGAATAAAAAAGACCCAATTCCAACTCCAAGCAATATGTGGTTCGTTTTTAATTTAGGCCGCCATCGTCATTCTCACTAATTGTAACGTAATGTGTCCTCAATTCACTCAATGGCGTCGCGAATTTGGGAGAAATTAGAGGTGAAATTATGGGAAATTAATGGTGTTTCAAGGATAATCTAGCTCAGTTAATGGCTATTTTTTAGTTATCTTTATATATTGTGATATATTGGCATCACTGTTTTCCCTAAATCCATAATTCGAATCTTTAAATTTTGATATTGTGCTTGCGATTGAGGCATGTTATGAATTTCCGATTGAGACTTTGGAAGGTAAAATCCACAACCGATTTTTCTTTGTAACAATTCAAAAGCGCCCCTACTTTTTAGTTCGCTTAGGGCTTCAAAAATGTTGGACCGGCCTGCCACAATACAAGATATACCATGGTATATATAGAAGATGATAATGAATGGCCCATGGGCTGGTCTTATGAAAGAGTTATATGAATTTAAATTTAAAGATGGAGAGGACACTTAGGCATGGGTGTCAGAATCAACTGATTGTTTCTCGGTTGTCCACGTCAAGGATCAAATAATTATACGTTCTCTTGCAGATACTGAAGACAAGTGACCTTTTTGGAATAAGTGGGTTCCTCCTAAACAGAATTTATTCACATGGAGGGTAACACTGGGAAGAATCCCAGTTAAACAAGAATTAATTAGAAGGGGAGTGGTAATCCAAAATCAAATGTGCTCGAGATGTAACTATTATGAAGAGTCGGTGGATCACTTAATTATTTCATGCACAATGTCAAAGTCTATATGGTGGAACATTCTAGCGTGGCTAAAGCTTCTTGTTAACATGGGAATTGATTCAAGCAGTGAGGCTTTATCATACATTGATGGGCAGAAGGATCAAAAGAGTGGAAGAAGATAATAATCTTGGTATTCCAAACAACAACAATGTGGAACATATAGAAAGCAATCCGGACACAGGGTAGTGGACAATATCAAAGCGGAAACGTTCTTATGGATGAGAGCAGGTCGAAGCTTGGCACAATAGAGTGGAATAGATGGGTGGATTTTAACATAAGAGATATAATAAAGTAATTGTATCATGTGGGTGACAAATTGTAATTTTCTTGTCTTTCTCCTCTTGTTTATTTGGGTTTTTACAGCATATGATGGTCTGTTTCTATAATCATAGAATCTACTGTTAAAAAAAATTAAATTCATTTTAGTAAATATTTCTGAAAAACATTGTTTTAGAAAATAACTTTTCTACAAACACTCTTTTAAAACAAATAAAAAACCTCTATAAAATATGATTTTGATGGTTAAAAGCACAGTTCAATTAATTTTAGAGTAAATTGCCAAAATTTCCCTGAGGTTTAGGCCTTTTTTGTCATTTTCATCTAAAAACACTTTTTTGTACCATATTGTCCTTCACGTTTGCAACTTTTTGCTATTTTCATCCAAATTCCTAACTGAGTTAGAAACAACCGTTTAGTAATGGTTTTTTTAAACAACAATTTATTTTTGTATTATGTGCATCACTACGTAAAACACATCTTATTGTAATAGAATTTACCACAACAAAACTCAAAATCATCATCATCACCATAAGGATAAAAACAGATAATAATGTTGAACAAAACATAACATAATCAGATCATAAAAATTTACGTTTTAATCCTACCATCATGAAACAAGATGTAAATCAAGTTGGAATGCCAATCACCCAAATTTATAATAAAAACAGCAGAAACAATCCAAAGTATATCCTCCAAAACCTCAAACCCATGTTCTTGTTTCAGGAAATTTCGAACACACATCATCCTCAAGATCATCACAACTAGAAGCATACCCTTGGCTATGCCTTTGCCTCAAGATCAAAATCAGAATTTTAATAAAACCCATGATCGGATTTCTTAATTCTCAAAGAACCCACATAGTGAATCCAAAGATTTTGAAAAAAAAATGGAATTCAGAATAAAAAAAATCCATCATCTGAGTGGGCAAAACAAAGCCCAAATGGGTTTTAAAATTTAAAATTATTGTAATCGAAGCAGAGATTGAGATAATAAAAAAAATTCAAGCTTTATAAATTATAAATCTTGATGTTGGTGGAACAACGACAACTTAGTAGTTTGGCACGCAAGAAATTATACTTCAGGCCCCTGTACTTGTGAGATCAAAAAAACTCCTCATCAAAGAGTTGTTTCTAACCTAGATAGGCATTTGGATGAAAATGACAAAAAATTGCAAACGTAAAGAACAATATGGTAGAAAAAGTCATTTTGAATGAAAATGACAAACGAGTTCAAACCACAAGGACAAATTTAACAATTTATCTTTAATTTTTAAAAAAATTTACTTGGAGAAGAATAAAAGATAGAATTCAATGCATAAAAGATAATTATATTCTTTCCGCAAGATTTGTTGTTTCAAGTACCAAGATATCCGCAATCAGAAATAATTTAATACTCACAAATATATTCAAGATGAACACACAAGCCTTAGTAAACTCTTCTTTTTTAGGAAGGGGAAGTATATTAAATCACCAGCAAAAAGGCCCCTAGCATCTAGCAAGCTGCTAGAAAACCAGAGTACAAAAACATCCCATGATATAACCGTAAACAAGACAAATCAAAATTGCACTGGTAATAAGACTTGGGACCCTCACCTTTGAATACATAGGTTGGTTATGAGTTAAAATCTAACTGAGATTTTATTTTTCAAATTTTCATAATTAGTTATTTGATTATAAGTGTTATGTTGTTGGAAAATATGTTAAGGTCAGTTCGCGATCGGTTCCAAACTTAAGTAGTTATTTAAAAAGAAAGGCCCGGTCTATTCCCACATCCATTAAGTCTATTTTCACACCCTATGTGCTGCACTTTGGCCTAAGAGCAGCGCATAGGGACCTAGTCAACGACAAGCTATTGACACGCGTCAGTCTATGTCTATGGGCGGGACCGATATGCTGCTATTAGTCCAAAGAGCAGTGCATGGGCTTGTGATTTTATGTTTGGGTTGTTTTTTAGTGTATTTTAACACTTAATCATATAAAAGTAAAACTTACTTACTCAAACAAAGGTAACAAAATGTTGAGTTGGTTTTTTTTTCAAAAGTTGCAAATTTTAGTTTTTTTAAAATACTTAAAAATTGTGTATTTTTGTTTGAAAAGTTGTCGATTTGACTTTATGTTATTGTTTTATAAACTTTAACCGATTTTATTGTTACCTTGGTTCTATATTATTATTATTTTAACAATTTATAAAACTTCAATTTTTATTAAATTACACAAACATATTTAATTAAAATATCGTACAATATGTTGCGAACGAAACATTCGAACAGTTTACAAACAATCTAAACAAACATCGTATAAATAAAAGAACAACTGCATAAATATATAATCAGTTAGTACATACAAAACAAAAGTACAACTGAATGTCTAATACAAAATAAAAACTAAACTAACATAGGCTAGTCATCATCCCCTGGATGTGGTGACTTTGGTAGGGGAAGTCCCGCCAATCCCGCGACCCCCCGTAACTATATCAGCGTTCGAATCGTCCACATATGATAGTGCTCTGCACGTCGGAGGTGATCGAAGTCTCGAGTGACCGCCCATGCAGCATGAGGCAAATCGTTGAAGAGCGGTGGCTGCTGGGGGGCGGCGGTGGTGGTGGGAGATCATCATCGGGCTGATGCTCCTGCTGCTGCTGAGGCTGAGCAGGCGCTGGTACTCCCGGCCTCAGCTCGATATAAATCGGTATCTACTCTATCAACTCCTCTAGGACAAAAATCTGGAAGTCTCATGTCCGAAACCGAAGACCAATGCCCTGGAAGGTGTGTACCATCCGCATGGTCAATACTTGATGCCGACTTAATGTAGTCGAATGGATGGCCGCAGACAGGAGGGGGTCCTCCTCAGGAATAATGCCTAATGAGCGTGCAATGACGGTAATGTACGCCCCGCCATACAGCAACCCTCGCTGCTGCTTATGATATGCGAAGGCAAAGTACTCCGCCAAGCATGTCGCGAGTGCGACGTCCTGCCGTATAGTAGACAGTACAAAAAGAAAAGGTCACCTAGGTTGACCTTGTCCCGAATGAAGTGGGTGGTACAATGGATAAGGCGATGATACGGTGTAAGTATCGGTATAAAGCGTCTCTAATGACGGTCTCCTTTCGCGAGGATTTACCAAAGGGGCGCGCAACAATAACCACCCAAAAACTCACCACCGTGTCTCTGGTCTGGATAGTCTTATTGTACAAAGCTCTGCTCATCACCGTGTCCATGGTCTTGATAGTCTTGTAGTACAAAGTTTTGCTCACCACCATAATCGTGGTCGGGATATTTTGACAGAACTTACGAATATTCGGCCCGAGGATACAGTTCACCTCCATATCCGCAATTCAAATAGCCGTGTTGTGCGTACGAGTCTTCCACAGGAATATTCAAGTCTAGCTGCACCGTATTGCCACGATAATGAATGTCAGAGACAACCTTCTCCTCCCTCATGCTGGACGGGACCGGTCTCTCGTACGAGTCAGAAATAGCCGTCCCGTCATAAGAATCTTGAACAATGGACTCGTCAGAATATTTACCGAAAAGGTAGTTGTTAAACCATGACCATCGGTATCTGAATACACGTATGTGAAAAAATTGTATGTGAAAACTTTAGAAAACCTGTATGCTTGGTCTGTCTGTTTTTAAGAGACAATCTCGTACCCAATGCGCTGCTCTTAGCCCAAAACGCAGCATATAGGTCCCCGTGACACTGTGCCTTGTCAGCTTGTCAACGGTCACTTCTGCTTTTGTCGGGTGAAAGGCCTAAATGCTGCTCTGTGGCCAAAGAGCAGCGTATAGGATTCCACACTCCCCTACGCTGCACTTTGGCGTATCTAGGCCAGGTCAACAAGACAAAGAGTGACACCCGTCAGTCTTTGTCTGCCAGTTGGACCTATATGCTACTATTTGACCAAAGAGCAGCACATTGGAGAGTGGAAATAAGGCAAAGGTGTGAATATTATGATCCAAAAAAAAATTACAACATTCTTCATTCATAGAACGATCAGCCATAGAATAAGTGTCATATTAGGAAAATGAAAAATATAAAGAACGGTTTTTTTTGGAATGGGTAAACTTGTATACGACGAGACTTGAACCATGACTTCCTATTACCCAGCTTTATCTAAATTCATCACTACTAGTCTATTCGCAACTAAATTAAAAATGGTTTTAATGGAAGTTGATATCATTTCAATTATTTATACACGCTACACAACCTAACCATAAAAATCATTAAAAAAATTCATAATTCTTTGTATTCAATTGTTTCGGTTTAAATTATTCAATTATTTTAACCATAATTGCATCATTCGGATTTAAGGCATGAAGACCATGCATGAAACTTTTGATTTTATGATCACTAGGTGTGCATTTTTGGATAAAAATTGGTATTTTTACATTCTTATTAGTTATTACAATAAAACCTAAGACTCGATGCATAGAAACAACAGAAGACTCGATGCAAAATCTCTAAACATCTCTAAACATTAACCTTAAACCCTAAACCCTGAAACCTAAAATATATATGAAACGATAAATGACTCGGTGCCAAATCCCTCTAACCAACCAAACAAACCGATTCGATGACAGGTTCCAAAGAATCTTCCTAGCATCCGACACTTGATCATCGGCAAACGTTTCAATGTTTTTCAAGTACCCGGAACTCAAAATTTTCTTTCGGCCACTATTACATCTCGATAACGACATGATTATCGGAAGGAGAAGCTTTCTGTTGTCGAAGTCCCTTCTTGATCAATTGATTGCATATTCAAGCTCACATTTTGATCATCTTCCACCAATCTTTTTCTATTTTTGGGGATTGAAACCAAATTAGACAACGTCTTAGATGCCAAATCTCTAATCTCAATCGGCTTTGTAGCAATGAGTTTGATGATTACTTGTATGAATCCTGCATCACCCATTGCTTTCATGAAATCATCCGATTTCCCACTTAACCAATACGCGGCTTTAAGACACGATTCTTGAACCGGGATGTCACCATCTTGAACAAAATGGAGTATGTGATCCATGAAACCATAACTCACTAAGCTGTTCAAATTTGTTAAATCCGAACACAAACTCATGATCACCCTGATAGACGCCTCTCTAGTTTTAGATGAAAAGGACAATTTCGGATCCAACACCTGGACTAAAACACGAATCCCCCCTTCGTTAATGATTGGATCAATCACTAGTTGATCCCCAACCGCGATCGCCTGGAGAAACTCCATGGAACTGATCTGGGAAACTTCATTTCTCGACTTGACAAGATTAACAAAGATCTGAAGCGCGCCGTCTTCGACTACAAACCTTTTAATCTCATCAACACCAACAAGGTTTTTCAAAACCCCACATGCCAAACCAACCAACTCACCACTACTTTCACACTCACCAGCAGAGATTCTCAACAATGATGTCACCCCGCCATGAGCTGAAACAGACCAAGCATTTTCAGACTCCGCTGTGCATTTCATCAAACACCTGGTGGACAAACTTTTACTCAACTCACTCCCACACTCCAAAACTCTGATTAATGGAGCAACAACATCAATTGACACCAAAACCCCTTTATACAACTCAAACCCACAAATCATATCCAATGATTTCAACACTTCTTCTTGAACACCCAAATCTTTTGAACTCAAAAACCCCACTAACACATGAACAAACCCTTCAACCTCCATAGCAATCTTCAACCACCTGTCATCTTCTTGAATCACTTCATTGAAACAAATCAATGCTTGCTTCTTCATCTCAATGTTCCCAATTTTAAACCTTGAAAGCAAATCATTTATATAGAATTTCAGATCGTCTTTTGAAGCAGAAGTTGCAGGTCTCGAAACAACAATGGCGGATGGGGAAAAACAATCGGAAGAAGATAATTCACATAAAGATTTTATATGGGTATTGAATTTCTCACAGATTATGTCAAGATCACTCTGCATAAGAAGCTTTCCTGTGTAAGAAAGATCGATACATTTGTGAGCCAGTTGTGTTGTTTCTTCAACTGATTGAACGACATCGTTTACTAGTGAACAGTCGGCGGAATCTGGAATTTCTGGCGGGATAACGGCGAGGATCGAGATAATGCTATTTAGCTTGTTTCTTATCAATGCCCATTTAGAAGAGAAGACTTTGATTGAGTGAGAGATGATAATTAAGGAAGAAATTTGATCGGTGAGTAGCCGGAATCTTGATATTCTGGCGAGTGTGTCTTGCTGATATATCAGCATTTTGGTGATTTTTATGTTTTAAAGAATGTGAATATGCATTTTCCGGTGAGTTGTTGGATGTGAAGCAAGTAATGTGGCATTAATGGTGTCTGTTATCCTTGTTGCCTATAAATGAGGTGGGCAATAATTTACCAAGCTATCCTAGAAAAGTAGTCAGGGTGATTGGTTGTTGTTTTGAGGTTGAGGGTAGTTTTGGGATTTGACAAGTGAAGAAGTGTGGTTTTTGGTTTTTTGCAAGTTATGAAAGAGGACAAACGTGGAATCTTAAGATCGTAAAAGTGGCATGCCAATTGCCAAAGCATTCCTTCCAAATCCACAGTCATATTTTTAGAAAGGGTTTAAAAAATGTGAATAGGTGTGGAGACTTAAATAGGGTTTAGGATAGTAGAAGATTAGAGGTTTAATTCTTATGATACTTAAGTTTAACTAAAGCAAAGGAATGTAAAAGAAATAGGTAATATTCACACATTCTTTCTCTCAGTTTCTCTCTATATATAGATAAATAGAGAGAGATAAAGTGAAAAAAAGGTGTAGGAAATAATTTGTTTAAATGTCTATCTTTGTCGTTAATTTAGTTACAATTAAACAAACATAAATACGGTTTGTATACATACATTTGATTTATTTGTAGGGATTGATCTTGATTTGTTTGTTTTCTATTTAATGTTTATTTAATTTGTTAAAATTACGTAATTTTAGAGATTATCTGTATTTAAGTTATTATTTAATTAGGTGACATGCTCTATTTAGGATAGATTTGTTAGTTTGGTGATCAAATAATATTTAGTATGAATAGGGGTTTATGAGTCTTGTAATTTGTGGTGGTTTGATTTTAATAAAAAAAGAAAATAGTCGTGAGTGGATTTCTCACAACATTGGTTGTTTGTGTTTGTGATTCCATTGTTCCAACATTATTTCGAGGCCTAATTCTAGAGTTTTTGTTTCACATGATTCACTATTTGCGCTTAAAAAATAGTACTTCACATTGATGACTTGATGTGCTCTTGTAATTAGGGATGGATTCACGGTGCGTTAAGAGGATGCAGATGCACCCCATAACTTTTAATCCTTTAGACCAAGGGGTGTGGTATACCGTTCCTAGCTAACTCAGCAAGTTTGGCACCCTATAGCGCCTCTTCTCCATTTCTCGGCTGCCAAAGGGGGGCGTTATGACATGCCTCCGCCAGTGGGTTAAAGAGTAGAGAGAAAGTAAAAACCAATCAGATTTCTTCCTTTTTTATTTTTTTTCTTTTTATTATACATAGTAAATGATGGCTTTAAACTTAAAAGGTTTTATTTCACATCGTGCAAGTTAACAATAACGTTCCTCGGTTACATGGTGTGATAAAGCCCATAAATGTTTTAAGCCACGCCACCCAGCCTTAGCGTTATTTTGTCTGGAAAAATATTAGGTACCTTCATATTTTGTCAAAACCTTGTAAGAGATACGTTACGACTCCAAATCAAGTTTTTTTAAAGACGCAATTTATATAAAAAAAGAACACATTAAGCAAGCTACTCAATGTACATGATAGTAAATAGAAAACCTAGAAAACTGAAATGGTGTTTTGTTTCCACCCAAAAAACATGGTGATTGAGGCGTCGGAGCATGTCTTGAAACCATAAAAAAAGACAAAAAAAAAAAAAATTAAAAAAGCAAATAAAAAATCTATATAAATGTAAGTCCCGAAATCGGATCTAACAGGTATCATAAACGTAATCAATTGCGGAAATAAAGATTAGGATGAAGAACAACTCTTGAATCAACAAACAACTTGCATACACCAGAATAGTGTCTGAAACAAGTTTTTCAATTATGACTCTCTGACCCCAAAACGTTAACCTAATACATATATTTATACTAATCATCTAGCCTAACAATTACACCCCTAGGCCCATAAGGCACTAGGAAGCCCAATACCCTCTAATAAGCCCAAATGTAGCACTAATGTGTAAACCTTCACTAGTATAAGCCTAACAATCTCCCCCTAGGTTTACAAATTAGGTCTTTTAATCTTTAGGTTGCGCATCCACACCCAATCTTCCAGCAATAATTCCAGCCACAACAGTTGTCCAGTCTTTAGCACAAGCTTCATATAACTCCACTGTGCGAATCTGATTTGAAGCAAGAACCTGCAGATCTTCATCATGAAAACTCACCAAATCGACCACATCGTTAACCCGAAATGCCTTCTCTTTCGTCACGATCGCTACACTTCCAACTTTGGGATCATATAGCCAGAAATTGAAATTCTTCAAAATTCGTTTTGGAAATGTTGGAGCAACTGGTATAACAAGTTCTTTATCTGTGGTGGGCCACATCACCGACTTATACCGCCTCCCTGTCCTTGCATCACGCACCCCCTTCGCTGCTCGCAGATATGGTTCAGCTGTTTTCATCGTCTTGAACCCAGTCTTCACTTCCTGTTCCAATCTCTTAAAAAACCTCCAGCCTGGACCTCGTTCAGTAGTATCATCGTCAGAGTAAGGAGCTCGTAACAGATCAGTCAAAGCAATCTTCGTCCAAGTTTCAAACTGAGACTCCTTAGAGTAATATTCTCTAGTACCGTCCTGTCTGACAATAATCCACATCTTCTTCATGTGGTCGTACATCCAGCTAAGCACTTTTGATTTGTTCCCAACCTTGCTATAGTAACTCGAGCCGAGTTCCATGACATACCGTTCAGACTGGTTGGAAGGATCTTTCAACTGAAAATTCTAATCAAGCGGATTAAAATCAACATTTTTCATCAAAACCATCTGTTTCTTCTTTTGTGCCGTTGGACGCTTTTGACTGGCAGTATATTTCTTTCTCGGATCACGCAAATAATCATCCAAACCAGCTTTTCTGTCAGAAGCCAACTGTTCCGCAGCTATCCGATCCACTTCACTTTGCTCGGCTGCTCTATGGCGGTGTTCTATATTCATTGGATCATTAGTAGGGTCAGAAAATTCTCGCTCAAACTTGTTCTCCAACTTAGCCTTCAAATCAAACACCAAAGTCATCAACATAGTAACGTCCCCTTGCAACTGATCGATCGTTTGGTTCCTCACGTCTAAGCGTGTCTGCAATGACGCAATCTGAGTATCTTTAAGTATAACCTCATGTTCGACTACAATCACTCGCTTCTTCAAATCCACAACATCAACCTCTACATCTTCATCATCACTATCCAGACCACTAAACTCAAAGAGCATTTTTCAGATCTTCGTGAATATTTCGTAGTATCACCCTCAACACCACCTGTACCACTTCCACCCGCTCTAGATCCCTCAACACCCACTAAACTACCTCCAAAATCCATCATTCGAATACAGAGTCCGCTGGAACAGATACGACCGTGGAATGTGTAGAAATATGAGCAGTTGTCGGTTCAGAAGAAATAGGAGGATCAACCATCGGAGCATCCGTCAAAGATACTGTAAATGAAGATAAAACAGGAGTAGATGTCACTGGTGTAGATTCTTCAGCACTACTAACAACGTGAACTTCTGAATGACTTGGTTCGTCAATAGTCTCCGTTCGCCGTCTCTTTATTAAAGGCACTTCGTCTTCTTCATCCTCGTCATCAGACTCAACTACACCGACAGGAACGTCAACAGAGGGTATCACAAGCGGAGGATCACCTTGTCGCTCTTGGATTTCTTTCAAGTGTGCAATAAGAGCTTTAGGTTCTCTAAAGAAAGTTCTTGCAAAACTGGAGTCAGATTAGCATTAAATTCAGTAAGGTCGTCTAAGAAAGCTTGTTCCTCGTCTGTGTCCACATCAGTGACCAAATCTTCAACCTCAATCTCTTTCTCTTTCATCGACACATCATGTTCTTCAGCAACGATAGCATTAACGGGTGTAGGAGCTGGGACATCCTGTCCGATATCTCAGCAAACCTTCTGAACTTCCTCAATGGAAAACAACCAACAAACACATTCTTTGACGTCGAACGGTTTTTCTTCATAGTGCTAAAAATAGTCGGTCCCGTTGGATTCATATTTAGCAGATTCGCATCAGAAGCATCCTTGGCTAAATTGGGATATCGAGCGTCCAAAATTAAGTGCACGAATCGCGGATATAGTAGAAACATCCTCTTCTTTGACTGCTCTAAGATCTTCTTCATATTTTTGAAAATATAACCGGAAAAGTTATATTTCCAATCCATAATAAGAGCCACGATCGCAGAAGTTTGGGTTTGGTTTGGTTGGTTTAACCCTCCCTTGTTCTCAGAAACGCATTGCATGAACATATGCACCAGCAACCTCCAGTAAGCAGGAAACATTTTCTTGAGCAGGGGCGGATATGATCCCTCATAACTCATCTCTGTAAGAATAGGCAAAACTTTCTCCTTTGCGTACACAGTTGGATCACTTGTAGTGTCTGTAAACTGCAATACCTCTCGAATGCAAGCTTCATTCACTAAGATCTCTTTACCCTGAATCTGCGAACTAATGGCCTCCCATCAGCTCCTCTCAAGTGGAATCGGGTCTCTTCCAAAAGGTGTGCACCAGATCTCTATATATAACCGGGTTGGCACGAAGTGCATACGCACTCTTGCATGCATTTAGACCAGCCATCATGGTTTTGAACTCTTGGAAAAATTCCGCTGGTGGATCTAATAGATATCCTGTTTGATTATGGAACTGTTCCTCTACCAGCATGACTGCATCAAAAGCCTCTTCCACCATTTCTGCCAAAACAATAACCGGGTTAACTCAATTTTAACGCACCTAACAGAAGTTAAGGGAGTTCATTAGGATAAAGGTCAACACGAATCAGATGGTTCAAACATATTTCAAAGGTTCAATTATTAAAAAGGTTCAAACCAGTTTGAGGGGTTCAATCACTTGGAAAGGTTCAAAAGAGTTCAAAGGTTCAGACCTTAGAATCCGGATTCACTAACAGTTCACCAGTAATCCGGATGAACCTTTCATCAATCCGATTAGCAAACAGGTCAACAGTAGTTCGGATGAATCATCAATCCGGATTAGCAAACAGGTCAACAGTAATTTGGATGAACCATCAATTCGGATGAACATTATCCGAGATGAAATCCGAGTTCATCAACTCGGTTGAACGTCCATCCGGAATGAGATCCGATATACCAGTTTCTTTGAAGGCCAATCCGAAATGTTGTCCGAAATACATGAAGACTTGAAGATTATCATTAGATTAGTGTGAGCTGGGTCAGACTAGTCTAAGCAATTGCCAATATACTTATCCATTTAAATCTAAAACTCAACCATCCAATTCTAGTTTCATGATACGCTTAAGGTAGTATTATACTATAATACCCGTGTGTCCCATACCATGACATACCCCTGCGATGAAGGTAAGCACAACGATTCATCGTAGTAGGTGATTATAATGAGATCATCCTTTATCTTTTACAACATCAGACTATTGGTGAACAGGTCAGTACTTTCGTATAGCAGAGTGACCAATAGTATTTGATGAGGGTTAGACAAATACCTTATGTGGTACGCAGGAACTCATGGAATTTTCTCATGAAGATATTTCCATTCTTGTAGGTCCTGGCCCTTCTATTTTGGCTCTTTTAAAAGATATCCTGACTGTGCCTAGGTCTGCATATAATCTGGATGCAACAGAAGGGCAGACAAGATATCCCTGAATGACTCAACAACATAAAGACCCGAAACCCCAGACGTTGGCTATCTATTAACACAGGATTTAAGATCATGAAATCATACGCCCATAGTGTGTGACCCACTGAATATATAGTTCTTTAGATTTATATCATTTGGCTTACACGATCGGGTTGAGATTTAGACCTATCAACATACACCTTCGATTCAAGTCTTTTCCCGCTTCAACACCTTACATGTGTTAGTCAGACACTTTATCACGAAAAAGTATTTCATTTCCCAATCATTGCAAGAGCTGTTTAAAAAAATATTATTATTATTATTTATTATTATTATTATTATTATTATTATTATTTTGAATATTTCTCCCCCTAAATTTGTGCATATATATGAACAAATTTATGAAGCAAACAAAAATGAAAGAAAGACAACTAAACGGAAATGACAGAGGATGCTCAGTTAGAAAAACGGATCATTTTGAGGAGATCCACAAGCACTTGAAGACACGCATTGCTAACGGGTTTCGTGAACAAATCCGCCAAGTTTTCATCGGTGTGGATTTGCTCAAGTTTAACGAGATCCTTTTCATAGCAATCACGAATAAAATGAACTTTGATGTTTATGTGCTTGGTTTTGGAGTGAAAAAACAGGGTTTTTAACGATTTGGATAGCGACATCATTATCACAATAAATTGTTGTGTTTAAATAAGTCAAATCATAATCCGCAAGCTGGTGTTGCATCTATAAAACTTGGGAGCAGCAAGCAGATGTTGCAACATATTCTGCTTCCACTGTAGAGAGTGAGACCGTCTGCTGCTTCTTGCATTGTCACGAGATTAATCTATCTCCCAAGAATTGACATCCAGCTGAAGTTGAGCGGATAACCCTATCTGTACCTCCAAGATTACTGTCAGTGGAAACATACAGTTCAAATTCAGAATTTTTAGGATACCAGAGGCCCAGTGATGGTGCCCCTTTGAGGTACCTAAAAATTCTTTTAACAGCATGTAAATGAGATAGTTTAGGAGTAGCCTGATATCGAGCACACTGGCAAACGAAAAACATGATATCTGGCCGACTTATAGTGAGATACATGAGTGAACCAATCATAGATCGGTACATGGTCAGATTAACACGCGTTCCTTCAACGTCTTCATTTAGCAAAGGCCATTCTACAATAGGTGAAGCCGTAGGCTTTGAGTCTGTAAGCTTGAATTTCGCAAGAACGTCATTGACATATTTCCTTGATGAATCAAGATTCCTTGCGGGCTTTGACGAACTTGAAGTCCCAAAAACATAGTCATCTCCCCCAATGAGCTCATCTCAAATTTCTTCTTCATGATTTCTTCAAATTCCCGGCACATACCATCATTCGTAGAACCAAAAATAATATCATCGATGTAAATTTGAACAAGAATAATGTTCTTGTGAACATGTTTGATGAACAAAGTTTGATCAATGGTTCCCCGAGTATATCCATGAGTAAGCAAATGCTTTGTTAGAGTTACGTACCATGCGCGAGACGCTTGATGCAACCCATACAAAGCTTTGTCCAATTTATAGGCATAGTTTGGCTTGTCAGGATCAGTAAAACCCGGTGGTTGTGCAATGTATATTTCCTTTTTCACCGTGCCATAGAGAAAAGCAGTCTCGACATCCATTTGATAGACGATGAAGTCCATGTAAGATGCATATGCCAAGAAACTGTGAATAGCCTCCAATCGAGCTATCGGTGCATAAACTTCATCGTAGTCCAATCCTTCAATCTGACGAAAACCCTGAACAACTAGTCGAGCTTTATTCTGAACAATGACTCCAGTGTCATCCTGTTTATTGCGAAATACCCAACGAGTTTCGAGGGCACGTTTTCCTTGAGGAAGCTTCACCAATTGCCATACACCAAGCTTCTCAAACTGATTGGGCTCTTCATGCATAGCGTCAACCCAGCCTGGTTCCTGCAAGGCGACATCAATGCTTTTAGGTTCAATTTGTGAGATAAAGCAAGAGTAAAGACAAGTATTGATATCCCCTGATTAACTGCGGGTTCGAACGGCAGCAGTAACAGGACCAATAACATTTTCAATTGGGTGATCGCGTTGTAGACGCTGTGGTATCGGCGTACAAGAGACGAGGATATCTGTTTGCAAGTTGGAAACACTTGGAGAGACAACGCCAGATGACTCCCCTTCATTAGTTGCACCAGTAGAAGTGTTGACTGATGAATCAACAGAAAATTCTGGCGGTGTAGGCTCAGGAAACAGAGATGAACCTAAGACATCGGGTGGAGCAGACCCTTCATCTGTCGTCGGAGGCTCTGTGTTTGGAGCCTCAACTTCAGGGGAATCATCCTGAGGAGTCTGGTCAGATGCCGTTTCCTGATGCTGCGATACTGGTGAAGGTGTAGATATAGCTTCGTTAAATCCAGGTGGATCCACACTCAGCTGCTTGAAAGTGTCGTGCAGCTCTGCAGCATTGGCATCGTCTATCAAGTCAGAGATGGGCATAATCGGGTTTTATTATTACCTGGAACCGGTTCAACCCGGACCCGGTTTTGCTTGGATGTCATTGGAACCGGGTATGGTGTGGAACCGGGTCCAGTTCCTACCCGGGTTCACACCCAAGAATATGGAACCGTGTAGAACCGGGTACGGGTATTATGGAACCGGGTATGGTGTGGAACCGGGTATGGTGCGGAACCAGTTTCTGATAGTGTTGGGAACCGGTTCCTGACAGTCAAAACCTGACTTTTACTGTTCAGAACCGGTTACCTGACTTTTACTGTTCAGAACCGGTTCCTGAGAGTTAAAACCTGACTTTTACTGTTCAGAACCGGTTCCTGATAAAATGTTACCGTTGGAACCGGTTCCTGATTAAAAAATCGGTTTTTTGTATATAAGCCCCTTCCTACTTACCGGTTCCTGATAAATGTAACCGTTGGTGTTTTAATAAAGTTTGTGTAATGTTTCTTTCTATTGTGTTTGTTATGTTTGATTTTTATTGTTAGTTACATTGATAAATAAAAATATAACAATAATCGGTTAAAATTAAAAAACAAATTAATCGGTTACAATATATAAAAAAATTAACCGGTTACAAAAAAAATAAAAAATTACTCAGAACCGATTCCAGTAAGATTTTATTTCTTTGATCGTTTACTAGCGGCAGGTGCAACACTTTTCGATGAGTTTCTCTTAGGTGCGGTACCTCGGTACAATCGTCGTCTGAATCGTTAGTCTCCACTTCTTCGTCCTCCTCTTCGTCAACAATTTTATGCTCTAACTCAACTTCATCTTCTAGACTAGTTTTATGTTGAACACGATCAACGGCATCCAAATGGTCCTTTAAGCATATTGCCATCTCTAGCGATTCCGGAGTTAGTCTTCTTCTTCTAATTGACAAAACCCTGCCACTAAGAGAAAACACACTTTCCGAAGCTACCGTGGAAGCTTGGACCGTTAGTATATCATGAGCCATGGTGGCTAGAATCGGGTATTCGGATTCTTTCGATTTCCACCATGCTAAAACATCAAATTTCCTATACTCCTCGGTGGTCATAGTAAGCGAATATGATTTTTTTTATATCTCCCAAGTTCACTTGTTGGTTCACTACCCCTTTGTTGTCTAGCGGTCTCGTCTCCAACGGTAACATTATAACAGGTATAACCGGTTCCAACGGTAACATTTTAACGGCTATAACCGGTTCCAACGGTAACATTATAACGGGTATAACCGGTTCCAACGGTAACATTTTAACGGGTATAACCGGTTCCTTCTAGAACTGAATTTCCGGGTACTGGTAGGAACCGGGTACGGGTAGGAACCGGGTACGACCCGATTCAAATGGTAAAATTGTGGAATCGGGTTGGAACCAAAGGGTATTTTGAACCCGGAACCGGTTCTACTTAATGTCGGGTAGGAACTGGAACCGGTTCCAGTTTGGTTCTACCGGTTCGGGTTCAGAACCGGTTTTTATGCCCATCTCTACTTCAAGTAATATCAGTGGAAGTTCAGAAATGTTGCTTGTACTTGCAGTCACATTAGAGGAAGCATTAACATGGTTTAATAAGGAGGAATAATCATACAACCAGTCAGGACCAATGCGTGTATCCTTGGGATTCTCCTCTAGCCAACCCACATTGTAGGTTTCAACTACCATTTCTTGACCTTATTATAAACACGATAAGAAGTATTTTTAGAATATCCGACGAAAATGCATGGATCTCCGCGTGATTCAAATTTTCCTTTGGCATTCATGAGCAGAAGAACATAAGGGCATCCGAACTTGCGGAAATGCTTGACCGAAGGTTTGCGACCTTCAACCACTTCGTACGGTGCTTTCATGTGTCTTTTGTTGATCAGGGCATGATTCTGAATATAACAGGCGGTATTAATTGCTTCTGCCCAGAAAATAAGAGGTACTTCGGATTCAACCAACATAGTACGTGCAGCTTCAATCAGTGTCGATTTCTCCGTTCAGCAACCCCATTTTGTTGTGGAGTTCTAGCTGCACTGAACTGTCGATCAATACCCTTGGAGGAGCAGAAAGAATTTAAGGTAACATTCTTAAACTCTGTTCCATTATCACAACGAATAGCCTTCACGGTGGTGTCTGTCTGGTTCTCCATAAGTGTGATGAACTGTTTAACTAACTCAGTAGTTTCACTTTTTTGTGCCAGAAAGAAAACCCAAGTGAATCGTGAGTAGTCATCAATAATGACCAGACAGTATGCCTTCCCGCCAATGCTCAGAACATCTATCAGACCAAAAAGATCCATATGAAGCAATTCTAAGACTTGAGACGTGGAAGGGGCGGTTTCAGATTTGTGCGGCTGTCGATGTTGTTTCCCACGTGCACATGATTCACATTTTTCAACCTGCATAAAGTCGTGAACTGGTAGATCTCTGACTAAACCACCTTTTGCAAGTCGATTTAAGTTCTTCATGTTGATGTGTCCAAGTCGACTATGCCATAGCATTGCATCATGCTCAGCTGTCGACGAGAATAAGCAAGTGAGCTTGTCAGAGGGAGCTTTGTTCATGTCGATGACATATGCATTTCCTTTTCGCGCGGCTTTTAGAAGAATCCAATCATCTGGATTGATGAGGCCTGGTTTCAGTACATAACACCCTTTCTTGGTAAAGAGAACATCCCAAATGATTGTCACAGAGTTGAGACACACTCAAAAGACTATGCTTCAACTCTGGTACGTAATTCATATTCTTGAAGCTGAGAGCTCCGTTGCATACTGTTCCTCTCATAGTGATTTTTCCTGTCTTACCACCTGCGAAGGAAACAAACCCACCATCGAAAAACTACGAGATGTCCCCAGCCATGTGCCTGGAACAACCACTGTCAATATACCAGAGTCTGACGAGAGTTCGCCAGAGCTGTTCCTGCACATTTCAACAAGTTTTAGTTAGAAGCTGCAACCCAGGCCATCAACAATCTGGGCATGCCATGTGCATCAACATAGGTAACCTCACGGAAAATTAAATTAGTTGCGGATGAGGTCGATGATGCTTTTGATTTGACTGATTTTGGGGAAGAAGATGGAATCTTGGTCAAGATCTTAGGCCTCAGGTTAGCGATTCAGACTTCTGCACAGTCCTTGGAGTGCTAGAAGGATTTAGAAAACCTGAAGGTCTTAGAGATTTGTGAGTTTGTTTCTTGGCCATGTTCCAGTCTTGATCAGAAGGCTTAGCCGTAGTAAATCGAGCCTGATATAGGCGATTAGGCATAGCTTTATGATATTTTGAGTATAATGCTTTGAAAGGTGTAAAAGTTTTTGACAATTTCGTGCAATATGCCCGGGAAATCCACAGTTGAAACAGGTCTGCCTCTTCTAGAAGAAAACAGTCCGTTCCGCTTGGGAGATTCTGGGCATTTTGTCTGTCAGTTTCTTGCTTGCTGATACTGAAGGCTGGTGCAAGGTTTTGGTCTTGGCTGTTGTCTGTGCACAACCATCAGTACACTTGTTAGTTTTGTGATTTGAATTAAACAATTGGAGTGAGTAGACTTAGGCACAAATTTAACTGATTTCTGTTCAGCTGGTAGCTTAACAGATTCAGTTTAGGGCTGCTGAGTCAATTTCTCGAAATGAGGAAGTGACTTAGCAGTCGCCTGTTCATTTGTCTGAGATGCCTGTTTGATTTTCTTCTTTTTGGATCTACGCGTTCTCCGTTTCTTATTATTAGTTTCAAAATCATTTTGCGTGGCAGATTCTGCAGAGGAGACGGGTGACTCACCAGGGACATCCTTTTCTGAACTGCCAAAAAATGAGCTTGAATCATCAAAAACATGTATAATCTCTACATTTTGAAAAGTTTGAGAGTCCGATTCAGATTCAGTTTCAAGATTTTGTCTGAGTCAGTAGAAATAGAATGCTCATTTTCTGTCATTTCAGAATTAGTCCATTGTTCTTTGTTTGAAGAAGCTGATTTGCCCGATTCCTCTAGTACTATGCCAGTGTCATTCTTCATAGGGTCAGTTGGTTGGTTGAATTCCTCACTGTCAACCCTGGGATTAGCATCAACAGATGGAACCTCTGGAGAAGAACTTTCAGTCTCTTCAGTCGGAACTGAGAAAACTGAATCATCCGTCGATGCTGTACCTGTAGCAAAATTCATGTTTTCATCACACGAGTTATCACATTTATTATTAGCATTCAAAACATCAACATTAGATGAAAAACCAGAATTAAAACTGTCTGTGTTATCAACACAACCAACACTGTCTGAGAATTTAAATTTTTCAGAAAGAAATTGATTCAAAATGTCAAAAGCAGGTTTATAAAAATCATAGTCAGCAGCTGAATTGTCTGAATTCGAATTCAGACATTCTTCTTGATCACCATCTGTAATATCCTCAACTAATATTTCTTCTGGTAGAAACGTTAGTATCGTTCACTGAGTCAGTTTCAGTTCAGAAGAATTTTCTCCTTTTGATTCCGTGGGTGATGTTGCTGCCTCTGCCTTAGGCGTCATTTTCTCTAAATCATCTGAACTACAAGATGGATGGTCACCAGATTCGTGTGAAAATGGTGTGGAAGTAATGAAAACATCATCCCTCTTGAGTTCAGTTGGCTTTGAGAACTTTGGGTAATAGGGCTTCCACGGTTTAGAAAGATAATCTGAAGGTTTACCATACATCATATTTTCTGCATTTTCTAGATCAGCCTCAGATTCAGGCATTCTTGTATAGTTATGATTATATGGTGGAGGAGTCCTGTTGTAACCAAGACCTTTTGTATAATTTTTCTGATAATTAAGCTGTAGATCACACAAGTCCTTGACCAGCTTGCTGGAAGTTTCAGTTTTTTAATATTTATTTAATTTTCTTGAAACTTCCCTGTCAAGGAATTTAACTTGGCTAAGGCTGCTTGAAGTCCTACGTCCTTTTCAGCTAATTTTAGTTTATAGTCGTATACCCAACATTATTGTTGGTTCAAGTCAAGCTTTAGCTGAGCTATATCTTGTTTTTGAGCTTCGACCTTTTCCATAAGAAGTTTGTTCTTATGTTTAAGGGCGATGTTCTGTGATGCAGCTTGCTGATATTCAGCCACAAGATTTGAATTATGGGCGCGCATTTGTGATAATTTAAAATGACAACTATTAGAATAGAGAATTGATTTACCATTTCCGAAAGATCAGGTGTCTTAGTTGTCTGCGCCATCATGCAGTGGTTGCTGTCCTTAGAAAGATTCAAAGTCTCTATCTGAGCTGCAGCATCTGCCCAGTTGAATCCTTCATGCTGTTGTGCCACTAAAGCTGTTGATTTCCCACCATAGCTGCTTGAGGGACTTGTAGTAGACTTTGAAGGAGAGACTGGCACCAGCTGTCTGTCACTACTCTGTATGTCTGCCACTCTGGATGACACATATCCAGATGGCGGCTTCTTGCACTCCCTTGCAAAATGTCCTGGCTCGTGACATTATAACACCTGAGTTTATCTTTTGTGAGCCCAGTCTTCAGATTTGACAATGGTTGCCGCCCATACTTCTTTTGAAACTTGTTGACATGGAAAGCAGCCATTGCATGATTCCAGGACACGTCAATCTCGTCCACATCCTCCTCCATTATTTGATCTACTTCAGTTGGAAGAATAGATGGGGGAGTTAGGTCACCTGCTAAAAAGGCATTTAGACTGTTAATCATTGAGGCTGCTATGGCCAATTTTTCCTCATTTTCCTTAGTAAGAAAAGCAGAATGGGACACAGCTTGAGCAGGAGCTAGCACAGGTGCAGCAGATTGAGGAATGCCGCCTTGTTGAGCTGCAGCTAGAATGGCGGGACTAAACACCATGTTAGGATACTGAGCATGGTATTGTGTCTTAACTTGCGCTGCAGAAATCATAGTAGGAGTCTGAGACTGAAGACCGTAGACGTACTGAGTCTTTTGTGGTGTGGCAAGAGGACTATACACCACGTTTGAGCTTCCCGGTGTGTGAGAACTTCGTTGCAGAGGGCTATAAACCAGATTTTGTGACATTAATGCTGCATTTTGTCTTGTAATACCAGTCGCCATCAAACTACTCTAATGATTGATGTCTCTGTGCTTATTATCTATCTCACAAGATTTAATAGTTGCAATCATTTTTGTGAGAGTGACATCATTCAGGTTTTTCATCTTCTTGATCATTCCAACATCAGCATCCCAACTCTTCGGAAATGAATTTAACAGATGTTTGTTCATGGCACTGTTGGTAAGAGTAATCTCAGCTGATATCATCTGAGAAACGAACTTCACATATCTTCGGATCTGATTTTCAATGGTTTCCCCATAAATGTGATTGAAGGAGCTGAATTGTTGATTCAGCTGATTTACTCTGCGGGCCTTCATATCAACATTTCCCTCATAAAGGTTTTGCAATTCACTCTACACTTTTTAGCGGTCTTGCAATTTCTGACCGCAATAGAAATGTCAGGTCCAAGAGCCATTGTTAACACAACTGAAACCTTTTCATCTTCTTCAATAATTTTCACATCTTCCGGAGTCCACAAGTGACTAGGCTTTGGAATCTTTGTATCTAGACCTTGATCAGACTGTAGACAATCGTTCGAGGACCATTCAAATCCATCTCCACACCCCATGCTCTTTGGCCTTGCAATACTGCTCGAATCTGAACTTCCACTCATAGTACTCATCTCCATATAACAGACGGGGCACCTTAGTTGAAGTGCTAATAACTTGATCTAATTCCTGATGGAGGGCCAGAGTCTGTGATTGCAGTGCAGCCAAAGTGGCATTGGTCAAATCTTGAGCGGTCATGTAACTGTTCATCATGGTTAATTTTATTAAGATTACCAAGTAAAATAAATTAAAGTTAATTTTTAATTTTATAATGAACAGTGATCTGAATATGTGCTCAAGATAAATGTGTCCGAAATGAGTCCGAGATGCAATCCGAAATCAGTCCGAGATGGTCGAATCCGAGATGGATAGATCCGAAAATAATCCGAGATGGACGAGTCCGAGATGATAATCCGGAAAGCAGTGTATATCCGAAATAAAGAAATCCAGATTGAAACTTGGTTCGGAATGAGAGAAAATCCGGAATGAAAACTAGTTCGAAATGAATCCGAGATGAATCTTAGTCCGGAATGAGAAAGAATCCGGAATGAGACTTGATACGGAATGAACTTGATCCGAAATGAAATCAGTCCGGAATATAGTCCTTATCCGAATGCAACAGTAGATCCTGAATTTCCCTACAACAGTAGTCGAATTCCCTGCAACAGATAACCACCAACAGTGTTCCGTATCCGAAATAGTAGCAATCCGGATTGAATTGTTGAAATCTTTTAGGAACAGTAGTCCGGGATCAATCCGAGAGGATGATCTCCTTCGTGTTCTTCGGGATCTTCAACAGTGGCCAATCCGAAATCCTTGAAACTTCTTCGTGTTCTTCGGAATCCGCAACAGTATCGAATCCGGAATCTTCAATCCTTCTTCGAGTTCTTCGGAACAGTAGCAATTCCGATCACAGCAATCTTCAATTCTGAACAGTAATCCGGGTTAAACAGCAACAAATTCCAATTTCAAACAGCTCTTCAATCTGCGATACATGGAGCCTGTATTGTACAGCACGCTCTGATACCATTTGTAAGTCTCGAAATCGGATCTAACAGGTATCGTAAACCTAATCAATTGCGAAAAATAAAGATTAGGATGAAGAACAACTCTTGAATCAACAAACAACTTGCATACACCAGAATAGTGTCTGATACAAGTTTTTCAATTATGACTCTCTAACCCCAAAACATTAACCTAATACATATATTTATGCTAATCATCTAGCCCAACAATTACAGCCCTAGGCCCATAAGGCACTAGGAAGCCCAATACCCTCTAATAAGCTCAAATGTAGCATTAATGTGCAAACCTTCACTAGTATAAGCCCAACAATAAATGCTTTTTTTAAGTTAACATAAACATTTTTTATTAATAAAAGTAAAAACTAAATAAACGTTATCTAAAAAATAGTTGATTTCAATTGATTACTGGTTGACTAAAAAGGAGGCAGATAAAGAAATTCATGAGATATATGTATATACTTTTAATGAAAAAGAATCTCGTGTAAACTAGTTATGCTCGGGGTTATGTCTAAGGTCGACTCCTCGATCATTATGACACCATGCACTATGGTGTGCGCGAACCGGATGGAATCCGTAAACCCTCGCCTCCTGTCAGGTTCGAACCCAGGCTAAAGCCCCGATTCATCTCTTCACCCATATGTCCCTAAAAATGGCTCAAACGAGAATCGAACCTGTGTCTCCACTAAAAAAGACATGCCTTTTAACTACTAGAACTAACATCTCAGGACAAATTCATGAGATATATTGAACTAGCATTTTTTAACTTTTATAATAAAAAGATTAGTTTTTTATAAGTTAGGATTGGAATCTTATAAACACTTTTGTAAACATGAAGTTTCTTTAAAGGAAGCAAAGTTACATTTTGGTATCATCTAAGTTTTCCAAGTCGAAAGTTTGACTCTTAAACAAATAAAGAAATAAAGTTGACATTTTGGTGTCACTAACTTTTCCAAGTCGAAACTTCACTCTCAATGTAGGAAATAGATATTAGATATATGCTAATAGATTAAATCAAATATAAATAACAATATAAATAAGAAGAGTAAAAATGATTCTAATTTATTGATCTTAGATTTGCAGAGTTGAGTTAGTTTTAGTGAAAAGAAAATAATAAAATGGTATAACAGGAATTCTATATTTATTAACTTTCTCTCTCCACATGCAAGACACATGTCAATTTCCACATCAATTTAAAACGTTCATAATTTTTTCATAAGACATCTGTTTTTTTAGATTTTCACCATAATAACTAGCACTTTTATCTTTAATATGAATATGAATATGATATTACTATATAAGAAAAATAAAAAAATTACTTTTACTGGTTTTCTTTGTATTGTGTTAAAAGTTGTGGTCATTATGCCTTTCAACTGATATTTGTTCCTTACGTTTTTTACTAAGCTTTCTACACATTATGTTATTATCAAAACTTATAACACATTATTAATTCGGGTTCTGTCAATTGCATTTTATCATAACCTATAACACAATAAATATGGTGTTATATTTGGGTTTTCTATACCTTATGCTATAGGTTCTGGTAATTGTGTATATTCTGCTATCTATTGTGTTTTAATCTATTGTCCATTGTGTTCTACTCTGTTGTGCATTTTGTTTTTGTCTGTTATCCATTGTGTTTTTATTTGTTGTCATCAATTGTGTTCATAGTCTACTTTCCATTTCGTTTTTAGTTTAATACTCATTGTGTTTTACGTTATGTCCATTGTGTTTAGTCTGCTTGCGTCTTTTATCTGTTGTCATCGATTGTATTTTTGGTTTACTTTGCATTGTGTTTTTAGTTTGATACTAATTGTGTTTTACGTTATGTCCATTGTGTAATACACAACTGGATTTTCGATTTTTATATAAAAATATAACAATAGGGTACTCATATTACAGATAAAAAGACGTTCGACTTTATGGTATTATTTTTTATAAAAACAAATGATGTATAAAAAGTTACGAATGTTTAAAAGAAGGTGGAAATAGCATGTGACTTGCATGTGCCTAATCGTTTTATTCTCTTTGACAAAATTATCCTTACCACTTGATTCCTTCTTAGACACTTGCCACTCTATAGTGGCTTCTTATATTTCTTATTTTAAACCCTTTTGTACAATAACTCAACCCATTTATATTTACATATACTACAAAACATATGGAAAGAAATAAAAAATTATTCGATTTGATGCCCTGCAACGCGAATGAGACAATAACTAGTTTAATAATAAAGAGTATCTTTTCTTCTTATAGAAATAAAACCTTATAAAATAAAGAAAATCTATATTCTACATTATATCGATGAATAACACATGTCACTATATCATGAATCTATAGCTTTTGTTTATGCAGAAACTCACTAACTCATCTAATAAATGTATTCATTTAATTTAATTTTAAAATATCAATTTTATCCTTTATCTACTTTTTGAATAGTTTACCTTTATCTTAAGGATAGTCTTTTGGGTTAATTTAAAGATAAAAATGTATTTGTAGATTAATTTGTGACCCGAAATAAAAATATGACTTGCCAATTCAAAGTTGTAACCAGATAAGCATTAAAATTAAATCTTACTTATATATATGTTTAACGGATGCGAGCGTGGGTCTAACTTTTAGTATATTTTAATCACTTTTACTCGTTTATCAAGTTTTAAATTTATAGATCACGATATAACATAATCACTCTCTATAACATGCTAGGGCATTGCACCTATTGTTGGCGTACTATAGTGATGTTAAGATACCGAGTTCGTCCAAGTACGCAAGAGCTTTTAATACAGGAATATCGTCAACGTTTAATCTAATCAAATTTTTAGGAAAAAAGATGTTTAGTAATTAAAAATAAAAGAAGAAACTAAAATAATAAAAAGAAACAATAGACAAGATAGAATCACTTGGTTCCGACTATTCTTTTACGTATCCTTTGATGATTTCCGCACTTTGGCTTTTTTTAAAAGATTATCTTAGTTATAGTGGCATTTCCCTCTTTTGGAGGCAACGCTACCCTCGACCATATTGGTCTGAGTCAGCAGGGATATAGTCCTGCAAGGCTAGAATATTGAAAGATAATTAAGCAAGCTATTAATGCAAAATGTAGCATGCCCCTCTTTTGGAGGCAATACTACCCTCGGCCATATTGGTCTGAGTCAGCAGGGATACAGCCCCGCAAGGCCGGTTCAAAGTTTTATTGGTAGTTTATTTATAAGGGGTTCAACCCGTTCTTACTTTTCCCGAGTTGATGCTATCTGCCTCAAGAGAAGTCCTAATAAGCTTGAACCAAGTCCTCGCAGGATCTATACACTGAACAAGACAAGAAATTTACCCAAAATATAAGTTACGTCCTTGTAGGCAGTTAACGTGCTTTATATAGACGGTAAAAACACGAATTAGTGAATCAACAAAATATGAAGAGATGATAGAATAATGTTCACTTTCAATATAAAAAACTAGTTATTAAAGTCATTAATACATACCCAATTAAAAAGTTAACCAAAGCTTGGAAATAAAAAATAATACATAAAAGATTTGTCTTCACAAGTGATGTAATAGATTAGCCAAGTATGAACTTTGTTTGACAAAACTTTTACAATCAATTTTGGATCCTGAGACTACCACACACACTCTAAAGCTGTATGATGGAGGAATGTGGCGGATGATGCTGGTATTGTGGTGGTGGAGTAGTGGCAGGTGTGAGAGAAGTGGTTTGCCAAGGGATGGATTGCAACTGAACCAAACACTCATATTTATAGTTGGAAATAGGCTCCTTACATGGCCCCGTGCCCGAAGGGCATGTCTCCGTGTCTTCTTCTTCTTCTCTGTCTTCATTTAACGAGCTGTATCAGTCTATATGCACACACGGCCCCGTGTGTAACGCTCCGCGTCTCCACGCGTTCCATATTTATCAAGTCTTGTTGTACTTTCCATTTTTGGAAACTTTCTATTTTCGAAAACTTGTACTTGTATCGTATTTTCAATTTGTAGTCCGAGACACCGATCATAATGAAAGTCATATTTATATCAATTATGTTCCTTTATACTTGTTATGTTCAAATTATACTTGTAATCACATGCAATAAACCCTAATTCGAAACTATGTGACGATACGTGCAAATAACCGACTTTCAATGCGTTTACGTGCAATACTTGTGATTAACCAACAATTAATGATTATAATACTTATTATACATCATAATACATCATATTATACTTATGAACACCTTCGACATGTTAATTATACTTGCAATTATTTGTTATAGATCGTAAATCTCCTATACTTGCATTTCGTGCAATAACCGACAACTATGTGTTACGAACGGCACTACCAATACTTGTTTTACATAATTTCACATAGATGGACATACTTGACATCATTTGTAAGTTTACGATACTTGCATGCTTGTTACACGCTTGAAACTACACAAAAAGCACTCGAAAACACCCTAAAACCTAACTTTGGGGCCCTAGTTACATACTTATCAAACTTAAGGCACCATTTGTGACAAAAAGCCAAACCCCCCTAAAACCCATGTTTTGAATATGCATTTTTTTCTCCAACCTCCACCCTAAAATATAAATTTTGAATCTTGTATTTATGGCTCCAACCTCCACCTCCATTCTCTACCAATGGGCTTCTAAACCTCATTAAACACTCACCTAACCTCACCCAGTATAAATACAAGACTCCTAACCCTCATTTATCCTTTACACATTCCTAAAATCTCATTCTAAGCTCCATAATCTGCTAAAAACTCAAGTTAGGGCAGAGTTCTTCCAAGTTCAAAAGTGAGTGCAAGAACTCACCTTTCACCTATCTTCTTCTCTTGTTCTTGCTTCCTATCATCTTGAACTTCAAATGAGGATGTTACCCAAGATTTCTCAGAGGTGTAATACTCTTGTTTGAAGGTCCAAGATTCTTAGAAACCTTCGTTTCGTTGGTTTCAACATGTTTGGCATAGCCTTCATGTTCATATCCTACCCAACATGTGCTTGGACAAGCCTACAAACTTGTGTACATGTTGTAGTTGTAGTCTATGGATATTGGTGCCTATGAAGACCCAAACTTTATGTTTTGATTGAGGTTCATGAGCAACCTTCAAGTGTGTACATCAACCAAGCCTAGGCTTGTGTGTCGAATTAGTGTATGGACCATGAAAGCCTTGGCTATTCAAACTTGTCCTACACCACACTTGCATGATTTACCTTTTTACTTTTTTTATTTTCCTTTATTTTCATTCATGACCAACCGATCTTCTGGTTGTGATTTGGTGAATTCTTATGACGAGGTTTAAATGGATGCATATCATCCTATCCCCTACTTGAATCTCCATGACCCATTCGGGGAATACTTGACTATATATAAACTAATGTAATTATTAAATTTACTTTCTTTACTAGTCATGTTAACCCGAAAACTTACTCGCCTTTGTTCCCATTTATAGGGTAACTTCGGCTCCCTGTCCACCCATTCCATCACCCAAGTTTCACGGTTTCGGAAACTTAACGCAAACTGTGAGTATACTCGAACCCATTTTTCCATTAACACATTTTAGGTGCAACATGTACAATTATACAAATCACGATTCATATTTATAACTTGTTATAATCACACTCTATCCGTTATAAACATGAAACTTGTATTATTCTTGTTATAATGTATACTTGTGTCTATATGCTCATTAACCTTGCTAGCCTCCCATAACAATTATAGCGCTATAGAATTAACGCACCGCCCGTATTCTTGTGGTATTGTTTGGTAAACTATTTTACACCTTGTCATTTCGGTGACAATGGTAATCACGATTGCATTAAACTTTGGATTGACATATATTTATCACATGTTAGTATGCTTGTAACATAATATGCAATTTATCATGTTGGATATGAGGCAAGTTTTTCACTATTATGCTATGTAAATAAACATGTATGCTCGCTAACTTTTGTTGATCATTATTTTAATACATGTTGCAGGAAACTAGTTGTTACCGATGAAGAAACTTATTTAGGGTGGATTAAATACACACCTAGACTTAAATTTATGTATTTCAATTCATGTTGTCATGTCATTCGAAACTTGTTGTATTTCCATTTTTGAAACTATGTATTGTCCTTTTGGTATCAATGAAATCGAATTATTTAAATATTGTCACAAATAGTGTTATGAAGTCTTTTGCAATCTTGTTTTCATCCCGCCAATGTTTCCGTCAACGGTTAGGATGTGACAAATTGGTATCAGAGCCATAACTATAGGAAATTAGGTAGAATTTTATGTTCGACCTAGTCTATAGTTTAAGGTCCAACTTTGATAATTCTTGATTTATGCTTAAAATGTTAATTCTTCCTTTTTGCTTCTATCTTTTCTTTTGTCTTAATTATACAACATGTCTTTCCTAAGTCATTCACAGAAATTACACACTTGAAGACACTCGTATCATACAAACAAGACGACTTCACCAAAATAGGCGTGAAACCCACAAATTAGTGAACGACTCTCAATCCGCTTAATCGATTTCGCACAGAATTACGCCGTCGAGTTAGGAGTGAAGTCCACACCTTGATGGAAAATTTCCAATTCTAACTCTAGTAGACCCTCGTAAAAGGGTCAGAAATAATTTTTGACCCGACGAGTACCAACCACATTTAGGGTACGATGTTGCCAAGTTAGGGGTGAAACCCGCACCTTGTCAACTAGTCCCATTCCTCGATTTTCAATTTCGCCAAAGTCCCAAATTTTCGATAGACTAGGCACATGTAGTAACTGGAAGGGTGAATATCGTTAGTCGCTTCTCGACGAGAGTATTCTACTTATTAGGCCAAAACATGTCTCCCTAACTCGAAAGGACTTTCAATTCACTTTGGAATAGTCAAAGTTTCTAAACCCGAAACACTCCTTTATTTTATTAAGCCTCTCTTTTATGTTAAATTAATTTCGATGTGTTTTATACTTTGAAGTATTTAGCTTCGATTCATTTACACAAGTTGCACTTTACTCGCAATCTCGAACAATAATAATCATTTGTGAACAAACTAAATATACAATCTTTTGTTATCATTTGTGATTATGCTATGTGGACTCTTGTTATGCCTATGTGAACTACTTGAAACTATGTGCTGCGTGACATATTACATGGTAAATTATGCAAATTATTCTTTCAAAAACATTATGATCAAGTCTCATCTTTTCTCATCAATCATGTAGATGCCTTCCAACCGTCTCTCCAACTCCAAAAAGAGTTCCAAGTCGAACTCTACCAAAAGATGATTGCGTTCATGGCCAAGCAAATGGCTCGTGTAATCCCCGATATCGTGAGCAAAGTTACAGCCAATACCCTAACTCATCGGTCAATTCCAAAACCGAACAACCTAAGCCAACCTCGTTTAGCTACAAGCACTTTATCGCTTGCTCCCCTAGGCCGTTCACTGGCAATGAAGGTGTCACCGCAATGCTTGAATGGTTCGATAGCATTGAAGTGACATTCATCAACAGTGAGTGTCCTGAGCACCTAAAAACCCGAAGTGCAACTGGTGTCTTTCAGTCGAGAGCTCTCGACTGGTGGACAAACGAGCGCAACATCCGCTCCAATGAAGATGCCTATGCCCTCCCCTGGATAGAGGTTAGGAAATGATGATGATGGATTTTGTCCTCCATATGAGCAGGAAAAGCTCGAGGAAGAATTTTGGCACCTCAAGCAAGTGGGTGACGATAACCTTAGTTACACCACCCGCTTCAAGCAGTTAAGCATTATCGGTCCTTACCTTGTTAACACCCCTAAGTGTGCGATTAGGAAATATCTTCATGGTCTTCCTCCCGCCATTCGTTATGCCATAAAGCTGCAAGACCCGACAACATCGAACTCGTTTATCACCTAGCTGCCGGTATCAACGATAATTGAGTACGAGACAAATAATCCTCAACCCTCATCACCACAAAATCCACAACCAAGCCACTACTGAACCCAAACAAACCAAGTCTCAACCGCGAAACAACAATGGTAAGAAACGGAAGTTTCAAAACCAAAGTTGCAACGCTATTACCAACCCAAATCCCCTCAAGAACCCGCTAGAAAGCCATACACTGGGACTCATCCCAAGTGTACCACTTGTCATTACCATCAACCAGCCAACATCGCATGCCACCATTGCACAAATTGCAATCTGTTTGGGCATGTAACCGCCGCATGCCGAAGTGGTCCTGCACCACAAGGCAACCAAGCCCGACAACCTCCTCAAAACCAAAACTGTCAAGCTCCTACCAACAACATTCGAGTCTGCTTCAAATGTGGTGATCCAACTCGAATCAGGCGCAACAACAACAACAAGCACCTTATAGTCGCGCATTCAACATCAACGCGAATCAGGCGTAACACGAAAATGAAGTTGTGAACGGTACGTTCCTTGTTAATGGTTTATTTGCTTCATTATTATTTGATACTGGTGTGGATAAGAGTTTTGTATCCGTAGAATTTGAGCCAATGTTAAAATGTACATGCTCTAAACTTCCAAAATATTTCACCGTCGAAGTCGCCAATGGCAAGTCTATCACCGTTGACTCCGTCCTTCGTGAATGCTTTCTCACTCTTAACAATCACGAGTTCTCTATCGATCTCATACCCATGCAATTGGTAGTTTCGATATCATAGTAGGCATGGATTGGCTTCATAAGAACCATGTTGAAATCGCTTGTCACGAAAAGTTTGTTCGACTTCCTCTTCCGTCTGGTGACACCTTGCACGTCTATGGCGAAAGGTCTTCAAAAGGTCAAAAACTCATGTCATGCACCCAAGCGAACAAGTACTTACGTAAGGAGTACTTTGCCTTTTTAGCCCACATTATTAAAGAAAAGGGTAAAGGAAAAGGCGTAAGTGATGTCCCAGTAGTGTGTGATTTTCTTGACGTCTTTCCCGAAGATCTACCGGGTCTTCCTCCTCCTTGTTCGGTTGACTTTCATATTGACCTCATCCCCGGTGCTACACCCATTGCTAAAGCTTCTTATCATCTTGCACCTTCAAAGATGCAAGAATTGTCAAGCCAACTTCAAGAGTTGCTCGATAAAGGATTCATACGCCCTAGTACTTCTCCTTGGGGCGCTCCAGTGCTTTTCGTCAAGAAGAAAGATGGTTCCCTTCGAATGTGCATCGATTATCGTGAGCTCAACAAGCTTACCTTCAAAAAAACGATACCATCTTCCCCGCATCGATGACCTTTTCGACCAACTCCAAGGCGCAACATGCTTTTCCAAGATCGATCTTCGTTCTGGCTATCACCAACTTCGAGTTCTCGAAGAGGACATTCCAAAAATCGCGTTCCGTACTACGTATGGTCACTACGAGTTCGTGGTCATGGGTTTTGGTTTGACCAACGCACCTCAATCTTAATGAGCTTGATGAATCGCGTGTGTAAACCGTATCTCGATCGCTTCGTGATCGTCTTCATTGACGATATCCTTATCTACTCCAAGACACAAGAAGAGCACAAGCGACACTTGCGTCTTATCCTCCAACTTTTGCGTACTGAGCCTCTTTACGCCAAATTCTCCAAACCTAAATCTTGGCTAAAAGAGGTTCTATTCCTTGGTCATGTCATCAACAAACTTGGTATTCATGTTGATCCTGCAAAGATCGAAGCTGTGTAGAATTGGAATGCTCCTACTTCCCTTTTTGAAATCCGTTCGTTTCTTGGTTTAGCTGGTTACTATCGACGTTCCATTTCGAACTTTTGAAAATCGTTGTCCCTCTCACGTCTTTGACTAAAAAAGATAAGCCTTTAGTTTGGGGTCTTGAACAAGAGGAATTTTTCCAAATCTTTAAGGACATGCTTTGTAATGCTCCTATCCTCACTCTTCCTGATGGAAATGAAGATTTCGTCGTATATTGCGATGCTTCAAACCAAGATCTTGGTTGTGTTCTCATACAACGAGACAATGTTATCGCGTATGCTTCGAGACAACTCAAAATCCATGAGAAGAACTACACTATGCACGACCTTGAACTTGGAGTAGTTGTTTTTGCATTGAAAATATGGCGACACTATCTTTATGGTACCAAGTGTGTGGTCCTCACCGACCATAAGAGCCTTCAGCACATTTTCGATCAAAAGGAACTCAACATGCGTCAACGTTGTTAGGTAGAGTTGTTAAGTGATTACGACTGCGAGATTCGCTATTACCCTGGTAAGGCAAATGTTGTGGCCGACGCTCTTAGTCGTAAAACTCATGTAATTCGTTGTTATCAAACCTTGCACAACCTCCAAGAGCGTATTCGTGAAGCACATATTCGTCCATCAATGAGGACAACCTCTTCAACGAAATGAAATGTGGTGCTGAAACCAACTCGAGTCTAAATCCGATGGTATTCTTTACTATCTCGATCGTGTTTGGATCCCTAATCATAACAACCTTCGTGACTTCTTGATGAAAGAAGCTCACAAATCCCGATACTCTATTGATCCTGGCACTGATAAAATGTACCACGATCTTCTTACATCTTATTGGTGGCCTGGAATGAAGAAAGATATCGTTTCCTACGTTTCGAAATGTCTTACGTGTTCCAAAGTCAAAGCCGGACATCAACGTCCCTCTGGGTTACTCGAACAACCAGAAATTCCAGTTTGGAAATGGGAGAGTATAGCCTGGATTTCATTACCAAACTCCCTCGCACTTCCTTTGGTCATGACAGCATTTGGGTAATTATTGACCGCTTGACCAAATCCGCTCATTTTCTCCCCATTCGTGAGGACTATCGAGTTGAAAAATTAGCTCGTATCTATATGAATGAAGTCATTTGTCTTCTTGGTATCCCCATTAACATCATTTCTGACTGTGATGGTCGTTTCACTTCTCGCCTTTGGCAAACGTTTCAAACCGCGATGGGTACGCATCTTGATCTTAGTACGACATTTCATCCTCAATCGGATGGACAAACCAAACTTACTATTCAAACCCTCAAGGACATGATCTGTTTGTTTCTAATTGATTTTAGTGGAAATTGGGATGTACATTTACCATTAATAGAATTCTCGTACAATAACAGTTATCACTCCAGTATTCAAATGGCTTCTTTTGAGGCATTGTATGGTCGTAAGTGTCGTTCACCTATTTTTTGGCACGAGGTGGCGAAGCACAAATCACCGGTCCCGAGCTCATACAATAGACGACGGATAAGATCATGCAAATCCGCGACAATCTTCTCAAGGCTCGAAGTCGACAAAAGAGTTATGCTGAAAAGCGTCGTAAACCATTGGAATTCGAATTCAGTAATCAAGTGCTTCTCAAGGTATCACCATGGAAAAGCGTTGTTCGCTTTGGTAAGAAGGGCAAACTCGCTCCTCGCTCCTCACTTTGTAGGTCCCTTCAAGATTCTCGAAAGGATCGGCACAGTGGCATACCGCCTCGACTTGCCTCAAGAGCTCAGCAATGTCCATCCAACGTTTCATGTCTCGAACCTCAAGCAATTTTTGGCTGATGAAGAACTCCAAGTTCCGCTCGAAGATCTTCAAATCAACGAGTCACTTCATTTTGTGGAGAAACCTGTCGAAATCATGGACCGAGGTATCAAGCAGTTGAGGCGCAGCCGGATTCCTATAGTAAAGGTACGATGGGAAGGAAAGCATGGTGCTGAGTTTACTTGGGAACTCGAAAGTGATATGAAGACCAAGTATCCGCATTTGTTTGTTACAGCTTCCTCTTGAATAAATTTCGAGGACAAAATTTCCTAAAATAGGGGAGATTGTAATGCTCCGCATTCCACGCTTTCCATATTTATCAAGTCTTGTCGTACCTTCCATTTTTGGAAACTTTCTATTTTTGGAAACTTGTACTTGTATCGTATTTTCAACTTGTAGTCCGAAACACCAACCATAATGAAAGTCATATTTATATCTATTATGTTCCATTTGTACTTGTTATGTTCAAATTATACTTGTAATCGCATGCAATAATCCCTAATTCGAAACTATGTGACGATACGTGCAAATAACCGACTTTCAACGCGTTTACGTGCAATACTTGTGATTAATCAACAATTAATGATTCTAATACTTATTATACATCATTATACATCATATCATACTTATGAATACCTTGAGACATGTTAATTATACTTGCAATTATGTGTTATAGATCGTAAATCGCCTATACTTGCATTTCGTGTGATAACCGACAACTATGTGTTATGACTGGCATTACCGACTAGTTTTACATAATTTCACATAGATGGACATACTTGACATCATTTTTAAGTTTACGATACTTGCATGCTTGTTACACGCTTGAAACTACACGAAAAGCACTCGAAAACACCCTAAAACCTAACTTTGGGGCCCTAGTTACATACTTATCAAACTTAAGCCACCATTTGTGACAAAAAGCCAAACCCCCCTAAAACCGACGTTTTAGATCTGCATTTTTTGCTCAAACCTCCACCCTAAAATATGAATTTTGAATCTTGTATTTATGGCTCCAACCTCCGTCTCCATTCTCCACCAATGGGCTTCTAAACCTCATTAAACACTTACCTAACCTCACCTAGTATAAATACAAGACTCATAACCCTCATTTCTCCTTTACACCTTCCTAAAATCTCATTCTAAGCTCCATAATCTGCTAAAAACTCAAGTTAGGGCATAGTTCTTCCAAGTTCAAAAGCGAGTGTAAGAACTCACATTTCACCTATCTTCTTCTCAAGTTCAAAAGCGAGTGCCCCCAATTCCATTTGAAGCGAGCCCACTTCTCTCTAACATAGGTGATTCTCCTTAAATTATTAAAAGCATCATGGTTACCATGAGTACGCAAAATCATTTACCACATAATATGCTTAGCCACACAATTTGACATTGAATTTCAAAGGAATGAACTAGGACGTATTTAAACACCCTTTTATCATTTAGGGGGTATATATAACCATATATACTAGCTTATGCATATCAACTATGCCCCCACAGTGACTACCCTTAGGCATATGAATTCGTTGTTCTGTTGAACTTAGATCTTGGGATCTCCAGTCAACTAAGTTAGGTTTCCTTCACACACCCTTTTTCCATGGGGTTTAGTCTCATTCACAATTTGATCTCTAATAAACCCTTAGGTTGTTGGATCCATAACATTATCTTTGTCATTGATAAGTCACTAAAGATAACTTTGCAGTTGAGATCAATTGTCATGATATGTTCGTAACTCGAAAGTTAACATTGCCTATTGTCAATTTCTAAGACTATAACCTCAGTGGACACCTGAATCTGGTTATAATATTTGTCTTAGAATGATACATTTATAATTTAAGGCAAACACATCTTCATTATGTACTATGACGCCTTTGTGTCTTCCACTTAGTCGTCTGTTTACAATGTTAGATTGGATTACAAAATCCTTATTGCCAAAATATTATGGTACAAATGCAAGATACCCTGACATTTAAGTGTTATTGGATAACATCCAGATGGAGTAACGAAAACCATTTCTACATACCCTTATAGGGTTGTTTTTTTAAATGGATTCTCCCCCACATTTCTTGCCATTTGATCAACATTGCCCTAACTTCACTTATGACGACCTTTATACACATATGATTGAACAAGATCAACGTCATTGTATCAGTGAATTTAATCATATTGCGTTAGCTTACATAAGCTGACCAAAGCAACACATGCCATTGTCATAAGTTTGTCACCAACTTAGAATGATTCTTATTCACCATATAGAATAAGCCTAAACAATGAGTTCTACTCATTAGCTTTTCGGAAAAACTCTACAAAAGTTACATGTCTTTTCCTTATAATGAATGAAAATTCTCCCTCAACTTTGTCTATACACAAATTGTTTTTGTGTTCATACACATTTGAATGTTTAGAGTTAATTAGTCTTCATCAAGATCCGTAATTAACCAAGTACTAGTCTAGCATGCTTTAGACTACAATACTTAAGCATGTGAACAGAAGATGCATCATTCTGATTCTTCACAGCCCTAAGGATATCGTAATATCACTTTGCAACATTCATCCCTTGTTAAGACAAAATAATGAGACTTATTCATAATCCTAAAACATCAATAGGAAAGTCTCACAAGTTATTGTATATAGCACAAAGCAAAATTTTATCATTCAATTAAGGAACATAACTTGTTTACGTTTGACCTCCAACGCTTTACCATTGACTCATAAGGAATTAAACATAAGTCTTAATCTAAGTCACTTGATGAACACATTCATCACGAACAAGATGAATGTTCCTCGTCTACAATCACTATTATGTGTGAGACAGAGTCAACTAGATCGACACTCAACAAACATGGCATTCAAAATTTTCCATAAGTAATTTTCATACATCTATCGTTATTCATTAGGAGATATGTATATTTAGGATGCTCTCCCAAACGAAGGTAAAATCTCCATATAGTTCTGACAATAATCAAGTGGTAGACGCATCTACGTATAGATCACTCGGAACAAATCTCTCAAGATTTATTAAAGGTATACTATATAGTACTTTTTCTTTCGTATGTTAGAATTCACACTTGTGAATTTTCCAATGACTTCTACTGAAGTATGTCGACATGGATCTTGTTTGTGTATTTCATCTCAATACACTCAGTACGTTCTTTCATTACTCTCTTATGATATGGTTATACAGTTGATGTTTCGTCTTTGACTTTAGTCAATGCAATAACTATTAAGTTGTTTATGTCCAAATATTTTCATGTACTATCCGTTTAAAGCCATATTATTTTAAACAGTGTATAGTTGACGTTATAATTACGTTCCACAAATATAATTTATACGACACAAACATTAGTGATTTGTTTCTTTGTAAAAAATTGCATGTGTTATCCGAAGATATTGAACACAAAACAACAAAATACATTAGAAACTAAATCATAAGTGCCAAACACTTTTGAAATTTAAACGGAAGCATAAATGATATGTAGACATCAAATATCAAAGTGCTTTTATATTCAAAACTTTATAATCTGACCAAAATCTTCTTATCGATATCGTCCCATGGCATGTCTTGATATACTCCCTCAATAAGACTCCATGCACTTATAAGTACAAGTTTCTCATTTCATCTTGAAACTTTAAACTTGGACAATTCTACATAAAACAACACCAAGTTGTTACAAAGACTAAATTTAAGTAGTGAACTTGAACATTAAATTTGTTCACAACAACACCAAGTTGCTTTCCACCAAATAATATCCATGAGATTTTTACTTTGTTCACCATATGCTACTTTCAGCAAGAGTAGCGAACCATTTGAATTATCAATACTATGCAAAACTTTGTTTTAAAGATCACTCTAAAACATTTCCTTAGTTTTGCAATATACTATATTAATAATATCAATTAGGGTTTATGAAAACATAAATCAAAACCCAAAATATCAAATGGTTTTATATTATTTAGTCTTACTATGCATGTACTAAACGTTCTAACACGCATGTTAGAAAAAAATGTTATAACAACACATACAGAATCGAACATTTACATAAAACGTTTTCCAATGATAAAGTTTATAAAATAAACCATTTCTCATCATTTTTAATGCAGACTTAGGCAATTAAATGTTTACATAAAACATTTTCATTCATTATGGCTTATATAATGGACAATCTCTAACCTTGTATTTGTGATACACATTTTCTAACACACTTGTTAGAAAATTTAAGTCATTATATATATATATATATATATATATATATATATATATATATATATATATATATAACATGACAATTTGGATTTAAAAATAACAAATTAAAGTTAGTGATAAATCCCATACAACAACACCATCACTTTATGGTGATTTAATTCTTGAAGCCAATCAAACATCAACTTCAGTGTATGACTTTTTATTTCTAAACCATGCAAAGTATTAATGTGTTTATATTCACTAAAATCAATTCTACAACAAATTACTTATGTAAAATGTTTATATAAAACATTTCAAAACATTTGTATTCTAACCATTTTTAACAATCATGTTAAAATGAAAAAAACGTTAGAAATGTTAACATTTCCACTAAATGTTAATTCGACTTGCTATAAACACATATATGGTTCATATAAGTAAGTCACTTATAATACACATGTTAAAAAATAAACAACTGAAAATTGCTTCGAAACAAACATTTTTCATGAACCGTTTCTAACACGCATGTTAGAAGAAAAACGAGACACAAATCATTTTGCATTTTTTATAAACTGTTTCTAACACTTTTCATGAACTGTTTCTAACACACATGTTAGATGACAAATGATTACAAAAATCATTTGCAATTTTTATAAACTGTTTCTAACACTTTTATTAGAAATAAACAATTACAAAAATTGTTATAAATCTTATCAATAAATATGTTCTAACATACTTGTTAGAAATAAATGATTATAATAACCATTATTATACCAATATGTTCTAACAAGCTCGTTAGAAATAAACGATTACAGAAATCTTTATAAAACATATCAGTTTATATATAAAACATGATTCTAACACGCTCGTTTAGAAATAAATGATTACAAAAATCATTATAAGGCTTATTAGTTTATACAAAATAAACTATTTCTAACACTTCGGTCTAACGCGCACGTTAGAGAATTTTAATGTTTACAAAAAGCGTATGGTTTACACTAATAAACCCGATCTAAACAAAGGTTAGAAAAATTATCGACTACAAAATCGTTTCAAAAACCAAACGGTTGAACCAAAGTTATTCGTTTTGTATCACGGTATAGGATTTAAGATTGTATCTCAAGCTCAATAAATCAAAACACCACAAGTTATACTGCATATATATTTCCCAAAATAATATTTATAAGATCATAATCTCTAAATTGTTTTTTATTATAAATCATTTCGTGAACCCAAAATCCTTATAAATAAGATTTTTAAGATTGTAACAACAATCTTACGAAATATGTTTTAAGTTTGTAGGACATGGATCACAATTTTATTAACAAAACTAATAAGAAAATAAAGATAATCTCTTAAAAAATTTGGGAAATTGTAGTAAATAAACCGTGTACAAATTCAAACGAAGATAAATATGAACTACAACATATTTAAATAAATCAGTTGATTCAGACCAATATCTTCAAAAGATAAAGTCTTCAACTTGATCTTTAGTAACATATTCTTGTAGTCTCCTTAACAAGATTTCAAAAGATAGAATAATCAACTTTGTGCTCAAACAAGGCCTTCTTGTAATATCCCTTGTTACAAGAAAGAACAAACGATGTTGACGGTTGTGGCTGAGGCACGTGTTCAACACACTTTCCTTAAAACAGATTTCGCGCCTCTATCAAAGACGACGCGTCTGTCTCCTAAGGTACAACAGCCGAAGCAGTCTGTACTGCCGAAGATGGCCACACGCCTGAGGTTACATCAGGTAAAATTATAGTGTTAAAAGTTATGGAAAATATGAAAAAGAAGGTGATCGAATCGAATAGAGAAAACTTATCTCTCTAAATACCCAACACGTGGATCTTCAAATATTTTTTCTTTTCCAAGAACTCTTCAAGTATACATGTATTTTCTTTGTATTGTATCTCTTGTATTTCTCTAGTGTCCTTTGCATAAAAGACACATAGTCTTTTAAGTATCCAAGAGTTTTTATAAAAGTTAAGAGTCTCAATAATTATATACTTAAACTCTAATAAAACTCATCAAATGCCATCGATAAAACTCTACTCAAGAGTTTCACCATATGAAGAGTTAAGAGTCTCATAATTATAGACTTAAACTCTAATAAACATCATCAAATGTCATCAATAAAACTCTACTCAAGAGTTTCACCATATGCAGAATTTAATTAGTAATTATAATTTCACTCAATTATAAATTAACTAAATATCCATTCACTAATTTTCAAATAGGTTCTTCTATTTTGGGATTTTTCTTGTTGTTAGGTTTGGTGGCAAATTTGTTGTTTTATGGTGGTGGTGATGGTGTTATTGTATATAGAGAGAGAGAGGGGGGGAGAGAGATGTGTGTGAGAGTTGTGAGAGATGACGTGTATAAGCTTATATATTTTTTTAATGATAAGGGCATTTATGTCTTTTTACAATAAAACTAACAGAGTTGATGGACGGAGTTAGTAATTTGGACTCAAAAGGTTACAAACTGAAAATATAGGTTTTCAGGGCGTTAAACTTTTTGATTTTGAACTCAAATGGTTAAAATCATTAAAATACAAGGACTCAAAAAGTAATTTAAAAAAATAATAATATGAATTTTGATAGGCTGAGAGCCTGAGAGTTTGTATAGGTCTTAGCCAGAGACTGGTAGCTCAAATTATCCATAGGACCATAATCTTGTCGTTACTTTTGTTTGTTTAAGTACAAGCTTAACAACTAAGGGGTTGTTTGGTAACATTGTGCTGAGTTATTAAGAGGCCTGACCGATTTAAAGGTAGCCTTTGAATCGATCATGATGATTCTAAAACTTAATCAATAAGGGGCTTCATGAAACATTAAAAGGTGTCTTCCAAGTTAACCAAACACACTCTAACTCTAATTGATTCAGAGGCAACATGATTTAGTTGTTAGTTAATCCTTTATTACCAATAAATCCTGAACTTATTACTAATGACAATTAAGCTAATGACATGTAACAATATTCAATGATTCTTGACCACTAACTAGAATCAAGTTTGGACCCAACTAGACCACTAATGAACGAAGGATTAAAGACTAAATGCAAGTATTTGCAGCTTTGTTGCACTTATAAGTAAATCTTCAATTAATTAAAATCTATGTAATTATTGTAGTTGTCCATGGTTATGGTTTCTCTTCCACATGCTCTTCGTCACCTTCTAAAACATCAAGTATAATTGTTTGGCTTTGCACTTGTGGCTAGGAATAAATCATTTAATACAACAAAAACATACACCATTGGCCCTTTTTTCTTCTAGTTCCTTACTAGACAACCATTGATGATTATAATTCATTTGTTTTCATAAGCTGTTACGGGAGAAGGTAAGCATGTTAGTTTAAATGTATTAAGGGAAGTGATAGGAGTGGAGAAGGTAAGAATGTTAGTTCAAATGTATTAAGGGAAGTGATAGGAGTGGTTAGGGGTGTGTTTGGGTCAGTTTAGGTCTGTTTTTGCTCAAAACAATGACCATAACCAGATGTCGGTTAGTAGATAACTATAACCATAAGCGGTCAGTTATGGTGGTTTCGGTTAATTGGGTTTAAAGTTTATATCAAGTTGGTTAACCGTGTATATAGGCGTACCTAAAAATCGTTCCAAACAATACAATTGTGCATAATTTGGGTCTGAAAGGTTGGGCTTGAAAATTTTGACCATAGAATAAATTGTTATTACACATTTCTATATATTAGTATCTTACGTAACATTAAAAAATACATATGATCTATGATATTAATACCGAACATTCAACCAAAACGATATGATATGACCCTTAAATTTAAACAAACGTTCAACCAAAACGATATGATATAACCCATATTGAAAAAATGGTCAAAAGTTCAAACTACGACATACATTTTACTACATGTGGGTTCGGTTATGGCGGACATGAAAAATGATAACTATAACCGACCGGCTACTTTCGATGTTTTAAAAAACAATTAACTAACCAACTAGTTTCTGATTTGGTTATGTTTTGTCAGTTAATGCAGTTATGGGTCATTAATTCCGGTTCTTTTGCACACCGTAGGAGTGGTATAACTCGGTTTTAACATCGTAGGGTTCAAGAATTTCGACTCACTGGTATGTGGTGATTGTGACAAGGTCAGATTAGAAGGCTCTTGAATTCTTTCTAAACAATAAGCGTCTTTATGAGTTTGTGGCATAAACATCTTAAGAGGACAACTGATTTAAGGTTTTAGGCTTTTAATGAGCTTACACATTTCATAACTCTGGCACAATGTAACTTATTTCTACAATGCAGTAAACACCTCACTATATTCTTGTAACGAACCAGTTTAGGTGAAAGATATGATTTCTTCTATAGCTTTTTCCATTGAAAAAAATTGAGATTTAGCTTACAAATGATCTTAGCCATTCGATATCATTAAGGGGAACCCCTCTGGTTTGAAGATAAGCTTGAAGCCATTGCAGTGTCGATCCTTCCAGGTGTATTATTGCGTAATTCAGAATTAGGCTTTTTAGAGTGTCATCGACCAAGAAGAAATGATGAGCTTTGTATATACAAGCCTTCACATATTTTGAATAACCTCTTAACTCTGGAAACTCTTTCACCTTGTACTATCTTGTCTCCTTCATGCTGGCAGAGTATCGCCCCGGCAGGAATAGCCCGCGAGGAATTTGTTATGACCGGTTGTCTGTTTTTGGGGCTAGATGTAAGTATGGTCCTGGGCCTTCGGGGGCTTAGTCGCGACCCGTGGAGGGTTTAGGACCATACCCTTTCAGCAGTGCTTGTATGATTTTTTTACATTTCTACATTGAATTCAATTAATATAGGATACTTACGTGTTAAACCGCATGTGAATTGTAAAGCATTGCATTAACAATAGTGGAAAAAAGAGGCTCACATATTTATTAAGCATTTTCTGGATTGTCTTGATCAGGGTTTCACATATATATGCATACCACATGCTCGATGAAATGCCTATGCAATTCCTTGATGAACCAGATCATGTAACATTCCTTACCTTCTCATTGATAAAACCCTCGGTCCGATTTTGGCCTTAACGAACCAACCAATCATGTAACTTAATTTGGCCTCCCGAAAACATGAAATGTTAGCAATAATTTTAGGACCCTTGGTCCGGTTTTGTGAATTTGGGTTTCCCTTAGTCCAGACCGAACCAAACCTTAAGATATTCAAATTATTGGAACCCAAGACCAACCACGGTACAACATATCAGTCTAGTTTCGAGTATTTATCATTAACCATATGGCCGGCTGGTTACAAGGATCTCGGGAACAAGAAGATAGGAAATCTTTTAAAACAATGGTTAAATGCCTTTAGATATTCCAATGTATATCTATAATCAAAGTAATTCATGAAGTACATAACCAAATGGGATTTCGATCTTAAATGTAATCTTAAGAATAAAAAGGGGGAAGGCAATTAAAAGTATGCTATTTCATTTGCACATCCATGCGCAATCAAGAGATCGAGAAGACATGTGAATGGAAGTTGCTTCAATAGACAATAGCTGCAACATCAACAACATATCTGAAATAGACGATGGAATTAATTATGATAAAACAAGAACAATGAATGAAAAACTTTAGTGCTTCGAATTTGAATTGTGTGTGATAATGGCAGGCGAAGCATCTTTAGTTATAATGGAACAAAAGGGAACCATCCTATTCGCTTAGGTAACTGTAGAGTTCCTTAGATGTAATTGGGAAGACTATCATGGTTGGCTATACACATGTGAGTGTTTTTTTACTATAGTGGAGACTAGAAAACTCGAAATTGCGATAGGTTGCAATTCACTTATAAGATGGTGCATTGCAATGGCATCATACTTTGATGAAAACACAAGGAACTATTAACAACAATCTAGTTTACTTTTGTAACGTCCCTTTCAAGATTATAGACTCAAAACTTTCATATTGACACATGCTTCTACTACATTCTAAGCTGTTATGAATGATACCAGACCTTATTAATGAATTGCGTTTTGGTGTTCTTTGATGATACTAACGTATATATCAAAGATAGGCAACAACACTCACAGCATATGCAAGAGGTGCTATGTTTATTTGTGCTTTCTTTCAAGCTAAATGTTTCTCATATTAATGTATGTTATTAGATGTTTGTGTTTGTGTTTTTATATCCTCAAATTAAAGAGCAAAATAGGCTTTATTTTTGTATTGTTTTGTTGGTGGTGATAACGGTGAGTGGGGTTAATACTAAAGTAATATAGTAATATTGCTAAAACAATTGTAGGTTAACTAATTAATGTAAATTAGTAAATAAATATGTATTTGAAGGTAATTATATTATAGGGGAAGGTTTATTTGAGAAAAAAAAATTTAATTGAAAATATAAAGAATAAAGGGTATAATTATAAAATATTGAATAGTTTTTCACTTATCTTATTTATTATCATCTTTGACTAATTAATTATATATAAACGTTATTATTATCCATACTAATGTTTTTTTGCCTACATACATCAAAAATTTTCCTACATATTTCAAAATTTATCCTATGCATGTTGAAATTTATCATACACAACTTGTAATTTATCCTATACACCTCGTAATTTATCCTACACTCTAAATTATTATTATTATTATTATTTTTAAAATATATGTTTTAAAAATAAGTTACAAATTTGAATATAGTTAGCTATTAAAGTGAAAGACTACAAATTAATAATCTATATAGATTTATCAATTATCAATGTACCCTTATAACATAACATTAAATATTTATTTAATAAAGTAAAATAAAGCATTTTTATTGGTTGAAATTTTTTATTTTATAATTTTTTTTATCATTTGAAATCTCTATTTATATTATATTATATTCAGTATATTAACATTCTCAATTGTTAACAATGTTAATTTAATATAGTAACACTTGGTGGGTTATATATAATAACATTTATTGGTTTGATTTTAGTTTGTATGGATACAATATCATTGTTTTTTTCTTTAAATAACTTATATAAATTCAAACTTTTTTAATAAAATTATTATATGATTTTTGAACTTTAATAATTCTTTCTCTATAAACAATTTACGTTTATATCCCTGAACTTTAAAAGATTTATCAAACAAAAGTTTAGTAATAATTTTCTTTTTATGAATGGTTTACGTTTTTATCCCCAAACTTTAATATAATTATCATAAGGCACTTAAAGTTTAATAAAATTCATTTTTATCAAATATATTTGTTCTTTTATAAGTTTTATTCTTTTATTATTTATTCAACTTATTATAATTAAAGATAACTTTTAACTCTAGATATGTTATTTAGTTGTGTTGCTTGCTTATTTTACCACCGCTTATATTAGAGCCGACATGGTCTAAATTAACTCTTCAATATACTAGGTAACAAATTTAATTATTATTTTACTTACCTTATTACAGTTAAAGTTAACTTTTAACTTTATATTTGCTTAACTAGGTTGATTGCTTATTTTTACGACCCTATAGATTAAATCATGCATGGTATATAATAACCCGTTGTTATATTACGTTGTGAGGATCTGCTTTCATCCATAAGCGCAGGTCCTAATTTGTTTATCTTAATCCGAAATGTGCGGAATTCATTTTAGATTAGTGACAATAGTTCAAGATTACTTTTCACTTCAATATTTTATTAATGTGTTTACAGCCTGAAACAAATCCGACAAGGCTTCACCTTATCGTTCATCAAAAAATTGTTACATACAATGAACACACGAATATATATATAAACATCTTAGTTCGTGTGAACTTGACACTCTATCTTAGTACGAAGTAAACCATTACATATCAAAAACTAACATTTAGCCCTGTTACATGACAAAGACATGACTCAAAGACGTAGGCATCAGACATTTGTATCAACAAACTCCCCTAGAATATTGTTGTAGTCTTGATCAGTCTTTAGTATTCAAAAACGTTATAACATTAATCTTTATTTTCCAAAGAAATTCTTGATCGACTTCCGTCGTTCTTTACTAGAAATAGACGTTTGATCTGTCGGTGAAGCCCATATCATAAATTGAAATCTTTTAATTGAAGCTTTCTTTATCTTCTCATCAATTCATTCTTCTTTTCTCATTTGCTTTCTGAATTCTTTACCTTCCAACTCTCGCCACTTCGACTTCCACATTTTACCAGAATTAGTACTTGTGCGTAACAAACATTTATCACACCCTCGTACTGCATTACTTGCACTTTTTCCTTTGCTTCATAACAAATCTTATTATAGAATAAGCATTCAACGTCTTTCTCAGTACAGTTCATTAACCACATAGGATCTAAAATCCGTATGGCTCTCTACAATCCATCTGAATTCAAAATTATCACCGCTTCACCAGTCTCAATATCATATTGCCAACCACTTGAAAAATTCACTAAAATCTTGTTCGATCTTCATTAACGGTATATTCTTCATTGTGCGTGGTCGTTTTACAATTAGCGTCACATCTTTTTCTTTTGTAACTGGATCGAATTTTATAGTATTCTTAGGAATATGTGGTTTCTAGTTAAGAAAACCATGAGCAACTTCAAACCTTATAACTTCCACAACCTCTGATCGTTCCGTTTCATCTGATAATTGATGCACTTAGTATGGTATAATTCTTCAACATCCCACCAAGGCAATGTTTGAATATCACATAAGTATTGAACTCCAAACTCTCTTTCCACAGCAGCATACACATTCAAATCTGGTAGCCACCCCTAGCTCAGAATATCCCCTAACGACTTGTCTTGATCTCATGTGAAAAGGCTAATGGTCGTCGGAATTTTCTTTCTTTTGGCAACTCTTTAAACCAAGTCTTCTTAGCATCCATGATTTCTTCTTTAGATAAACGTCTTGGCAGATTACCATCTTTTACTATTTCTTCAACTTCTTTTCAATAAATCATTCGTTTCTTTAGAAAACATCTCTTGGAATGTGGGAAATTATATGTTCCATCACCAGTATATTTAACCGTTTCGTCGTCAGAATCATCCTAAAACGACAACATTATCATAATAATCAACATCCTCAACATATCGATACACATAATCCTCCGGCTTAGCAATACTAATGTTGTTTAGCTCTTCTTCAAATTCAAATTCAAACGAGCTTTCATCAACTCCCAAAATCTGAGCAATTTCTTCTTTAGTGTAATTGTGGACAAAATCCCCCTCTTCCACACCATGATCCAAATAAAACATTCTTGGTTGCATTACAGGAACAACCGTTATTAGAGTATCGTCTGTGAGAACTCCTGAATGTTCTTCTTCGTTCACAGAATCCTTTTTCTTCGCCTCTCTCTGAGCATCATCTTCTTGATTGGCATAGTCGTTCAAGAAATCATCATAGTTGAAGGAAGAAAAAATTTTAGCATCATGCACCACTAAACCAGTACCCCCTAAGTATATCATTATCATCACCTTTGTCGTCATCATCTTTCTTGTCATCATCTTTCTTGTCATCACCACCAACATCATCATCATTCTTATCATCATCATCTTTAGCTCTTTCTCTATATTAACCACCACTAGATCTCTTATTGGTTTATTATTCTTTTTAGAATCATAAGGAACATCAACCACATCATCTATAAGAACATAGTTCACCAACGGTTCTGATTCTTTTTCTGGCTCAACAGGCGTAATTATAGGAATTTCATCAATCTTTTCCTTTCCTTTGCCTGCAGCTGCAGCCTCAGCTTCAACTTTTCTTGCCCTTTCAGCAACTCTTTTTCTAGCTTCTTCAATCTCGATCAAATCAAATTCAGCTTCAAAATCTATACCAAGCGTCTTTTGTAACACCTTCTGAAACAAATCAAACTTTCTATCTTTTCTCAATCTTTCAGCCTCAAACTCTTCTGTTAATCTTCGTAAACTTTCATTATCAGAAATCAGACTGACAATCACTGCTTCCAAATTCTTTCGATCATTCTCCAGAAACTTGATTCTATCTTCCAATTCTTGAATCTTCTGATCATTGAAGAAATTTGTATCCATTCCACCCATTGATTCTAGATTTGGAAAATCCTGGAACATGTGAGGTGTATCTTCAAAATCAGGTCCAGTTGGATGAGATCTTTGTCGTGTAGCATATTGAGGAGTTGATCGTGGTTGTCTCTGAGATGATGGTTGTTTCGGTGTAGATTGTTGTAGGATTGGTGATGATGGTGATTGTTGTGGTGACAAAGGTTGTTGTACTTGAGGAGATAGTGGTCTTTGTGTTGATGTTGGTGGTGTTTGAATAGATAAAATATTTTCAATAACAGTTTCAATCTCACGCATCTATTTTTCTTGACTAACTAGACCAGCCTCAGCAGTCGTTGTTTTCAGATACTTCATTTTGCTTTCTTTGCAGTCGGATACCCTGTTTTCTTTGCAACATCAGTAGTTTTTCTCTTAACCCTCTTGATATTTTTTGGCGGCACATATGGCTCATGACATCAGCAATCTTTTTCTTTCTCTTAGAGGTCGGTTTTTTAGTAGACACAAATTTTGGTGCTATCGGTGCTATTCTTATTGAAACATATCGTCACTTGCAATTGGAATCTCATCAGAACTAGACTCATCATCACCTTTTTCATGATTGGAAATAGTAGAGAACACTTCAGTTTCAACATTATCGGCTTCAACATTTTCTTCAATCTCTGCCTCTTCATTAGTTTCTTTATCAATCAACATAGTAGCAGCTTTCTTTGACGTTCTTTTTCTCTGAGTAGCTTGCTTTTTAGGAGTTGGCTTTTTTCCTTTTTGTCACACCCCAACCAATGGCGGAAACATCAGAGTGAGACGAACTAGATTGCTCGAGACATCATAACGCTATTTACGACAATATTCAAATTAACAACCCATTTCATTTCATAGCATCAAAATTGTCAAGGTTACACCGAATGTTCAAATACAAGAAATAGCAACGAAACAAATTCAACAATAACATAATGATTAACTTAGTGTTCTACGCGTGTTTCTATGCCATTCCTACTAAGTACCATCATAACAACTTCAACAACCTGCAACATGTTAAAAAGTATAGTTCAATAACAAGTATTGGCGAGTACACAAGTTTAATATCATAGCATAAGTATAAAATACGTTTATCCATATGAATAGCTAGCATACAAGATAAGTGTAAACAAGGCATGTGAATCTATAAGTCAATCCTCTAGTATACCGCAAAATAGATTACAACTTAACATTAACCACAAGAATACGGGCGGTGCGTTACTCCTATAGCGCTATACATGTTAAGGGAGGCTCGATCAAAGTTAATGACATTTAGATATCATAAGAATATACCAAGTAACAATTCAAGTAGCATAAGACTAAAGCATGTTGATGGATTATTTGTGTGAAAACATAGAATAAAGTGTAATTTAGTGTAGTTTTAGTATGACATGTTGCACCCAAATAGTGGAAAGCATAAAAGGGGTCGAGTGTACTCACGATTTTGCAAAGTAATATCCGTGAGAGAGTTAGGTTGATTTAGGGGAAGGAACACCAAATTTATCCTACACAAGGCAACGTAGGTGTGTGAGTATTAGATTGACGGTGGAGTTTAATGAGTTTAAGAACTTAAAATATGCAAGGAAAGTATATATAAACGAAAGTATTTATCTAGACATTAACGCTCGTTTTTGACACTAATAAGCCCCGAAGGGTAATTGTGTTTTTATGGGTCATGCCCAATAGAATCATAACGATTGTCAGGTCTAAGATAAAATAACCTACTTTTAGGACAAATAACCATTTGGTCATGGTCAAAGGTTCGGTTGTATTAAGTATTTACATATAGTTATAATATTACTAATTTATCATATAGTTCATGTAGTTCATAGATATCATGTAAGTCATATAAGTCATGTATGGAGGTAGGAGGATAACCATCCTAAACCTCTTTCATAATATTCACCATTACACAAGATTGACACAAGGACAATCCGGATGGTCAAGAATTATGGAAATCATCAAGTGAGGGGTGGATTGAATAGTTGAATGGCCAAGGCCTTCATGTAATCACACCTACACCAACACAAGCTTGTAAGCTTGGATGGCTCAACACTTGTGGGTTTGAAACCCTAGTAAAAACCACAAGTTTAGAGGCATATTATGCCTCTTGGTTGTGTGTGAACAATTCTAGCTTAACACACTAACCATAAGCTTGGTTAGTGGCATAAGTAGCATAAAGTTGTTATGTTAAAAATAAGTTCGAAAAAGTTTTATAAGTCATCTTCCAAAACAGAAAGTTTGTCCCCAAAAATGGTGTGATTCCACCTTGGTTTTCCATGGAAAACCTATGGTAACATCCATAGAGCTTAGCAAACAATGTTGAGGAAGAAAAAAAGTGAAAACATTGAAAAACTTGAAGTTTGAAAGATAAAAATTTGGGCAGAAAGTTTGTACAATTTCGGACCTCAAAATGGTATGGTTTCACCTTAGTTTGCCCAAGCAAACTTGTGAGAACCTTCCTAGAGGTTATCCAAGAGTGTTAGAAGGAAAAACAAGGTAAAAAGAAGAAGAAAAGTGAGTCGAAACTCACTTGCAAGCTGCTGAGTTTCAGCAGAGAATTCTGAAGTTTGGCGACTTGTTTGAGGTGTGTGGAGGCTTGTAAAAGTGAGAAATGGATGGGGAACACTTGCTTAAATAGGGGAAGGATTAGGGTTATGATTAGGGTTCCATTAAATGCAATTAGGTGGAGATTTGAATTAAAAAAAGAGGAGGGAATCCCCCATAGTTGCGGCCGCAAGGGCTGCCCCTTTATTTATTTATTTATTTTGATATTTCAAATATTTATTTGATGCATCTAGGGTTTTAAATGTTGCACATGATATATAAAACAAGTATGGGTCTTATAATGGTCTTTGGTCAAGTGTAAGGTTGTTTGAAAACCCTAAAAAACAACTTAATGACAAGTATCTTTTAAACATAATGCGATAAGATTTACATGATAACGGAAGCTTGAATAATTTGCATTAAGCCTCTAGTTGTCTTGTTTGAATTTGATATTAAGATTTATAACATTTAACAAACATTTACAAGTCGTTTCAGATAGATTTATGAAGAGATAAAGTATTGTATGATCATAAGTTTAAACACGAATAAAGTTTGCGAATTTAGCATAATTGATTAATCTTAATTACAATCAAAGCCTTAGAATACAATGAATTGAAAATAGAAATACGATTACAAGGTTTGGACTTCCGAAAAATAGAAACATGAAGCGAACATACTAAAAACGGAAAGATACAAATGCGAAGCGTTACACTTTTCTTATCTTCTTTTTCATACCCACTACTTCTTTTAGGAATATATTCTGCTAAATGATCCTCCTCATAATTCTCAGAGTTACTGCCATCCTTCCTCCATCGATCTTTAGATGGTGCAACATAATATTTGTCTTTTATAGGCCCGAAAAACTTCTTGGCAACCAGTTCTGCCGCTTGTTCAAATACTGATTCAAACGGATAAGTGATAGATTAAACATATGCTCCAATACTAATTCATCTTTTTCATCTTTAACTAGATTAGGGAATTGATCATCCAACATCATCTGAACAAATCGAGGATACTGCGGGAACTTTTCTCTGTCAATGTTTGTCTTCATCTGCTCGAAAATGACCTTTGTGAAGTTGTATGGCAGATTTAATAACAATACTGCAATCATGCACACTATAACTGAATGGTAGTCGAAAAGTACATCAAAACATCCCTTGCGATGACTTAGTGTTTGTATAACTGAATGCACGAAGAATTTTATGGCCTGCCAAAATACGCTTTGTTGAAGTTAGATTCGTTTACATGCCCTTTGTACCCATTATGTACATACATCCTTTGACCATTCTCTCCGAATATCCTATTGGATAACTATCAACACTTCAGTAATAAGAACTTCTTCACCTTCATTTCCGATCCTGACATATGATCGTATCGCTGGTGTACTTGGAATGAATTTCGCGTTGTTCCAAAACCTCTGAACATGCGATCTATAAGCTTTGTGTTATTCTATGAGTGTTTTCTTTATCGGCAGACGTCCCATGAACTCTAAGATCTCTTTAAACGGTTCTATCTCTGGTATTTTATCATCTAGTACACAACAGAGTTGTGTTTCGGTTCAAACGTCGTCTTTTTCTCATGATCAAAATGAAATCAATGACTTAGTTGAAATATAAAAAATAGCAAACTTTTGTGCAAAGTTAGTTTTAAACGAAGGTAACATCTTTTAACTTCATACGAAGATAGGACAAATCCTTTTTGAGACCAAAGCAATTCAACTTCGTATGAAGATAAACTAAAACAGTTTAATCATACTTACCTTCGTACGAGGGTATATCAAAAACAATTTTTACCAAAATCAAATCCACTTCACGAGGATAAACCTTTCAAAGTAAAACATGTTTACCTTTGTACAAAGGTAGTGTTTACCTTCGTACGAAGTAAACCTACTTTGTCCCAACAGATTAAGATCACAATATTGAATCCGTAAGTTTTTAATTGAAATTGAAGGTTGTAATGTGACCTAAAAACGTCGATAAGTATACATATATGTTCAATTTTAACTTTTTATGGTCCCAACGTCCTGGATCTAAGATTTAAGGTTCAAACAGTCCGATTCGATCAGTAAGGTTCAATCTCGTTCAATCTACCTTAGGCATTGTAAGTGGTGTGCCAATCAACCACTACAATCAAGAATTGGGCAGACTTCGTCATGTATTTTGCAAAATCAGTCAAGAACTCTTAATCGCTAACTTCAGACGGAGTAAAATGAAAAAAGTAATGAAACCTCTTCGTACGAAGTGAGTATATATAGTTCTGTTGTAATTTACTTCGTGCGAAGATGATTATCTTCGTGCAAGGTGCTCTTCGTACGGAGTTGTTACTTCGTGCGGAGTTAATCTTAGTTTTTCAATTTTTCAAAATTCTTTAACATTTTGCCAGTTTTAACGACCCACTCAGTTAACCAACTCCAAGTTAATGACCCTAGTTAACTTATTTATCTACCAAGTCCAAATTAATGACCTTGGTTGAACACTTTGTGAACAAACTGATGTTTTCAGACAATTTCAAGTTTCAAATTAATGAACATTTGATTATTTCAAAACATTTTGTAATTTCAGATAAGCTCCCAACCCGTTCTTTTTCTAGATTTCATTCAACATTTAGCAACTTCGGACTTTGAAGATCAGTTTTCCTTCATCGGTAGTCGAAACTAAGATGAAAATAACTTTTTTTGATTTTTTCAAAAGTTTATGCTAAAACACACTAGAAATATTTTTGGGTTTTTCTAAAATGAAATGAAATAGCTATTTACAAACATTTTTTTGTGAGTTTGTGTAACCGGGTCATATCAATTTTTGAGACTAATCACTAGTACCGTTGATCTTGATTACAAGTTAAGTTCTAATCAGATTCACTTAGATTGTAAGTATACTGGTCCACTTAAACTTCTACCGATTTCTCAACTGCTTTGAGATACGGCAATTAGATGTCTTAGAAATTGACTTATAGTGTTTCCCACCTCAGAAAATACTCCCGTATCTAGATTTCCTAGATTTCATCTTACAGGTGAATATATTTAACTGATATCTGTATCTGGGTTTGTGCAAGACCTTGAGAGCTCAGGTTAGTACCACCGTACAGGCTGGGAGATGAAGGCTCGAGTTAAAGGTGGTGTCAGATCTTTCGATACTTTCAATTTAATGCAGTTTTAAGGTTTAAAAGCAAAAGTATTCTACAAGTTCTAGGCCATTGTTTACGAAAATCAAAAGAACTTGTATAATACCCCAGATATCAACTATCTATAAGCACCTAGTATCTTAGAATCCGACAATTTCTCAAACGAAATTTCGGTATACAAAGAACATAAATCCGAGAGATGTTATCCCACTAATTAAGAAGTTTTTCTTTATGTTTATATCTCAAAAACAATTTATTGAATGTGCGAAGTCTACTAACACATCATTAGTGAGACCCGTTTAAACACTTTTTAACACTGCATTTCTTTAGCATATTGTGATAGTCCACTGATGTACTATTATTTCATCTTTTTTACACGAAAACTCTTTATCATTTTCATGTTTTTTGTACATTCTCAAATTCTTATGTGTTTTTGTATTTTTCAAAACATATTTCTCCCCCTAAAATCAAAATATATTTTTGGATTTTTGTTTTTAAAGAAAGAAATTTGAAAACTAAAACTTGAAAAACCGATGAGGATTACGTCAAATCGCCATCTATCTTGGCTTCAACCTCTATGTTCTCCCCTGATCTTTCATCCTGTTTAATCTCAAAAGATATTTAAATTTTCCTCTGTCAAATGGTTTCGTATAAAAGTCTGCTTTCTGCTCATCATTGTGGATCTTTTCAACACGAATCAACTTTTTTCTCGTAGCAATCACGGATAAAGTGATGTCGTATTTCAATGTGTTTAGTTTGGAGTGTTGAACCAAATTTTTCGTTATGTTAATGGCAGCCTCATTATCTACATATATAGGCGTATCAAGAAACTGTAATCCATAGTCTCTCATCTGTTGTTGTATCCATAAGATTTGGGAACAACTGGAAGCTGAAACGTATTCTGCTTCGCAAGTAGAGACAGCGACCGTGGTTTACTTCTTGCATTGTCACGTTACTAATCGTGTGCCAAAGAACTGGCAACCAACAGTTGTAGATTTAGCATTTAATTTGCAACACCCAAAGTCAGAGTCGAAGTATCCTGTGAGATTGAAGTCATCGGTACGTGGATACCATAAACTGGTGCTTGGGCAACCATTCAGATATCAAAGAATCCTTTTGACGATCAACAAATGCGACTTTTTGGGACTTGACTGGTAGCATGCGCAGAGGCATGTCGGATACATGATATCCATCCGTTATGCTGTCAGATACATCAAAGAGCCAATCATCAAACGATACAAAGTTTCATCAATCTTCACACCAGCTGTATCTAGTCTGATGCCATGATTCAAAGCTAATGGGGTAGATACTGGTGATGATTTAGACATCTTGAATTTCTCCATAACATCGTTCACATACTTAGTCTGATGTCTGAAGATACCATTAGGCAATTGATCAACATGAAGTCCTAGAAAGAACTTCATCTCCCCCATAGAACTCATCTTAAATTTCTTCCTCATGACTCTTTTGAAATCTTTGCATAATACATCATTGGTCAAACCGAATATGATGTCATCCACATATATTTGTACAATTAACATGTGTCCTACTACTTCCCGTGTGAAGAGGGTACTATCTACTATTCCTATGCTAAAACCGTTTTCCAGAAGATGTTGAGGAAATGTCTCGTACCAGGCTCTCCGGGCCTGGTGTAAGCCGTATAAAGCCTTATCCAGTAGATAAACCTTGTCTTTGTGTATTGGATTGATGAACCCTTGTGGTTGGCCGACATACACCTCATCTTTCAGTTTTCCGTATAGAAACGCGGACTTAACATCCAATTGGTACACTTTGAATCCCTTCCAAGACGCGAACGCGAGGAAGATGCGGATTGCTTCCAATCTTGCCACAGGAGCATAGACTTCAGTGTAGCCTATTCCTTCTTTTTGATGAAATCCTTGAACAATGAGTCGAGCTTTTTTTCGAACAATTACTCCTCTGTCATCTCTTTTGCACTTGAAGAACCACTTTGTATTTATCTTTTTGTGCTCATCTGGTAGATAACAAGTTTCCAAACTCCGAAGTTTTTCAAACTGTAATAGCTCTTCTTGCATTGCATTCACCTAGCTTTCTTCTGTGAGAGCTTCCTTGTATGTTTTTGGCTCAATCTGCGAAATAAAAACAACTAAGAGCTTCCTTGTATGTTTTCATCTATATAAGACCATTTCTCATAAAGGTGCAACATTAGTATAAAAACAACTAAGATCCTGATTGATCTGATTTCACGTTTTGACACTACTCTGCAACTCTCCAATGATGTTCTCTTATGGGTGGTAAGATAATGTCCTCGGCATAACTTCATTCAGAACACTCACTTCGTGTCCCAGATTTGTGATATTTTGATTAGCGTCTTGATTACTTGTGGATGCTTCATTCTGAGCACTTGTTCCCTCAGCTTGATTGTTTAGCAAACTTTCTATCTGATCTGCACCATCATCGGAAGTAGATCCATCATTGTCATATGTTGGTTCAACATCAGATTCAGAATCATCAGATTGATCAAATGTATAAGTAGGTTCGTTCACCTCTTGATCAGTAGTGGGATCACTTGTTCCAGCAGTCTGTGATTCTGATTGTTGAGTACTAGGACCTGCATTAGCATCATGAGTACCAACATGTGTTTGAGTAATCACAATCGGTCTAGGAACTTGTTCTTGTGATAAAGCTTGTTGTGGTAGTAAAGAATCAAAAGTTCCTGCACTTTGGTTTAGCTGGTAACTCGAAGGAATCCCAGAGACTTTCGTAATTGAACAACCAAGAATCTCTGGTTTCTGTGTTGGAGATGTGTATCGTTGACAATCTACATTCTAACTTCGATCACCCAGTTTATGCTAGGTAGATATACTCTTAGTAGTGGAGTAGCATATCCCACGAAGAAACCTTCCAGAGATTTAGCCCCGAATTTGTCATTTGCATCGATTACCGTGCATGGTGACCCGAACAGTTCTAGATATTTAAAGTTTGGCTTCGTTGGTTAAGTAGCTGGAAACACGTTTTCTTGTGAGGCTTGACTGCCAATTAACGTGAAGTCATTGTCTCACGCAAATTTAATCCAAATACTGCTACTAGTTAGCGGCAAGTGGGTATCGAACACAAGGAATTGTGGAAATTGTGCTATCAAAAGGTTGTGCCACTTTAACTAATTACCTAATTTGCAAGAAATTAATTTCAGAATTGGTTGATGTTTTAAGATTTTAACTACTAAGACTCAAAGATTGATGTTTATAACAGATTTAAAGGGAAGTGATCATCTTCAGTTTCTGGTTCAAAAACGCATGTGTTTCAATTTAACTAGAAAGAGTAACATAGACATGACTTGTGATTGATTAACTATTTGTGAAAAAAGGGAACCAAGTACTCGATTATTACAATGCAAGGTCGTTACCTGATGACCAATTGAATAATATCCAACCTGTAAACCTTCACGTGATATCTCGATTGTCAACTACACCAAGAATGTACGAAACAAGCAATGAGTAAAATATCAATCAACAATTTACAAACAATCAATCAACACCATAACAACCATAATATAGCAATTATTCTAGAAAACATAAATTGAAACACAATTGTTCAACAAACCTTCCACAAAAGATGATCACCAAGAATTCTAGCCTCTCATGTTCTTGTAATCAAACATACTTCAAATGTTTTGTTCATACGAATCAACAATACCAAAATAATGTTTAGAACTTGTTTAGAATCAATAAGAACACTCAAAATCGCCCATTTTTGCCATGCTGTTCGTCTCCAATCATTGGCCATTTCAAAAGTCTCACCAAAGACCTTTAAAATAGGTAGTTACACATTCCCGTAGTTCACCACCGTAAGCTACGGTGCCCACGTAGCTTACGGTGGGCAATAAATTCCTTACGGTGGTAAGCCACTGTCTTACGGTGGGAATTGAAGGGGACTCCACCGTAAGCTACGGCGCCCACCGTAGCTTACGGTGGTCAGCTGGATTTCCCTTTTTGCCCCTCGTTCAATCTCTCGAGTCCACATCTTCAATTAGCCACTTGCAAGTCCCCGAAAAAGCACGTTTAAACTCCCTTGTTATGCTCTTCGGTACCTGCAAAGCCATACACACCGTAGACATCAAATCGTAACACTTAAACCGTTTAAAGGTGGAATATCTATCGTTTTATCGCACTTACGGGTTGTCCAAAAGACCACCATCACATCCCCACACTTAAACGTTGGTTACCCCATGCAACACTTTCACAAAAGTTTCAAACTAACAAGTGATCATCATGTAAACCAAACACAAACATATTGCCCCATTACCAACTTTACCTTCATATTACATAACACACCCCTCACTATACTCTCCTCTCGGTTACAAAAATGGTACTGGCAAGATTGTGTTAGATCACTCAATGCAAATATGTAAATGTGCGACAATAAGCTTGGATAATAATCATATCTTTACCTACAAATTGCCTAACATGCTTATGAATCAGAAGGACTTTTGGGTTGTAACAAGGCTAAGTGTAAGGGTGAGAATTGGTGGGAAATATTCATATACCTCGTTTAATCGACCCGATTTATTATTACAATCAACATAAATAACTAACTCTATTTGTACAACTAACTTCTTCTTCTTCTTCTCTTTTTTTTTCTATTCTCTTTTTTTTTTTCATAACAAGACAATATTGCATCAAGATAGCAACCATTGCATTACAACTATTGAAAGAAAAAAAATATAATCATAACAATATCAAACTATCTAAACCGGGTCGATTAAAAGGTAGAATTTTGTAGGACATAGGCTTGGGTGACAATTGAATGGTTAAAAGCTCAAATTGGCTACTAATGTCCAAACCCCCGTCCCGCTCACTACGAAGCTCATATATGTAACTTATGAGGTCCAACCCCCCAAACCCACACTCAACACACATCCAGACGAGGCAACCTAAATGCCCTCAACATATTCACAAGCATGTAAACTTAGGTTTTGACAAGCCTTTATTATCCAAGTTCTATTAACACAATGTACACACCGCCACTCAACCAAAGAGCATTTAATCTCTAAAGTACATCTATGTGGCTCAATCCTCACCAAGAAAGGAATAAAAATGGATACCGATATGTCATGTATGTAGCATCCGTCGAAAAACGGGTTTTCAAAAACCGCTTCGTTTATGAATCGAATATCAAGTTATAAAAATTACTTGCGTATTTATGATTAATTTTGATTTTAAACAATACATAATTAATAAACATTTTAGAATTTAGAAACTATAATTGGGAAAAAATAAAAATAAATTAAATAAAAAGGAAAAAAAAGGCTGCCGGGTTTCGAACCCGGGTCAGCCGGAAGAAACAAGCAACACTTAACCACTCCGCCACTTGGTTCTTTTGTGTAATCAATGAATCAAATAAAACTTAACTTCTACCCATGAATTCATCTGGTTGCGTCAAGAATTGAAACCGCTCATCGGCTTTCAAACATCCATAGGCTTTTGGGTGATTGCGAGTTCCTGAGTATAACCGATAAATCAATGCCAACCCACGTTCTAATCAATTAAATCTTCAATGCTTCGATTCATATGATTGTTGAGATTGAAACCGAAATGAAATTTACTTTCAATTTACACTGATAATACCATCGCCTCATATCTCGGAAACACTCGCAGAACCCTCAATTTCATTTTCACTCTAACTTCTGTTCGTCGCCAGACTTTCGCCGGAAAATCGAGTCATACATCAAATCGGTAAATTTCTCGATTCTTTCATTTTCAATCCATTGTTAGACTTTTACTAACTCAAATCCTTCAACCAGAATCGGTCCCAGACGACGTTGTCGGATAATCTGCACTCGCCGGAAAATCTCTGAAAATTCCGAAATCACGCTGTGAATCGGTACAAACATCTAAACTCTCTGATAATCCTTGTTTAGTCACTTATTTTCGCAACTAATTGATCAAAACTGTTAATTGATCCGATCAGATGGAATTCACAAAACAGAGCCGACGACCTTTGCCGGAGTTCTGAGAAAAACATCTTTTCCGGTACATTCATTTCCAAAACCCTCTTTATCCATTACATTACAATCATTTATATGTTAGACGAACGATTTAAGCAAGAACAGTCGGACATCTTTGTCTGTGTCGTTATAAATGAAGAAGACGAAGGCGATATGTGTATAAGTTTAATTAAAACCGAATATTATACCGGGTTAGACACACAGTCCAGTGCTAGACTGTGTGCAAATTTAATATCATGGTCCCGAGTTCGAGTCCTAACACGCTGCCCGGTTCTTACAAATTTCCAACCATTTCTAATACTGATATATATTAAGGCGCAGATAGTAAACAAATGTAATTAAAATCGCATATCATTCGGGTTAGTCACACAGCCCAGTTGGTCGGGTGGTGTGCAATACAAGGCTATGGACGCGGGTTCGAGTCCAGGCCCTCACAACGGTTCAATGATTTAAAAACCTTTTTAAATTAAATAGAATTCTGAATAATCTAAATAGTATATAAGTATAATTAAAATCAGAAATATTTCGGGTTAGACACGTAGCTCAGTTGGTAGAGCTGCGTGCACGCGTACTGTAACACCCCGACCCGCAGCGGAAATAAGAGTCAGGGCATAATTGGGTTATCACCAAAGCACATGACATTTACTATTATGTTTCATAATTAAATGAAGTCAAAGTTACATTTCTCAAACATCCAAACATGTTCATTCATTACAAGGGAAAATAACCAAACAATAATAATCCAAATACTAAATCGTTTTATTTCTTCTAATCCAGGTCCTATGTGTTCCTAGCTGCTGCTGGTTCACCTGTATCATGTGTAAAATAGGAGGTTTTTGGGTCAACATAAGTTGGCGAGTGAACCTTATAGATAAACATTTGATAATGATTTTCTGGTTAGTTTATCAACAAAATATTGTGCATAATCATAAAAGAGCGCATGTATGTAATCACACATTGGCAAGTATCAATTACAATTATATCACACATTAACAAGCGATTGCATACATGAACATACCAACATCATATAATAATTAACATAAATGAACTGTGCGATCAAGGCTCAATCAAACGGAGCCGATCGTATTGCATGAACTGGAAATGTAAATTGAACTGTGCGCTCAAGGCTCAATCAAAAGGAGCCGAACGTATTGCATGAACTGGAAATGTAAACTGAACTGTGCGCTCAAGGCTCAATCAAACGGAGCTGAACGTATTGCATGAACTGTAAATGTAAATTGAACTGACCGATCAAGGCTCAATCAAACGGAGCCGATCGTGCGGGCACGCCAAGATCAACCGCATAATTAAATGGGGATCCAACTCAACCTCGATGGATGGGGAGCCACGGCCTCGGCAATTGCATGTATTGAAATGATAATTTGCATACAATAATAACTACTTAACAACAACAAACTAATACACATGTCATGATATGATATATGCACAATAACTTGGTTATAATATGTAAATGAACAAGACACATGATACACCCCAAAAACGTGATTAAAACGGGGAATTTGTAGGGTTCACTCACATTGGGTGCGTTGAATTTGAGATGGTGAGATGCGCACGATTTAGACGAAGCGAGACAACGAGGAAACACTAACCTAAATAATAATGGAAAAATATATTAAATGGATGGATTTTATCAAAGATTTTAATGGGATTTTTAGATATATTTTTGTGAGTTTATGGCTATTTTCTATCCTTAAAAATTTATTTTTAAGTATTTTTAATTGATTTTTAAATTAAAATAAACAAATAAATATATAAAAAAAATATTATTATTTTACTGTTTGACCGTTGACCGTTGACCGTTGACCGGTTCGGTCAGCGGTAAATGTTTGCGCCAAGCGGGATTCGAACCGGTGACCTTCAGTTCACGTGCACGTAGCTCTACCAACTGAGCTACGTGACTAACCCGTTAGAAACTCAGTTTTAATTATATTTATATACTTATTCCCTTAACCGAAAATACCTTTATTTACAAAAACGTTTTAATTCAAATGACCGGTGCTTGGGACAGGGTTCGAACACGCGCTATGAAGTTTATCTTGCACACAGTCCACCGCTGGACTGTGTGTCTAACCCGGTTATATTATTGATTTATATTATACTTAACAACTACCCGCTCTAACCCGGTTAGTTCATGAATAAAAAGAAATGTTATTACGTAAAGCGTGTGTGTAGTAAGGAATCAAACTCGGGACTTGTATATAAACTTTGCACACAGTCCACCGCTGGACTGTGTGTCTAACCCGTTTATTATCCGAATTTTAATTACTTTTATCCCGCTTTTAAGTTCGTCTTCTTCATTACAATTACCGACTTTACTCAATCATCTGGTTCATGGTTTAACTAATTACTAAACATGACGACTAGCTTGAATGTACAAAACCGAACAGTTTGGGGAAGGAAAATACCGGACAGGTCGTCTTCCTTAGGGAGTCCGGCGAGAAACAGACAGCTCTGTTTTTGAACCTTCGGCTGAGAGGGTCTAGCAACAGAATTAAGGAATTAGATTAGAAATTGAACCAGAGTACATGGATTATTAGTACGATTGAATGTGCTTACCGTTAACTAGCAAGTTTCCGGCGAATTCCAGAATTTCTCCGGCGAACCCAAAAATCCAGAAAAGTCTTCAGTGACTGATTTTGAGTGATGGATTAATGTTAGTAGAGTCCTAACAATAGATTGAAACCGCAAAGGAGGAAAATCTTACCGGTTTGTGTTGAACACGGTTTTCCGGCGAGTTCTGCAGAGAATTCCGGCGAACAGTTTTTGGTGCTCAAATGACTTGAAAACGTGACGAAAAGGAAATGGAGTGTAGTTGGGACGGTTCTGAATCGCATAAATGATTGGAACCTGAATTATTCGGAGTTTGATAACTTTTTGGTTTCAAAAACCGAAATTTAAGTTCATTCAATTTGAACTTAATTAGAAACCGATATTCATCGGTTATAAGCTAGCCACACGAATTTGAACTGATTTGATCGATCGGTTTACCGATTTCCGTTATTCAGATGGCATTAACTGGTTGATTCGTGTTTGCGTATAAGACCCAATTGTTTTCCTAAGGTTAACAGAAAACACTTGGTGGCGGAGTGGTTTGGGGACGGAATGATAAGTTGTTGGAGTGCTTCAGCTGACCCGGGTTCGAGTCCCGGCAGCTACAAATGTTTTTTATTTATTTTATTTTAACTTTTTATCAAATATAATTTTTATGGTTTAGTTTATTTGTTAATTATGTACTGTTTAAACCCAAAATAATCATAAATAATTAATGAAATTTCATAACTTGGTACAAGATTACAAAACGGAGGGGTTTTTTTGGAGACCCGATTTGTACAAATGTTACAGTATCCCCTACTTTTAGGAATTTCGTCCCGAAATTTAAATAGTTGAAGTAGTAGGGAAAAGATGAGGGTATTTTTCACGCATTGAGTCTTCACGTTCCCAAGTAAACTCAGGTCCCCGTTTCGACTCCCAGCGTACCCTAACAATAGGAATGCGACTTCGTCGTAAACGCTTTTCTCCATAGTCCATAATCTCCACTGGTCTTTCAATAAAATGGATGGATTCATCAATCTGAATATCCTCCAGTGGAATATGAAGATTCTCATCAGCGAGGCACTTCTTCAAGTTCGACACGTGGAATGTGGGATGAATCCTGTCGAGTTCTTCCGGTAGGTCAAGCTTGTATGCTACAGGACCTACTCTTTCGAGTATCTTGAAAGGTCCTACGTAACGTGGTGCTAGCTTTCCCTTTTGACCAAAACGAACTACTCCCTTCCACGGTGATACTTTTAAAAGCACATGATCACCAACGCTAAACTCCAAGGGCTTCCGTCGCTTATCTGCGTAACTCTTTTGACGACTTTGAGCCGCTAGAAGATTGTTTCGGATTTGATGAATCTTATCTGTGGTTTCTTGGATCAATTCTGGACCAGTAATTTGTGCTTCCCCAATTTCGTGCCAACATATAGGAGATCGGCACTTTCGACCATATAACGCTTCAAAAGGTGCCATGCCGATGCTAGAATGATAACTGTTGTTGTACGAAAATTCAACTAACAGTAGATGGGCGTCCCAATTTCCCTTGAAGTCTATGACACATGCTCTAAGCATATCCTCAAGGGTTTGAATGGTGCGCTAGACTGTCCATCAGTTTGAGGATGGTAGGCGGTACTGAGATCTAATCGAGTGCCCATAGCCGATTGTACTGCCTGCCATGTTCGTGAGGTGAAACGACCATCACGATCAGAAATAATACTAATTGGTACCCCGTGCCGGCTTACGATTTCGTTGATATAAATACGAGCAAGCTTATCGTTCTTGAAATCTTCTCGAATAGGGATAAAGTGAGCTGATTTTGTAAGTTGGTCTATAACCACCCATATAGTGTCATACCCACTAGAAGTGCGAGGTAACCCGGTAATGAAATCCATGGTTATATTTTCCCACTTCCATACAGGTATTTCTGGTTGGACTAGAAGTCCTGAGGGTCTTTGGTGTTCAGCCTTCACCTTAGAACATGTGAGACACTTGGAAACGAAAACGGCAATATCTTTCTTCATTCCAGGCCACCAATAGGTGTACCGTAGGTCTTGATACATCTTATCGGCTCCTGGGTGTATAGAATATCGCGTCTTATGAGCTTCATGCATGAGTGTTTCACGAAGATTGATGTGATTAGGAATCCAAATACGATCCAGGTAATACAAAATACCATCAGATTTAGTTTCAAGTTTTAGCTCGGCTCCACAGGACATCTCTTTTTGTACATCTTCCTCTGTTATTGAAACGTGTTGAGCTTCTCGGATTTGATCCTTAACATTGGTTATAATTTGCGAACATAGAAGGTGAATGGAGTTCGCATAACCCTTTCGACTAAGTGCATCAGCCACCACATTTGCTTTACCAGGGTGGTACCTGATTTCACAGTCGTAATCATTTAGGAGTTCGACCCATCTTCGTTGCCTCATATTTAACTCTTTCTGGTTGAAGATATGTTGAAGACTCTTGTGGTCAGTGTAGATTTCACACTTCGTACCATAGAGATAATGTCTCCATATCTTAAGAGCAAATACAACAGCTCCAAGTTCAAGGTCATGAGTGGTGTAGTTCTTTTCGTGTGTCTTGAGTTGCCTTGAGGCATAAGCTATGACTTTTCCTCTTTGCATGAGAACGCAACCTAATTCTTGCCCTGACGCGTCGCAATAGACTACAAAATCATCACAACCTTCCGGAAGTGTGAGGATTGGTGCATCACAAAGTTTTTGCTTGAGAGTTTGAAAGGCTTCTTCTTGCTTGGGTCCCCATACAAATGGTTTCCCTTTATGGGTTAAAGCCGTGAGTGGCACAGCAATGCGAGAGAAGTTTGAAATGAACCGACGAAATAGCCAGCAAGTCCAAGAAAAGACCTTACTTCAGTTGGTGTACGTGGAGCTTGCCATTCTTGAACTGCTTTGATCTTTGATGGGTCCACATGTATTCCTTTGTCATTGACTACATGCCCGAGAAATTGCACCTCTTTTAACCAGAATTCACATTTAGAGAACTTGGCATAAAGCTTTTCCTTTTCTAGGAGTGCAAGAACAAGTCGTAGATGACGCTCATGATCAGCTTTAGTTTTTGAATAGATAAGAATATCGTCGATGAATACAATGACAAATCGATCAAGGTAAGGTTTGCAGACTCTATTCATTAGGTCCATGAAAACAGCTGGTGCGTTGGTTAAACCAAACGGCATAACCATGAATTCATAGTGACCATATCGAGTTCGAAAAGCAGTTTTAGGAACGTCTTCTTCATGCACTCTAAGCTGATGATAGCCAGATCGAAGGTCGATTTTCGAAAAGCAACTGGCACCTTGTAGTTGGTCAAGAAGATCATCTATGCGAGGTAAAGGATATCGATTTTTGATAGTTAACTTGTTGAGCTCTCTGTAGTCGATGCACATACGAAAAGATCCATCCTTCTTCTTTACAAAAAGTACAGGTGCACCCCAAGGCGATGAGCTGGGGCGTATAAATCCCTTGTCAGTCAACTCTTGCAATTGACTGGCTAGCTCTTGCATTTCGGAGGGGGCTAACCTATATGGAGATTTTGCCACTGGTGTAGCACCAGGTATGAGATCGATACGGAATTCGACATCTCTGATTGGAGGAAGTCCTGAAATGTCGTCAGGAAAAACTTGTGGAAAATCTTTTACAACAGGAATATCTTCAAGTTTCTTCTCTGCGGTCCCCTTCTTGATGATATGGGCTAAAAACGCAACATAATTCTTGCGAAGGCATTTTTGAGCCTGAAGACAAGACATTAAGTTGAGCCCTTTCGACGAGGTCTCTCCAAAGATTCGAAGAGTCTGACCGTTTGAAAGAGGAATACGAATAAATTTCTCACGACATACAACTTCCGCATGATGTAGACTGAGCCAATCCATACCGATTATGATGTCAAAACTTCCCAACTTCATAGGAATAAGATCGACTGGGAATTCGTGGTCGTTTAAGGTGAGTGTACAGTTGCGTAAAATAGATTCTAATGAAACAGGTTTTTCGTCCGCAACTTCTACCGTTATGGATTCCGCAAGCTTATCCCGATTTTTACTTAAGATAGGCTCAAACTCTAATGACACGAAACTTCTATCCGCACCAGTATCAAATAACATAGAGGCATATCTACCATTTATAAGAAACGTACCGTTGACCACATTGCCGTCAGCTCTGGCCTGGTTTGCGTTAATATTGAAAGTCCTTCCTCTAGCAGGTGGAGGAGCTTGGTTCGCTTGATTCACAGGATTGGCTTGGGCCTGAGCATGAATAATATTAACCAGCCTTGGACATGTGTTCCTGAAATGACTTGGGTCGCCGAGTTGAAACAAGCCCGCATAGGTTGGCCCATAGGGTAATTGGGTTGATAGTATGTTTGGGCTAAATGTTGAGTGGGTGGGTATGGTAGCTGTTGTTGGGCTTGACCCATTAATTGTTGGTGGGTTTGGGTTATAGGTTGGTGGTGGTTTGTTCGTTGGAGCGTGCGGCAGTTTTGAGCAGTGTGTCCGGCGCGACCGCAGCCGGTACAATATTGGCAAGGATAGTCAGGGGAGTGGTGATACTGACAACGGTTACATTTTGGTAGTGGCCTTGTGTATGGTTTTCTGTATGGCGCGGGTGGAGGAGTGGCTTGAGTGATGGGTGCAGCAGGAACAGGGGTGTTGGTTTGGGTGACTGCAAAGTTCCTGGTGTTACGCTTCCTCTTGTTAGCAAATTTAGAGGACGGAGGGTGGTGATTTGAGGTTTGTCCCTCAGCAGGTGTTTTCTTCTTTTCCTCCTTGAATTTCCCATTGCGAATTCGGTTTTCGGTCAGTTCTGTTGCCAACTGCATGGCAGCTTCGAGGGTTACTGGTGAAACACTGAGGACCGAATCTTGGATTTTCGAGGGAAGTCCTCGAATGTAATGTTCGATCAGACGGTAGGTTGGAGTGAATAAGTTTGGAACCATTTGGTTCAACTCCAAGAACCTTTTGTTGTAAGTAGAGTGATCACCATCTTTTTGCTTCAAGGCATGAAATTCATCCTCTAATTTCTTAATTTCACTCCTAGGACAAAATCGCCTAGTCATGATTTCCCTTAACTCCTCCCAAGTTAAGGCCATCGCATCTTCTGTTCCCCTCTTTCCTTTCTCCGTATTCCACCAAGTGAGAGCTACACCAAGTAGTCTCCCGGTGGCGTAACAAACTTTGCGATCCTCAGGACAATCGCAGTTTAAGAAAACGTTTTCCATCTCCTCGAACCAATGTAGGAGAGCAGTGACTCCCTCAGTCCCTTCGAATTTCGGAGGATCACAGGACTTAAAATGTTTGTAGGAGCATTTGTTGGTAGGAGGGTTGTTGATGATCTGGTCCTGTTGTTGAGGAGGGTTAGTAGGATTTGCAGCAAGGGCTTGTTGTACTTGTACTACGATGTCAGGTAATATCGTGGCCATTTGATTCGCGATATGGGTGGCCAAACGTTCCCGAGACTTTTGCGATTTCCTACTTCTTCGATGCGATCTAGACGACATCTACAAGATCATACAATGAGAAGATTGTGAGTTTATGATGTCTTTTTAGGTGTCATGTGTCTTTAAGAAAACGAAAATAACATGAATATCAATAATGCAACTACATCCAAAGGATGTCTTGGGTTCGCTCATGTTGGGCCTCAAATGTCCCCCATACCTTCACCTACATAGTCATGTGGGCCCCCATGGCTATTGGCTTGGTAGGATTCACATTAGTATTGGCAATTTAACACTTGCATCCCCCGAATGCAAACCACAAAATATGTTCATGAGGTGTTTGGTCGGAACGTGCCCAGGTGTAGACACAATGACAACTCAAAGTGGGATTAGCTCTCACGACGTTTGGTATAGCATGCTTTGGCCTAATAGGTATTTCGTACTCTCATCGTTAGTCCCCAGGTAGGCAAACTGGTCCTTTATTTTGGATTTATACGAATGCCAGCCTAGACAGGACGTTCCGACTACCGGTACTAGTACCCTTCCAGTTACCACATGCCCGTCATGAGAACTCACTTTGATGAGATTTGAAAACACGAAAATCATTGTAAAATCAATCATGATGTGGTGTGTGCTTGCATGGATGTGATATGTTATGATCATACGATTACATGATAGGCATTATTTGATAATACATACTTATGAACATGTTTGAACAATATCAAATGTAACATTTAACATAAACATATAAACATCTTGAAATTTTGCATATAACACACAAAATTCTTATAAGTTTCTAATCGACTATAGTATAGGCTCTAAGGGTCTAATAACCTATCCTATATCCCTATAGTCATGACTCTGATACCAATCTGTAACACCCCGACCCGCAGCGGAAATAAGAGTCGGGGCATAATTGGGTTATCACCAAAGCACATGACATTTACTATTATGTTTCATAATTAAATGAAGTCAAAGTTACATTTCTCAAACATCCAAACATGTTCATTCATTACAAGGGAAAATAACCAAACAATAATAATCCAAATACTAAATCGTTTTATTTCTTCTAATCCAGGTCCTATGTGTTCCTAGCTGCTGCTGGTTCACCTGTATCATGTGTAAAATAGGAGGTTTTTGGTCAACATAAGTTGGCGAGTGAACCTTATAGATAAACATTTGATAATGATTTTCTGGTTAGTTTATCAACAAAATATTGTGCATAATCATAAAAGAGCGCATGTATGTAATCACACATTGGCAAGTATCAATTACAATTATATCACACATTAACAAGCGATTGCATACATGAACATACCAACATCATATAATAATTAACATAAATGAACTGTGCGATCAAGGCTCAATCAAACGGAGCCGATCGTATTGCATGAACTGGAAATGTAAATTGAACTGTGCGCTCAAGGCTCAATCAAAGGAGCCGAACGTATTGCATGAACTGGAAATGTAAACTGAACTGTGCGCTCAAGGCTCAATCAAACGGAGCCGAACGTATTGCATGAACTGTAAATGTAAATTGAACTGACCGATCAAGGCTCAATCAAACGGAGCCGATCGTGCGGGCACGCCAAGATCAACCGCATAATTAAATGGGGATCCAACTCAACCTCGATGGATGGGGAGCCACGGCCTCGGCAATTGCATGTATTGAAATGATAATTTGCATACAATAATAACTACTTAACAACAACAAACTAATACACATGTCATGATATGATATATGCACAATAACTTGGTTATAATATGTAAATGAACAAGACACATGATACACCCCAAAAACGTGATTAAAACGGGGAATTTGTAGGGTTCACTCACATTGGGTGCGTTGAATTTGAGATGGTGATATGCGCACGATTTAGACGAAGCGAGACAACGAGGAAACACTAACCTAAATAATAATGGAAAAATATATTAAATGGATGGATTTTATCAAAGATTTTAATGGGATTTTTAGATATATTTTTGTGAGTTTATGGCTATTTTCTATCCTTAAAAATGTTATTTTTAAGTATTTTTAATTGATTTTTAAATTAAAATAAACAAATAAATATATAAAAAAAATATTATTATTTTACTGTTTGACCGTTGACCGTTGACCGTTGACCGGTTCGGTCAGCGGTAAATGTTTGCGCCAAGCGGGATTCGAACCGGTGACCTTCAGTTCACGTGCACGTAGCTCTACCAACTGAGCTACGTGACTAACCCGTTAGAAACTCAGTTTTAATTATATTTATATACTTATTCGCCTTAACCGAAAATACCTTTATTTACAAAAAAGTTTTAATTCAAATGACCGGTGCTTGGGACAGGGTTCGAACGCGCGCTATGAAGTTTATCTTGCACACAGTCCACCGCTGGACTGTGTGTCTAACCCGGTTATATTATTGATTTATATTATACTTAACAACTACCCGCTCTAACCCGGTTAGTTCATGAATAAAAAGAAATGTTATTACGTAAAGCGTGTGTGTAGTAAGGAATCAAACTCGGGACTTGTATATAAACTTTGCACACAGTCCACCGCTGGACTGTGTGTCTAACCCGTTTATTATCCGAATTTAATTACTTTTATCCCGCTTTTAAGTTCGTCTTCTTCATTACAATTACCGACTTTACTCAATCATCTGGTTCATGGTTTAACTAATTACTAAACATGACGACTAGCTTGAATGTACAAAACCGAACAGTTTGGGGAAGGAAAATACCGGACAGGTCGTCTTCCTTAGGGAGTCCGGCGAGAAACAGACAGCTCTGTTTTTGAACCTTCGGCTGAGAGGGTCTAGCAACAGAATTAAGGAATTAGATTAGAAATTGAACCAGAGTACATGGATTATTAGTACGATTGAATGTGCTTACCGTTAACTAGCAAGTTTCCGGCGAATTCCAGAATTTCTCCGGCGAACCCAAAAATCCAGAAAAGTCTTCAGTGACTGATTTTGAGTGATGGATTAATGTTAGTAGAGTCCTAACAATAGATTGAAACCGCAAAGGAGGAAAATCTTACCGGTTTGTGTTGAACACGGTTTTCCGGCGAGTTCTGCAGAGAATTCCGGCGAACAGTTTTTGGTGCTCAAATGACTTGAAAACGTGACGAAAAGGAAATGGAGTGTAGTTGGGACGGTTCTGAATCGCATAAATGATTGGAACCTGAATTATTCGGAGTTTGATAACTTTTCGGTTTCAAAAACCGAAACTTTAAGTTCATTCAATTTGAACTTAATTAGAAACCGATATTCATCGGTTATAAGCTAGCCACACGAATTTGAACTGATTTGTCGATCGGTTTACCGATTTCCGTTATTCAGATGGCATTAACGGTTGATTCGTGTTTGCGTATAAGACCCAATTGTTTTCCTAAGGTTAACAGAAAACACTTGGTGGCGGAGTGGTTTGGGGACGGAATGATAAGTTGTTGGAGTGCTTCAGCTGACCCGGGTTCGAGTCCCGGCAGCTACAAATGTTTTTTATTTATTTTATTTTAACTTTTTATCAAATATAATTTTTATGGTTTAGTTTATTTATTAATTATATACTGTTTAAACCCAAAATAATCATAAATAATTAATGAAATTTCATAACTTGGTACAAGATTACAAAACGGAGCGGGTTTTTTTGGAGACCCGATTTGTACAAATGTTACACGTACGAGAGGTCTCGGGTTCGAGCCTCACCCAGCGCACACATAAGTCACCGTCCGACCGGTCAACGTCCCGGTCAACGGTCAACGGTCAACCAAAAAGTCAAATTTTTTTATTTTATTTATTTATTTATTTAATTTAAAAATCAATTAAAAATACTTAAAAATATTATTTTTAAAGTTTGAAAATTACCTTAAACTCACAAAAATAAATCTAAAAATCCTATTAATAAAATCCACTTATTTACCGAACCATTTCGTTATTATTTTAGGTTAGTTATTTCTCGTCGATCAAATCTCCAAACTCGTGCGCATTCAACATCACCAAAAGAACGCACCCAATGTGAGTGAATCTCTACCAATTCCCCGTTTTAATCACATTTTGGGGTATATCATGTGTCGCTTATTATTTATTACATTTAAACACTTGTGCATCCATCATATCCATGATCAAATGTGTATCCAATATGTATCAATTGTTGTGTGGTTAATGTTTAGATTAAATTTATCATTTTCAGTACATACATCATCATAGGCTCGTCTGTTCCCCATTACCTATGAGCGGAACGTGGCGTTGCCAACATACGATCGGCTCCGTTTGATTGAGCCTTGATCTCACATACATCATCATAGGCTCGTCCGTTCCCCATTACCTATGAGCGGAACGTGACGTTGCCAACATATACATTACCATTCATGTCATATACTCATTCAAGGTGGTTTGTGTTTGTTTGTTTATATACGTTTGCTCACATATGATTATTGCACAATTTTTCCATATTAAATACAACAAGAAATCAATAACGAATGTTTTTAACAAGGTTCACTCGCCAACTATTGTTGACCCAAAATCCCCCATTTTTACGCATGATACAGGTGATCCAGTTGAAGCAAGAAACATATAGGACGACTTAGAAGAATAAATCAGTTTAGGCTTTGGATTGTTTTACTTAGTTTCTTTTTCCTTGTAATTGTATGAACTTGTTTTGAATATTGAAGTTGTAATTCGAATTTAATAAATATGAAACATTTTAGTAAACATCATGAGCTTTGGTGATAACCCAATTATGCCCCGACTCTTATTCCGCTGTGGGTCGGGGTGTGACAGATTGGTATCAGAGCCATGACTATAGGGATATAGGATAGGTTATTAGACCCTTAGAGCCTATACTATAGTTGATTAGAATTATTTAAATTGTTTATGTGTTATATACAAAATTCATGATGTTTATATGCTTTATGTTTATTGTTACATTCAATGTTATGCAAGCATGTTCATAAGTACATATTACTATACAATGCTCATCATGAATTATATCCTCATAACATATCATATCCATGAGAGCACACACCACACAATTTCCATGATTTTTGCAATGATTTTTGTATTTTTTTTTTCAAATCACATCAAAGTGAGTTCTCATGACGGGCATGTAGTAACTGGAAGGGTACAAGTACCGGTAGTCGGAACGTCCTGTCTAGGCTTGGCATTCATATAAATCCAAAATAAAGGACCAGTTTGCCTACCTGGGGACTAACGATGAGAGTACGAAGGACCTATTAGGCCAAAGCATGCTATACCAAACGTCGTGTGAGCTAACCCCACTTTGAGTTGTCATTGTGTCTACACCTGGACACCCTCCTACCATACATCTCGCAAACATATTTCATGGTTTTCATTCGGGTGATGCGAGTGTTAAACCGCCAACACCAATGTGAATCCTACCAAGCCAATAGTCATGGGGGCCCACATGACTATACAGGTGATGGTATGGGGGACATTGGAGGCCCAAACATGAGCAAACCCAAGACATCCTATGGATGTAGTTGCATTATTGATAATTATGTTATTTTTTTATTCATTTGACGACACATGACACCTAAAAGACTCCTTAAACTCACAATCTTCTTATGTATGTTCCTGTAGATGTCGGCTAGGCAGCAACGTGGGGGTAGAAGGTCAGGAAGGTCAAACGAACGCTTGGCCACCCAAATCGCAAAACAAATGGCCGCGGTGCTTCCTGACATCGTAATTCAAGTCCAACAAGCTCTTGCCGCAAATCCCATCAACCCTCCCAATCAAGAAGACCAGAACGTCGACAACCCTCCCTCCAAAAAGTGCTCTTACAAACACTTCAAGTCTTACGATCCCCCGAAATTTGAAGGGACCGAAGGTGTCACTGCTCACCTCCACTGGTTTGAGGAAATGGAAAACACCTTCCTCAATTGTGATTGTCCCGAGGATCGCAAGGTACGTTACGCAACCGGCAGACTGTTTGGAGTAGCTCTTACCTGGTGGAATACAGAAAAAGGTAAGAGAGGAATCGAAGATGCAATGGCCTTAACATGGGAGGAGTTAAGGGAAATCATGACATGACGCTTCTGTCCAAGAAGCGAGATCAAAAAGTTAGAGGATGAATTCCACTCGTTAAAGCAAAAGGAAGGAGATCATATTCCTACAACAAAAGGTTTCTAGAGTTGAACCAAATGATCACCAACTTGTTCACCCCAGTATACCGCTTAGTCGAACACTATCTTCGAGGCCTCCCCTCGAAAATTCAAGACTCAGTTCTAAGCACTTCGCCTGCAACACTTGAAGCTGCTATGGAACTAGCTACCGAGCTTACCGAGAATCGCATCCGAAACGGCAAATTTAAGGATGAGAAAAAGAAAGCCCCCATTGAGGGCCAAACTTCAAACCATTCCACCTCCTCCTTAAAGTTTGCTAGTAAGAGGAAACGAAACGGCAAGAAACTTTGCTGTCACACAAACAAACCTCCCTATCACTGCTGCACCCATCACCCAAGTTGCCCCCTCAGCTGCACCATATAAAAAGCCATACTCCGGCCCATACCCAAAATGCAACCGTTGCCATACCACCACTTTCCTGCACATCCCTGCCAACATTGCACCGGCTGTGGCCGTGCGGGTCACACCATCCAAACTGTCGCACACTTCAGTGAACGAACCGCAATCAGCCCTCAACCCAAACCCACCATCAGATAGTGGGTCAAGCCCAACAACCTTTACTCCTACACATGCCCAACATGTAGCCCAATCCTATTACCAACCCAACTACCCCATGATGCAACCTATGCGGGCTTGTTACAATTGTGGAGACCCGAACCACTTCAGGAACACCTGTTCGCGCTTGGTGAACATCATCCATGCCCAAGCTCAAGCAAATCCAGTAAACCAGGCTAACCAAGCTCCTGCACCTGCTAGGGGAAGAGCTTTCAACATCAACGCCAATCAAGCTAGGGCTGACAACAACGTGGTTAACGGTACGTTTCTCATCAATGGGTAGTTATGCATCCATGTTATTTGATACTGGCGCGGATAAGAGTTTTGTGTCCTTAGAATTTGAACCCATCCTCAACCAAACTCGTGATAAACTCATGGAATCCATAACGGTTGAAGTTGCTGACGGAAAACCGGTCTCATTAAACTCTATTATACGCAATTGTATCCTCACTCTAAACGATCACGATTTTCCAGTTGACCTCATTCCTATGAAGTTGGGAAGTTTCGACATTATAATTGGTATGGACTGGCTCAGTCAACATCAAGCTGAAGTTGTATGCCGCGAAAAGTTCATTCGCATTCCTCTTACAAACGGTCAGACTCTACGAATCTTTGGAGAAACCCCTTCGAAAGGACTCAAATTAATGTCCTGTCTTCAAGCCCGAAAATATTTCCGCAAGAATTATGTCGCATTCCTAACTCACGTCGTCAAAAAGGGAACCAAGGAGAAGAAACTCGAAGACATCCCAGTAGTAAAAGAATTTCCGCAAGTTTTTCCTGACGACATTTCAGGACTTCCTCCCGTGAGAGAAGTCGAATTCCGCATTGATCTTATACCTGGAGCTACACCAGTTGCAAAATCTCCTTATAGGTTAGCCCCATCCGAAATGCAAGAGCTGGCCAGTCAACTGCAAGAGCTGACTGACAAAGGATTCGTACGTCCTAGCTCATCGCCTTGGGGTGCACCTGTCCTTTTTGTGAAGAAGAAAGATGGAATGTTTTGCATGTGTATCGACTATAGAGAACTCAACAAGTTAACGGTCAAGAACCGCTACCCATTACCTCGCATCGATGATCTTCTTGACCAACTTCAAGGCGCCACCTGTTTTTCAAAAATCGACCTCCGTTCTGGATATCATCAATTCAGAGTACATGAAGAAGACGATCCAAAGACCGCCTTCCGAACTCGATATGGTCATGCCATTTGGTTTAACCAACGCTCCAGCATTATTTATGGATTTAATGAATAGGGTGTGCAAACCCTACCTTGACCGCTTTGTCATAGTCTTCATCGACGACATCCTCATCTACGTAAAGTCTAAGTCTGATCATGATCGACACCTTCGACTCATCCTTACACTCTTAAGGACAGAAAAGCTGTACGCTAAGTTCTCGAAATGTGAATTCTGGTTAAGGGAAGTACAATTCCTTGGACACGTCGTCAATGACAAGGGAATTCATGTTGATCCCTCAAAAATCAAGGCAGTACAGGAATGGCAAGCGCCACGTACACCTACCGAAGTAAGATCATTTCTTGGTTTGGCTGGTTATTATCGCCGTTTCATTGCAATTTCTCCCGTATTGCTGTACCACTCACGGCTTTGACTCATAAAGGAAAGCCCTTCATATGAGGACCCAAACAAGAAGAAGCCTTCCAAAATCTAAAGCAAAAACTCAATGACGCACCTATCCTCACATTCCTGAGGGTTGTGATGACTTCGTGGTTTATTGCGACACGTCAGGGCAAGACTAGGCTGTGTACTGATGCAAAGAGGAAAAGTGATAGCTTATGCTTCTAGGCAACTCAAAATTCATGAGAAGAACTACACCACCCATGACCTAGAACTTGGAGCCGTTGTGTTCGCTCTCAAGATATGGAGACATTACCTCTACGGTACCAAGTGTGAAATATAACTGACCACAAGAGCCTCCAACATATCTTTAACCAAAAGGAGTTGAATATGAGGCAACGAAGATGGGTCAAACTTCTTAATGACTACGACTGTGAAATTCGGTATCATCCTGGCAAGGCAAACGTGGTGGCCGATGCACTCAGTGAAAGGGTTATGCGAACTCCATTCGTCTTCTATGTTCGCAAATCATAACCGACATCAAAGATCAAATCCGAGAAGCCCAACATGTTTCTGTAACAGAAAACGACGTACGCAATGAGCAGTCTTGTGGAGCAGAACTTAAAATCGAAACCAAATCCGACGGTATTCTATACTATCTAGATCGTATATGGATTCCCAATCACAATAACCTTCGTGATTTCCTTATGAATGAGGCGCACAAAACACGGTACTCTGTACACCCAGGAGCCGACAAGATGTATCAAGACCTTCGATACACCTACTGGTGGCCTGGCATGAAGAAGGATATCACTGTTTTGTTTCCAAGTGCCTTACATGTTCCAAAGTAAAAGCTGAAACATCAAAGACCCTCAGGACTTCTAGTCCAACCTGAAATACCTGTATGGAAGTGGGAAAACATAACCATGGACTTCATTACCGGGTTACCTCGCACCTCCAGTGGGTATGACACCATATGGGTAATCATTGATCGTCTTACAAAATCAGCTCACTTCATTCCGATTCGCGAGGACTTCAAGAACGAGAAGTTAGCTCGTATCTACATCAGCGAGATCATAAGCCGTCATGGTGTACCTTTAAGCATCATTTCAGACCGTGATGGTCGTTTCACTTCACGAACATGGCAAGCCGTACAAGCCTCTTTGGGTACACGATTAGACCTCAGTACCGCTTATCATCCTCAAACTGATGGACAATCTGAACGCACCATCCAAACTCTTGAAGATATGCTTCGAGCATGTGTCATAGACTTCAAAGGGAATTGGGACGCTCATCTACCATTAGTTGAATTTTCGTACAACAATAGTTACCACTCAAGTATCGGCATGGCTCCTTTCGAAGCGTTAAATGGTCGTAAGTGCCGATCTCCAGTATGTTGGCACGAAATTGGGGAAGCTCAAATCACCGGTCCAGAATTGATTCAAGAAACGACAGACAAGATCCATCAAATTCGAAACAATCTTCAAGCGGCACAAAGTCGTCAAAAGAGTTATGCAGACAAACGACGAAAGCCCTTGGAGTTTAACATTGGTGATCAAGTACTTTTAAAAGTATCACCGTGGAAGGGAGTAGTTCGTTTTGGCCAGAAGGGCAAGTTAGCACCACGCTACGTAGGACCTTTCAAGATACTCGCAAGAGTAGGACCTGTAGCATACAAGCTTGACTTACCAGAAGAACTCAACAGAATTCTCCCCACGTTCCACGTATCAAACTTAAAGAAGTGCCTCACCGATGAAAACCTCCATATTCCCCTAGAAGATATTCAGATCGATGAATCTATGTACTTCATTGAAAGACCAGTAGAGATCATGGATTTCGGAGAAAAACGTTTAAGACGGAGTCGTATTCCAATAGTTAGGGTTACGCTGGGAGTCGAAACGAGGACCTGAGTTTACTTGGGAACGTGAAGACTCAATGCGCGAAAAATACCCGCATCTTTTTCCTGTTACCACTACTACTTAAATTTCGGGACGAAATTTCTAAAAGTAGGGGATACTGTAACATCAGTCGAAAAACGGGTTTTCAAAACCCGCTTCGTTTATGAATCGAATATCAAGTTATAAAAATTTCGTTGCGTATTTATGATTAATTTTGATTTTAAACAATACATAATTAATAAACATTTTAGAATTTAGAAACTATAATTGTTAAAAAATAAAAATAAATTAAATAAAAAGGAAAAAAAGGCTGCCGGGTTTCGAACCGGGTCAGCCGGAAGAAACAAGCAACACTTAACCACTCCGCCACTTGGTTCTTTTGTGTAATCAATGAATCAAATAAAACTTAACTTCTACCCGTGAATTCATCTGGTTGCGTCAAGAATTGAAACCGCTCATCGGCTTTCAAACATCCATAGGCTTTTGGGTGATCGCGAGTTCCTGAGTATAACCGATAAATCAATGCCAGCCCACGTTCTAATCAATTCAATCTTCAATGCTTCGATTCATATGATTGTTGAGATTGAAACCGAAATGAAATTTACTTTCAATTTACACTGATAATACCATCGCCTCATATCTCGGAAACACTCGCAGAACCCTCAATTTCATTTTCACTCTAACTTCTGTTCGTCGGAAACGTTATCTGCTATCGCCGACTTTCGCCGGAAAACCGAGTCATACATCAAATCGGTAAATTTCTCGATACTTTCATTTTCAATCCATTGTTAGACTTTTACTAACTCAAATCCTTCAACCAGAATCGGTCCCAGACGACGTTGTTGGATAATCTGCACTCGCCGGAAAATCTCTGAAAATTCCGAAATCACGCTGTGAATCGGTACAAACATCTAAACTCTCTTATAATCCTTGGTTAGTCACTTATTTTTGCAACTATGATCAAAACTGTTAATTGATCCGATCAGACGGAATTCACAAAACAGAGCTGACGACCTTTGCCGGAGTTCTGAGAAAAACATCTTTCCGGTACATTCATTTCCAAAACCCTCTTTATCCATTACATTACAATCATTTATATCTTAGATGAACGATTTAAGCAAGAACAGTCGGACATCTTTGTCTGTGTCGTTATAAATGAAGAAGACGAAGGCGATATGTGTATAAGTTTAATTAAAACCGAATATTAAACGGGTTAGACACACAGTCCAGTGGTGGACTGTGTGCAAATTTAATATCATGGTCCCGAGTTCGAGTCCTAACACGCTGCCCGGTTCTTACAAATTTCCAACCATTTTTAATACTGATATATATTAAGGCGCAGATAGTAAATAAATGTAATTAAAATCGCATATCATTCGGGTTAGTCACACAGCCCAGTTGGTCGGGTGGTGTGCAATACAAGGCTATGGACGCGGGTTCGAGTCCAGGCCCTCACACCGGTTCAATGATTTAAAAACCTTTTTAAATTAAATAGAATTCTGAATAATCTAAATAGTATATAAGTATAATTAAAATCAGAAATAATTTCGGGTTAGACACGTAGCTCAGTTTGTAGAGCTCGTGCACGGTACGAGAGGTCTCGGGTTCGAGCCTCACCCAGCGCACACATAAGTCACAGTCCGACCGGTCAACGTCCCGGTCAACGGTCAACGGTCAACCAAAAAGTCAATTTTTTTTATTTTTTTATTATTTATTTAATTTAAAAATCAATTAAAAATACTTAAAAATAATATTTTTAAAGTTAGAAAATGACCTTAAACTCACAAAAATAAATCTAAAAATCTTATTAATAAAATCCACTTATTTACCGAACCATTTCGTTATTATTTTAGGTTAGTTATTTCTCGTCGATCAAATCTCCAAACTCGTGCGCATTCAACATCACCAAAAGAACGCACCCAATGTGAGTGAATCTCTACCAATTCCCCGTTTTAATCACATTTTGGGGTTATCATGTGTCGCTTATTATTTATTACATTTAAACACTTGTGCATCCATCATATCCATGATCAAATGTGTATCCAATATGTATCAATTGTTGTGTGGTTAATGTTTAGATTAAATTTATCATTTTCAGTACATACATCATCATAGGCTCGTCTGTTCCCCATTACCTATGAGCGGAACGTGGCGTTGCCAACATACGATCGGCTCCGTTTGATTGAGCCTTGATCTCACATACATCATCATAGGCTCGTCCGTTCCCCATTACCTATGAGCGGAACGTGACGTTGCCAACATATACATTACCATTCATGTCATATACTCATTCAAGGTGGTTTGTGTTTGTTTGTTTATATACGTTTGCTCACATATGATTATTGCACAATTTTTCCATATTAAATAAAACAAGAAATCAATAACGAATGTTTTTAACAAGGTTCACTCGCCAACTTTTGTTGACCCAAAATCCCCCATTTTTACACATGATACAGGTGATCCAGTTGAAGCAAGAAACATATAGGACGACCTAGAAGAATAAATCAGTTTAGGCTTTGGATTGTTTTACTTAGTTTCTTTTTCCTTGTAATTGTATGAACTTGTTTTGAATATTGAAGTTGTAATTTGAATTTAATAAATATGAAACATTTTAGTAAACATCATGAGCTTTGGTGATAACTAATTATGCCCCGACTATTATTCCGCTGCGGGCCGGGGTTTGACAATGTATATTATGGTAGCACCTTCAAACTTTGGCAACTGTTTGGTTCGATTCACACAAAACTTTTTTCAAAATCCCAAAACATTTCCCCCATCCCCACACTTGGGATACATTGTCCCCAATGTATGGTTTTGGAGGAACGATCACTCAATTACTCGCAATATCACCTTCCGTTTAAAAACTCAAATCCCATATTTCTTTTTTTTTTTATAAAAACTCAACTACAAAATACCTCAAACCCAACATAACTATCAAACATACTACACCCCCTTGCTTCCCAACCATAAACAAAATGCAACAAAATAAAGCTACAATACTGTACAAAGGAAACATACGACCAGATCAATAATAGCACGGCTGGGAGGTCCGAAGATAGAAGTCATCATCTCCGAAAACTTGTTGAATGCGATGCGCCACTTCCACTTCCTCCTTCTTCTTGTTGCCTAGAGCTCTACTACTGCTGCTGTTGCCTATACCGAGGATCCACCCATTGAGAATGATGTATTGGCGGCGTTGGATAAGAAACACTACCGTCATAGGGTGGTAGGGTCGAGTAATCAACTGGTGGGGGATCTACAACCACCGACGCCCTGCATGCCAATCATCATGCATCCTCCGGTTTTGATCATCTAAATATCGGTTATTGACTTCCTGATCAAAGGCGTAAGCATGAGTATGGTTCCAAGATTCTTGTCGATCAAAATTGTGCCTCAATGCACGTTCCATGTTCACGCTCATGAATGTCTGATGATCAAAAAAGTCCGCTCAGCCCCACTCCAGCTATCAAACACTGAAGGCCTTTGACTCTCGATTACTTCTTGCATTGTACTTTCATGAGCCCAATTCGGCTCATACAGATATCTTGAAAAGTCAAAGAAACCTCCGGTTGGAACACTACTCGAACCTTCTTGCTCAACATTCATTGGGGCAACATGAGGGTAATCCATGTAGTCTTCATCCCCACTCGGGCCCTCTTCCTCGCTTTCTAGTTCATCGTTTTCACCCGGTCGAAGTGGTCGCGCGTCAGCCTTCAGTACTCTCCATCGTTGCCCCTCGCTTTTCAACTTGTGATACCTCTTAGATTCCCTATACTTCCACCAGCCCCCAACTGTCGGATGTCAAACGACTTGAATTTTTTATAGGACCCCTTATCATCTGCATCGATCACCCCATACATTTTCAAGAGAGCAGTGATGAGGCGGCAATGCGGAATGATTTTCCGCCGATCGCTATTCCTACTGATCCATACATTGTTCATTACCAGAAAGCGAAACGGAAACATGGGGCCCCCAGTCAACAAGGTATAGAGCACCGGCACTTCCGGCCATCGAACTTCGGTTTTGTCCCAAATGTACTGCTTAACTTGTACCATGAACTGTTGTCGTCTTCTCTTTGTCCAATGACTGGGAATAGCACCCGTGGCCAAATAGTTTACATAATGTGCATACCATGATGCCGTAGAAGTAGAGAAAGCGAGCAACTATTCATCAGGAAACCGTTCATTAATCTCACTTAAGTCATCAGCCCCTTTAATTGGAATCTGAGACAAGTGGTCCGCCACCAATTTTCACTTCCCTTTTTATCTCGAATTTCCAAGTCGAATTCTTGCAACAAAAGCACCCATCGAATCAACCGGGGTTTAGCATCCTTCTTCTCCATTAAATACCGAACTGCGCTATGATCAAAATATACCACCACTTTGCTCCCCCAACAATATGACCGAAACTTGTCCAAGGCATACACCACCCTAATAATTCTTTCTCGTTTGTGGTGTAATTCAGTTGCGCCTCGGACAGAGTTTTACTCGCATAATAGATCGCCACCAGCTTCTTATCAACCCTTTGCCCCAAAACCACTCGAATAGTTGTATCGCTGGCATCGCACATAATCTCGAACGACTTTGACCAATCCGGCTGTTACAAAATAGGGGCCTTCACCAGTTGTTCCTTCAAAACATTAAAGGCTTGCAAACATTCGTCAGTAAAACCAAAGGGAACATCTTTCACTAATAAATTACATAAGGGTTTAGTAATAATACTAAAACCCTTAATAATCTTCTATAAAAACCAGCATGCCTCAAAAATGACCTTACCCCTTTAACATTTTTAGGAGGAGGCAGTGATGAAATTACACGAATTTTCGCTTTGTCTACCTCCATCCCTTTTTTGGAAACAACATGGCCTAACACAATACCTTCCTGAACCATGAAATGACTTTTCTGCCAGCTCAACACTAAGTTTTTCTCGACACATCTTTTTAAAACCTTTCCTAACTCGTCGAGACACGACTGAAAACTTGTGCCAAAAATAGAGAAGTCATCCATGAACACTTCAAGCGACACTCCAACCATGTCCGAGAAAATACTCATCATACACCATTGAAAAGTTGCCGGAGCGTTGCACAAGCCAAATGGCATTCGCCTAAAGGCGAAAGTACCATAAGGACATGTAAAGGTGGTTTTGTGTTGGTCATCAGGATGAATAGCAATTTGGTTGTATCATGAGTACCCATCCAAAAAACAGTAGTATTTTTGACTCGAAAGTTTTTCAATTATTTGGTCAATAAAAGGTAATGGGAAATGCTCCTTAGAGGTTGCGGTATTCAATTTTCTATAATCGATACAAACACGCCACCCGGTGACCGGTCGGGTGGCGATTTGTTCACCATTTTCATCCTTAATAACTTGAATACCGGCCTTTTTAGGCACCACTTTGGTAGGACTTACCCAAGCACTATCAGAAATAGGTTAAATAATACCTGCATCCAACCATTTGATTACCTCCTTTTTCACTACCTCGCGCAGATTCGGATTCAACCCTCTTTGTGCTTCCCTCAACGGCTTGGCCTCCTCATTTGTAATTATCTTGTGCATAACAATAGATGGGCTGAATCCTTTCAGATCAGCGATTGTCCATCCTATGGCCGCCCGATTCGCCTTGAGCACCCTTAGCAATTCATGCTCTTGAGCCACCTCTAAATTAGAGGCAATAATGACCGGGTAATGTGTCATTATCCCCTATAAATGCATATTTCAAGTGGCTCAGCAACTCCTTCAACTCTAAGATTGGAGGCTCCTCCAAAGATGGTTTAATACCCGAAATAATTTCCGCCGGCAGACTCACGAACTGATGAGTCCACGGCGGTCGCCCCTCTTTCATCGCCATCACATCCTGTTTTTCTTCCTCCACTCGCAAATCACTAGCATGTACCTGCTCAGACACATCACAAACACAAACATCCTCTTCCGCATATTCATGTGGGTCACATCCATCCACTAAATCTGCCATGAAACACTCGTCAACACCAAAAGATTATACGTGTTAGTAAAAACATTTAATCACATTTTTCTGTTACCGAATGTCATGTCAACCGTACCAAGTCGAGAATCAATTACGGCGTGGGCGGTGCTTAAGAATGGCCGACCCAAAATAACATTTTGTTGTTGTTTTGGGTCAGCAGACGAGTAGTCAAGTACTAAAAAGTCAACCGGGTAGTATAATTCATCAACCTTCACAATTACATCTTGGACCATCCCTCGGGGTAACTTGTGAGACAAGTCGGCTAAAACCACCGTTGTCTCGACCCGAGCCAATGGACCAAAATCTTATTGGTCATACAACCCACCCGGTAGTATACTTACTCTGGCTCCAAGATCTAGAAACATCTTAGACATTGGAAAATTTCCAACTTTAGTATTTATTAGAGGCATTCCCGGATCTTGGAGCTTAGGAGGAAGAATCCCTTTTAGTACCGCGATAACCTGTCCGGTCAGATCTACCCACTTAGGCAACTTCTTCTTTTGTTGTCTTTTCTGAGTGCATAATTCTTTTAAGAATTTTGCGTAAGCGGGTGCTTGCTTAATAGCTTCAAGCAATGGGAGGTTTACCTTAACTTGTTTAAACACATCCAAAAGTTCTTCCTTTTGAGGACCCCTTATTGAAATAAATTTTTTCTTTCCGGGTCAACTAAAGTAGAAAGAAACAGGACTTAACTTGGTCCCCCTTCCTCCTTTGTTTCGTTTAAGATTTCACCCAAACCCGGTGTATTAATTACTTTTTCAACAATAGGGTCCCTTGACACATTTGGTGATGGGACATCATCCTCATCACTCTCATTACCCGTAATATCCTCAACCACCCCTTCAACCAAACCAGTTCCAAATTTGCTTTAAATTCTTTACCGCTGCGTAAAACACTTACATGGTTAACATTAATATTACGCGAAGTATTGTGAGAGGGGTTTACCTTTGTGTCACTCGGAAGTTGACCCTTACCTTTTTAAGTTCGCTACTCGGATCGACTTGACCCATTTGTGTGGTGAGCGCTTGGATACTTTTGTCACGGACTTCATCCTTTTGCATATGAGCTTCGTCGAGTTGATTCCTCCGTTGCATGTCTTGTTGCATCATTTGGAGCATATCCATAACCTCGTTGCCGCTCGATGAAGTTTGACCCACATTTCACTTTGGTCACCCCCTTGTTGAAATTGACCTTGATACCCTTGACCATTTCCGCCCCTAAAATTCCCTTGATTATATTGTGGACGAGGAGCAAAACTCCGTTGAGCTCCTTGAAAATTAGGGTTGGCTTGATTCGCCAGGTTCCCATAGTGGAAATTTGGATGATTCCATAACCCGGGGTGGTACGTGTTGGAATTCATGTTGAAGTTTTGACCACCCCCTCCAATTGCATTCACTTCCTAGACTTGATTTGCACTTACTCCCACCAAGCATACCTCTGCTGCATGACCTAGTTCATTACAGTTAGTACAAACATTATATACCTGATTTGACGCTTGTGCTTCTCCATCCTCCACCGCATACACTTGAGGTCTTGTGATTACATGTCTAGCCCGCCTTGACGATTGTGCTTTCCTTTTTGATATGACCGCCATTTGCTCTAGAAATGCCCAATCGTCTTGCTCAAAGTTCGTTCCAAATGTACCATTTGTGATAGACATCAAATCACGAGCATCCTCCGAGCTCAACCCTTCGTGGAACGCATTCAACAACTCCCACAATGCTATGCCGTGATGAGGGCAATTCTTCAACATCATGTTGAATCTTTCAAATGCCTCATGAAACATTTCACCTTGTTGTTGTTGGAAACTACGTAAACTTCGCCTTGCTTCATTTGTCTTTTGGGCCGTAAAAAATTCTTCAAGAAACCTTTGTTGCATATTAGCCCAAGTATAAATCGATGCGGACGGTAGAGTATGAAATCACCTCTTTGCCTTATCTCCCAGCGAAAACTGAAACAATACCAATTTAACATCATTCGTAGAAAACCCTTGCCCCCCGATGGTGTTGCAAATGGAATCATATGTTTCAAATGGAAGTACGGTTCCTCCGTTGCTAGACCCTTGTACTTCAGCAAGCTTTATAATGCGGTCGTCCTAACCTCAAATGTTCTCCCATCTGGGCGTTGTGGTATCACTACCGGAGAAGGATTATTAGTAATAACCGGACTGAAATGTGCTTCAACCCCCTTACTACCTCTCGATGATGTCTTCGCGGAACACATAAAGGTACTCTTGGTCAACCCGCGTAACCCTGTCTTAACCCTTGAGGTACGAAGTGTTGTTGATGCAACGGTCTTTGAAATTGCGGTTGTTGATGTTGACCTTGGACTTGTTGTAAAGGCATTGGTTGCTGGAATGGTGGTCCTTGAGGACGAACTTGTTGCACCCCTGTAGGTTGCCTAACCATCTCTTGTACTTGTTCCACTGCTTGCCTTTGTGGGGAACTCATTCCCCCTTGCGGTCCCAAGTTACCTCCATCACCCCCATAATAATAACCTTCATCTTCATACCCTCCGAATTCTTCTTCATTACCATCATCACACCCATCTCCTCCTACACCCGATGTTTGCACAAACTGTGAGGAAGGATTATGGAAACCAAGTTGGGTTGGTGGTTGAAATGTGGAGGAGTTACAGATAACGATTGAACTTGGTAAAGTTTGACTTGGCAATGGTTGTTGAGTGGATGATGATTGATCGGAGGTTGGAAAAAAGGATGAGAATGGTGGAACCATTGATGTGGTATTGGGAGGGTTGACTTCATGTGTTGAGGGTGGATTGGTGGTAGGTATTGGTGGAGGTGTAGATGGTGTTGTTTGGCTTGTGGTAGTAGGTAATGATTCCATGATGTTGAGTGGTGTTATTGGTGTAGTAGGTGTAGTTGGCGACCCAATAATATTGTTCTCTCGTAACAAAACCCCGTTGCGTTGTAAGGTTCGTTCAATCTCCGGATCAAATACCAATGGTGATAGCTTGTTAGAGCCTCTAGTATGCATACACCTGTAAGATCCTGCACACTAACACAACCAGCGTAAACCTGGAAAAATAACAAACTATACTAGCTCAAAATAACACACGTTGCACACAATTCCCTGGCAACGACGCCAAAATTTGACGTGAAGTCATTGTCTCACTCAAATTTAATCCAAATACTGCTACTAGTTAGCGGTAAGTGGGTATCGAACACAAGGAATTGTGAAAATTGTGCTATCAAAAGGTTGTGCCACTTTAACTAATTACCTAATTTGCAAGAAATTAATTTCAGAATTGGTTGATGTTTTAACTACTAAGACTCAAAGATTGATGTTTATAACAGATTTAAAGGGAAGTGATCATCTTCAGTTTCCGGTTCAAAAACGCATGTGTTTCAATTTAACTAGAAAGAGTCACATAGACATGACTCGTGATTGATTAACTATTTGTGATAAAAGGGAACCAAGTACTCGGATTATTACAATGCGAGGTCGTTACCCGATGACCAATTGAATAATATCCAACCCGTAAACCTTCCCGTGATATCTCGATTGTCAACAACACCAAGAACGTACGAAACAAGCAATGAGTAAAATATCAATCAACAATTTACAAACAATCAGTCAACACCATAACAACCATAATATAGCAATTATTCTAGAAAACATAAATTGAAACAGAATTGTTCAACAAACCTTCCACAAAAGATGATCACCAAGAATTCTAGCCTCTCATGTTCTTGCAATCAAACATACTTCAAATGTTTTGTTCATACGAATCAAAAACACCAAAATAATGTTTAGAACTTGTTTAGAATCAATAAGAACACTCAAAATCGCCCCTTTTTGCCCTGCTGTTCGTCTCCAATCATTGGCCATTTGAAAAGTCTCACCAAAGACCTTTAAAATAGGCAGTTACACATTCCCGTAGCTCACCACCGTAAGCTACGGTGCCCACTGTAGCTTACGGTGGGCAATAAATTCCTTACGGTGGTAAGCCACTGTCTTACGGTGGGAATTGAAGGGGGATTCCACCGTAAGCTACGGCGCCCACCGTAGCTTACGGTGGTCAGCTGGATTTCCCATTTTGCCCCTTGTTCAATCTCTCGAGTCCACATCTTCAATTAGCCACTTGCAAGTCCCCGAAAAACACGTTTAAACTCCCTCGTTGTGCTCTTCGGTACCTGCAAAGCCATACACACCATAGACATCAAATCGTAACAATTAAACCGTTTAAAGGTGGAATATCTATCGTTTTATCGCACTTACGGGTTATCCAAAAGACCACCCGTCACCAATACTCTATTCAATCTATAGCATGCAGATGCCATGGTTTCGCTCCAAAAACTAACTAACAGTTTTGAATCGGCGAACATGGTTCTTGCTGTCTCTATCAGGGTTCTGTTTTTTTGCGTTCAGCGACACCATTTTGTTGTGGGGTATATGGTCATTGAATTCATGCAAGATTTCCTTCACATTGCAAAACTCTAACATCCTATTGTTCTTAAAGTCTGTACCGTTGTCACTTCTTATACGTCGAATTGATAAGTGGTACGGGTTCTCCGATTTCCGGAACAAGATCATCAGACTCTCAAAAGTTTCATCTTTGCTTTCTAAGAACATCAGCCACGAAAATCTTGAATAATCATTAGTAACAATGAGACAATATAGATCTCCTAAGATACTTTGAACATTGACTGGTCTAAAGAGATTCATGTGTAGTCTCTCTAGCGGGAGCTTAATTTAGTTCAGGAGCTTCCTTGGATGCGACTTTTTATGTTCTTTACCCTTTTTGCAACTTATGTAGTCATTCAAGTGAAAACTCTTTAAATTGACCCCCTCCACTAGATTGTTGTGTACTAAGAAGTTCATCTTTCGGAGATGAATGTGCCCCATCTTCCTATGCAACATGATTGATTCTTTCTCTGTTGCTCTGGAAACAAAACATTGTGCGGTTTTCGTCGTTGTTTTCGCAAAGCTCATGTCTAAGACATACAAGTCGTTTTCTCGGGGAGCACGCATCAAGATCCACTCCTCCGGAATATGGAATCCTTGCTTTAGAATGAGTCATTCTTGATCAGTGAAGTGTGTTGTGAATTTTTTATCACAAATCTGATAGATACTCAGTAAGATGTTCTCTAACTCCGCTATGTAGTTGACTTTATCGAATGACACCACACCATTGGTTAGAATTCCTATACCTACTATTCTCCCACCTTGGTTACCAGCAAACCCAACGTAGCTTCCTCGGATTGATTTAACATCGTACATGAGAGCCAACATTCCTGTCATGTACCGAGACACTCCACTATTCATTATCCACTTGAAAAGTATTGATCTTGGGAGCCCCCGCACATGCACTTAAACAATTATTTGAATAGCAAGACCTAACCCTTTAGGTCTTGGGTGGGTTTGGGTTTTCAACTATTGATTCACAGACACTATCTTTCTTTGTTTCAACTTTCTTCAAACTTTTCGTACAAACTTTTCATCAACCATAGTTGGAACAGATTTTTAGTCCTCTTCAGAAGATGATTTTTATTTAATCACCCATGTTTGATTCTTTGATAAAGCATTTTTGGGTTATTATTTTAAATCTTTTTGTTCCTTTTTGATTGATGATTCACCAGCCTTTTCAATTGAAATTTTAAGATTTGCTGGTTTCACATTATTGTTAGATTCATTGTTTCGTTTAAGAATCTGAGTAGGAACAAACATTGGGGATTTTTTTTTACATCCTCTGAAGTTTTCTTAACACTGTAAACAGATTTAGAGATATTTTGTGGGCACTGTCTAGCGATATGTCCAACTTGACTGCATTTAAAGCATGTCCTACTGTCATTTCTAACAGAGGATCTCACATGACCGGTTCACGGCATTGTTTTTCAGCATAAAATTCTTTATTTGATAGTTCTCTTCACAATTTCTCTTTTTCATTTTATGAGCTTGTGCCAAAAACAAAAGTTTATATTCTTTAAAACCTTTGATTTTCCAAACTTGTTCTTATTTCTCTTAACATACCGCAAACCTTTCATGCTCTCATCATAGTTATTTCTTTATTTCTTAGAATAAGAGCGTTTAGGTTTAGAATAGTAAGATGCATTTAGATTATCAAGATCAAACATACTAACTTCAATCAATTTGAACACTTATCAACTTTATCCAGATTCACATTCTGAATTGGAAATTCTTCATTAGAATATAGCTTGTCAAATCCGTTCATTTTGTACACAACAATATTAGGATCATCATTCAAACTTTGTTCCGTTTTCTGAATATAATTTTTGAAAACTTTCTTCATTTTCAGAACGTGAATTTGAATTTGTTTTCTCAATATTCGAATCAACACTCTCAAATTCAGTGCTTTCACAGTCATTTTCCAAAAAAATTTTAACTTCTTACTCGCAATCATTTTCAGACTTGGTGTAGATGTATCGATGTTTTCACGCAGCTCATTTTCTTTTCAGTTTCAAATTGAGTGCCTTTTCCACCTCGTCGGTCTTTTTCCTGGAATAACTGTTCCACATAAGGGGTGGAACTTGATAATAACCCATACCCTTGTTCTGATAACCAGTCTCATTTTCTTCCTTTTCAATTTTTTCATTCGGTTTAGGAAAATATGATCAATCACATAAGAACTTGTTAAATAACTGATCAGCAACTTATTAACCCATTCCAATTCAATTCTAATTGTTTCTAGCTCACTTTTTAGTTTAGCAATCGTGTCAATGTGAATATTTATATCCATTTGTTTATCCATGTCCGTTGCAATTAGCATTAAAAGTGTAGCATTGTCTTCCCTACTAGCATCTCGCTATTGGTTAATCATTCTGCTCAGTTTATCATAAGCTTCTTTTGTTTCTTTAAAATCACTTGACGGGTTATCAGTATGTTGTTTAAGTTCTTTATATTTTTTTTATCTTTTTCCGAACATTCTTTGCATGGCTCCAAGCACTTCATGCATTGTTTTTCGATTTCTTTCATCTCACTCTTACCCTCCTCTTTGACCGACTCATTCTCACCCTTCTGAACTTTTTAAGAAATTTCCTCTTGTAGTTGTGCCATCATAGCTTTGTCGGCAATTTCTTTGAGATTTTCTACGTTCATTTCTTTGTTGACATCAATTATATCTTCTACTGGCTTCTTGATTTCTTCATTAGTTGGTGTCATCTGATATTGGCTTGATCCTCCAAAGAAACCTACAAAAGATTTATAAACATCAGGTGGAATGACAAATTTAAAAGCATTATGAAAGATGTCCTGTTAAGCACTCTGATCATAATAGTATGCATCAGAACTTTGTATGGAGTTTCAGCAAAGGTAACTTCTGCACAATCTTCACTTGAAGCTTCTTCGACCACTTCTTCTACAACTGGTTCGGGTTCTTTAATGATTTCTGCTAGCAGTGCAAGGCTTTCTGTCTTCGGAATGAAATTGTTCCAATTGAAGCCTTCATCTTCCTGAGAGACCATAAGAGCTTTATCCTTCGATTTTGCCAAACCATCCTCGATTTGGATTAGCTTTGTCGTGCTTTGAGGTTGTGGAGAAGGTCAGTGATATATGCTTTCTTGTAGTAGTCGTCACCGAATGGATTGTGGTTTCCATGTACTTCTCGATTCGGACACTCTCATTTATAATGGCCCTTCTCATGGCACTTCAAGGATGTAACCTTTGCTTTGTCAAACCCTAGCTTTGCATCCAGACCACCCAGACTGTTTCTTCCTGTAATTTCCATAAATCGTTGAGCTCGGCGAACAACGCTAGCCATACAACATTTAATGTCAATGAGCTCTAACTCTTCTAGATCGATCTAATTGTAATCCTCCTTTGTTATATTAGATAACTGATCTTTTTCTGCTACTAGGCTCTCGTACGATTCTAAGACAAAGGTAAGTAGAGCCATGTGCTGTTTGGCCATAGTCTTAGTAAAGTCTTGAGCATTTTCGAGGTTTACAACTATATTGCATTGCAAAATTCGTTGGTTTGAGTTGTTTTGGTTGTTCTGGCTGATGTTGTATTTGTTCGAACTCTTGGAAGATTGAGGTGTTTGTGGGGTGTTTGGATCACAACTTGGAAATGAGGGCAACTCGCTGCTACTGCTTGAATAATTTGAAGAAGCATTTGACGAATTCTCTACACTAAAGGCAGTCTGAATTTTCGGACTTTGATTGTTGGCTATTGGACTTCCATTGAAATCCAGATTCACATCTTGTTGAGCGTGTGCGCTTCTTGTCTTAGCCACCTTCTGAAGCTCTAATTCACGACCCTCGAGTTTCTCAATAAACATTGCCAAACTCATAGCGTTGTTGTAATCTGGACTGTTCTTTAAGATCATCAAGTAGGTTGACCATTCTCCTTCTAGTGAAGAATCAACCAATTTATCAACTAGCTCTTCATTCTCTTTGCTAACACCTAATCTCTTCATTTCAACGACTAGATCCTTTTAACGAGTTGAAGATATCAAATTTTTTCTAAGCAAAGCTTGTTTACTCTTTATCATCTGGTTGCTACCTTGGAACTTTACTTTTAACGCGTTCTATATTAACTGAGCATATCCCTGATGTTGTAGCAATGTGAAGATATCCTCTTTGATCGCTTGTTGCAAAATATTCATCATTTTCTTTTCCTGAGTAAACATTTCTTTTCCTTGTTGAGTAAACTGCATGATGCCTTTTTCAAGACCATTCTCTCTAGTTGGAGCCAACATACCCTTCCTCAGTAGCATACCAACACTCCAGATAATTTTTCTGCACCCAGTTCTCTAAACATTCGTGCCAAGCATTGCGTTCTTCTAAATTCTTCAACTTGGGCGGCTTTGTTATCATTCGCATCTCGTTGTCAAGACTTAAGTTCTGAACGACTGATGTTGAGGCCATCGTGGCAAAGGCGTTGTAGAATTCGTTTTCCATTTCGTCTGAAAAATTGATCAAAAATAACTTTGTGCGAAGTAAATCCTCGTGCGAAGTGGTCACTTCGTACGAAATAAAAACAAATCAACAATTCAGATATCAGTTTGTACGGAGGTAAACCAAAACTGATATCTAATATCGATCTTCGTGCGAATGTAGATTTTTAATTTTGACAGAATTTCACTTCGTACGAAGGTAAGTTTATTTTTGTGCGAAGTGGGTAAGTTCAAAATTTCACGTTTGTCGTTGATTTTATCATGATTCAGATTGATTTTAGGTCCAATTCTTTCAAGGATTTGTTAGAAGTAGATTTTAAGTGTTTCTTGAAAAATTTAGCCCATTTTGACCGTTAATTTCGTGTAAAATGATAAAAAGAATGAAAAATGAGTAGAAGAGAAGTGTGAGATTGTTGAACCTTGATGATTGTCTTCAAATCAGGCCTCCATGCTCTAATACCACTTGTGAGGATCTGCTTTCATTCATAAGCTATGGTCCTAATTTTTTTATCCTAATCTGAAATGTGCGAAATTCATTTTAGATTAGTGACAATAGTTCAAGATTACTTTTCAACTTCAATGTTTCATTAATATTCAAACATTTACAGCCTGAAACAAATCCGACAGGGCTTTACCTCATTTTGCACCAAAAAACTGTTACATACAATCAAGACAAGAATCTATATATAGACATCTTAGTTCGTGCGAACTTGACACTCTATCTTCATACAAAGTATGTTACTTTCGTACGAAGTACACCATTACATATAAAAAACTAACATTTAGCCATGTTACATGACACGAACATGACTCAAAGACGTAGCCATCAGACATTTGTATCAACATACGTAATAATTACATCCTCGTCAGCACCCTTCTAAAACTCTACCACGAAGCGCGGGCTCCAAAACTAGTTATTAGAAAATACAACTTAATAATTACTGTAGTTTTGTGCTAAAGAAGAAGATCAAAATTACAATTTTACCATACGTTAAAAATTACACTTCAACAATACTAGGCCACGTGGCAGATGAAGGTTCTTTTTCGTTTTATGTTTTTTTTTGAACGGCAACAACACAAAAACATAGAGAGAGAGAGAGAGCCAACAAGAAATTGGAGATATAACACAAAAACATAAACAAAACGAAACAACGTTACATAAACTCGATGATCTCAAAAACTTTCCATTTATCCCATTGAATAGACTTCATCTTTGTCCGATTGTTTATCCATTCGTACACATCCTCCTTATGGACGAAGTTATCTTCGAAGACTTTTAAGTTTCTTGCATTCCATAGCCTCCATACCGTTGCCATAGTACCAGTATAAACAATCCTCTTCTAGTTTTTGCTACCTGGACACTCCTTAACATAACCCACCAGCTCTTTTAAAGAGCTAAAGTTTAGAGGGAATTAAATACGCATCCAGGTCAAGATGTTCCACCACAAACATTTGGCCCACAAACAGTTAACAAATAAATGATCGGTTGTCTCTTTGCTCAGGCCACATCTCAGACACAACAGATCTTGAACCGGAATGCCTCTACGTCATAACTCCTCTTTCGCAGCCACTTTTCCATATATAGCACACCACAAAAGAAAGTTGTACTTGGGAGTGGCCCAAGAATTCCAACAGAAATCCCAGCCGTCGTTCAGATCTTGAGAGCCGACTTCCTAGATCTCTAGTCGAATCTGTAACCGATAACTTGTCCCCAAAATTATTACACAACTTCCACTCATCCCTGCATGTTTTCAAAACAACCTGCTGTAATTTTTGTATCAAATCTCCAACTTGCAACCATTCTGTCGCTGTGTTCAAGTCATAATCCTATTCCCATTTCCATAGATTGTTGCCCCCATCACGACGCACATTCTCCACCACAGTAGCATTTTTGTTCTTAACCAAACGATATATATCCGGGTATATCTCTTTTAAAGGTTGCTGAACCAGCCAAACTTTCCTTCCAAAACCTGATGTTCGAGCCATCTCCCAATTCCGCGATTAATTTATCTTGTATGTTAATACTATACTTAAAAAATTCCACATCCATGCTACCAATATCTATCCAACTTCCCGGTATGGATTTTTTTAGAAGTATTAAGAGATTGTCTTTTTTTGTCTTATGGATTGTCACGACCACGGGAGCCCAAAGTTGGGTTAGGTCGATTTATATCTCCACCACCACTTTACCAACATGGCATGGTTGAAGTCTTTGATATCGCCAAGCCCAAAACCGCCATTTCGTTTGGATCTAATATTTTTTCCCATCGCACCCACCTTATTTTGTGACCGTGCTCAATTTGCCCAACACAAAATCCCTCCTTATCTTTTCTAGCTTGTTGATAATACACTTGGGGGCTGCGAAAAAAGAAAGGAAGTAAGATCGTAGACTCCCTAGAACCACCTTAGCCAAGGTCATCCTTCCCGCAAAAGAGAGATATATCGCTTTCCATTTAGATAGATTATTTTGGAATCTTTCTATGATGGTTGCCAAAATCTCGCCCTTTTCATGTTAATTCCAATTAGAATTCCCACACTTATTTCCCCGCTTACGAAAAATTCATGCATCATAGCCATGACCACATGTTTTAGCTGCTCCCAGAAAATCTTATAAAATTTCATCGAAAACTCGTCCGGACCCGGGGCCTTCCCACCATCACAGTTTTTTATCGTCTTTTGCACTTCGCTTTCAGAAAACGTCATGCATAAAGCGGTAGGTTGCTGCTCAGAGATACACGACAACCTAATATTAGTAAACTTGGGCCTTCATCTAATGGGCTCAGTGAAATGACGTTTGAACCAATTTTTCGCCTCTTCTTTCAATTCGACCGGATCGACTACCCATCTACCATTCAAATCTAGGCTGTTGATTCGATTTTGGGCTATATTTACATTCATCACCCCATGAAAGAACGGAGAGTTCTCGTCGCCAAATTTGATCCAGTTTACTCGAGCTTTTTGTTGTAGATTTTTAGCCTTTTCAGCTTCAGATTCTTTATCTTTACTCGTAACTCCGCCTTAGTCTTCTTATCTACATCAAACAATAATTTGTCTCGGCTTTTCTCTCAATGTCTTCTACAATTTTCAACATATCAACAGAGTCTTTTTCTTCAGCCGCTTTCTTCTCTCCCCTCCATTTTTTAATACCACCCTTAATATTTTTCAATGTCTTAGCCAAAACGACATCATTTTTGTCCACTGTGTTAATATTGCTCACATTTTTTCCAACAATTTCCACCAGCTTCTCTTCCCCAATCCATGAATTAAAGAACTTAAAAGGGATAGCCCCATAGTCAACGGTGAAGCATGATAGGGACAAAGGACAACGGTCTGAAAGACCTCTTTTATGCACCTCAACTTTGGCTAGAGGCCATTTGGACATAAAGGAATCACAAACTAAGAATATGTCCAACATACTCATCTTTACCTCCGCATTACCCAAGATAGAAGTGAACTTACCTCCAGTCAACAGATACTCGAGAAGGCCTGCTCTGTTGATTAACCCATTGAATGCAGCCGTAGCACCTGGTTTGAATCCTGAATTAACCCGTCCATCCTCCGATCGCGCATCGTTAAAATCACCAAAGACCACCCACGGTCCGTCAAACTGATTGAAAATCTCGGTAATTTCCTCCCATAGCGAGTGTCTACTGATCGTTTGGAGCATGTAGATTCACAGTATTTAATTTTTCATTCACCCCCACAATCTTTCCCATTACCAACAAAATTCGTTGTCTTTAAAATACGACATCTTCCGTAAACACATCCGGGTTCCACAACGAGGCAAGGCCTCTAGATCTGCCCACTGAATCCACGGTGACACCCTTCATTGCAGTTCTATCCCAAAATCGTCGTAAGCCCCTTCTGTCATCCCCACCTGACGAGTCTCCTGTAAGCCTAAAAAATTGTAGTTTAATTTTTTCTTCAAATCTCGCACCCAACCCGGCTTGTTTTGTTCGGTAACCCCATTAATGTTCAACGAAATAAAATTCATTGAGTACGATTGTATTTGTTTTCCCCATTCACTAATTTCTTCATATGGTTCCTAAAACCATCCACTTCAATTCCAAGGCAGGACCCATATCTTAAGGTTTCATTGACTTCTTTATCGAACTCTTGTTGAACCATGGTATCTCAAGTCTCTTCTTCTTCTGAACTAGATCCCTTCTCTTTCCGATTCTCCCGGAGAATAGCCCTTCTCTCCTCAGCCACCATTCTAATAATCTTTTCGATGTTGAAGGGGTCTGAATCTTCAATCTCCGCATTTGCATTCAGGTCTGGGGTCTTATATAAACTAGCCACTTCCCTCTTTTCTTCTGTTTTTGTTTGGGTCTGGTTATAATGTAACTGGGCTTGGTATCAGGATTAATAAACCTACTTATAGGAGGATAGGCTCAACATTTTCCTGGAATGGCCCCATCACTTCTCTCTTCACTTCCTGGCTTGGCCCCACTAAATCTTCTTCTCGTGCTCATCAGCAGCTGCCTTGCCCAACTCCCTAAGTGATTTCATCCCCTGCTCGTTAGAAATAACCTTGGGAATTGTGTTGCCGGTTGGACTCTGCATGAAAAACCGTTAACTTCCCAACATACAACCCCTCGTTCCCTGACACTATTGCCTTCGGAGTACTTGTACGAAACCGGTGCTACCGGAGAAGGCGTTTCCGGTGTCCCGTCATCCAAAAAGCTAGAAGCAACTGGCCAGCAATTTCTTCTACCCAAACCTTTATCTCATGCTCCCGCCACGTAAGAGTTAAATCGAAGGAAATGCGTTTCCCGGTATTAACAAGAATAGCCATTCTGTCTTCTAATACATTGCTATTGTCCGGGGAGGCTTCAGATTCAAGAAGCCTTCCGCACCTCTCCCCTATCCAGTATAACACATGCCTATTCCATAGGGTATTAGGGACCCCAAGAACTTTGATCCAAGCTACTCTTTCGAATAATAGTGGGATGCCCTCCCAAAGGTAACAATCTCAAGAACCATTCCTCAACCCTTGTTCTTACAAACTCTTCAGCCACTTCTTTGTTAATAAACGAAATTAGAACTTTTAGGCCACCTGGATATCTCAGCTCTGGGCCATCCTCAACAACGTATGTAAGAAGGTTTTTAAGATTGTTTAGAATATCAATATCCTTACACTCTCCTACCAAGGACTTGTATTCCCGTTGCTTTTTGCCTCAGTATTCAACAGAGGTAGCTCCACTATTATACCGGGGTTACTGTCATGTTGGAGAATTACAAAGTTATCATAAGTTCTTCCATCTTTTTCGCTAATTTGTCTCTTACTCTCTTCTTTCTTGGTCTCTTGTTCTGGTTCCACCATCTTCAATCTGGAAAAAACCGACACCCTTTCTCCTGCTGATTCAACTGATGTCTTGGAACCATCCCTGTTGAATCTAGCCGGATTTACTCCAATCACCGTGCCGTTAATGGTCATCTCCTTTATTGCCTTCACCCATCCTTCCACGTTCCCGACTCTTGAAAGCTTGATGAATCCAAATCTGTTTGCCTCCCCATCTCTCTTCCAAGGAACTAAAGCATCTTCAAGATTATCGAAATGACAAAACGCCTTCCATAGTCGTCAGGGAAATTCGAGATGAAGAAGGTTGTTGCATTACGAAGTCTGTATTCCCTTCTGTTGAATCTTTTTTCTTGTCTCACCTCCTTTCTACTAAGAACCTGGTGCCAACGTAATTCTTTTTGGTACCTCCGCTCCTTAATCTTGGTTTGTTCTTCTTGCTTACGTCTTCTAAGGTCTTGTAACGCCGCCGGATCCTGTCGTTCTTCTTGTCTGTTGGTCTTCTCACCCCACCCACTCTGTTTTGCTCTCCTCGTTGACAGACCGAGAGGGATACAAAGAGTCAAAGATTGTGTTATGCTTAATTTATTTTTTACTTTTTAATTCTTTTGCATGTTATAAGTAAATCAAAATCATGTTCAAATGGTTTTGGGAAACCACCCTTATGTTTTTGGGCAAGAGGGGAGAATGAGAGGAGAAATGACATGGCATATTATGATTGGCTTGGTGAAAATTTTCCCCTACCACCCTTATACATACAATATATTTAGTGTGTATCATAAAATCTATTTTCTGGTAGATAAATAAACGATAAGTACTCTTTTTTCATTTTGATAAAACACAAACATGTTGGTGCTACAAAAATTTTTGTTTCTGTTTTTTTTTCATTTTCAGTCACACACTTATAATTTAAATAACTTACATTCGTTAATTATATAGGTTGCTAGTATTGTACAGGTAACGAAATGAATCAGGCCGGTATCAATCGAACATCGTCGTTAGCGATATTTTTTTTTATTGTTTTCGATCGATGTAAAACACATGTCGATATTCTTTTGATCATATCACGGCTCGGATTCAGAATTTATAGCAAGTGTTGGTACCATAACGAAGCGAACTGATAATGAACGATTTCCAGTCTTTAACGTTATTTTTATCATTGTGTCTATATTTTCATTTAAAATTTGTTAAAAATCAGGTCGCCCCCGCCACGAACCGTAGGTGTAATCCACTAATTAGCAATTAAAGATTAACACCGAGCATAGTCTGCTACATCGTTTAAGAAAAAATGAGATCATGCAACCTAATTGAAATGTAGCATAATATTTATCCCAAATACAAATTTTCTTTATCTTCTATATTTTCATGTTCATACAACACACCACTTGTGATGGATAGACGGATTAGATACATGCTTATTATGATTAATAATAACAATTAACTATACTTTTTAAACTTTTTGGGTTATATAAATATGATTTTAAAAACATGGAGGAAGTAAGACAGATAAAACATTTTATAGGATATTTCTAACTATCGTGTTTTGGTTTATAAATATATCACTTGATAGAAGTAAATAGAATGAAATCTGAAATCCAAACACACCTTACTAGTTATATTATTATATAACCCTATACAAGATACATAATTATATTCCTAGAAAAGAAAAACCACAACAATCTTTCTTAAGATCCATGAAGTGACTCATTAATTGACCCATAGCATATGAACAAAAAGTATCAATCAAACCATCAACCAATCTTTTCTGGTACATCAGGATCAATTTCTAGTTCTTCCAAATAAGATGGTGCTTCTAGGTTATTGGCCTCATTTGATGCTGCCTCTGAGTTCATTAACTTCCGGCTTTTGTCCACAATCGCCAACAAACTAATCTTATTTAGTTAGATATGAAAAGTACTATGTTGGAGTGGAACGCAGATGCTCTGTAATTTCAGCTTAGCGGTATCGATTTTACACATAGTAGGATGAGGATCAAACAAACATTGTAAGTAATAGTTAAAATAGGCCAACTTTGATCAACCCACTAACATAAATTTCTCTAGTATTTTATTTTCCGTGACTTTTAAAGATAACGAACGAATGTATCAATAATTATTAAAAAAAGTTTATTAATATAATGAAAATCAAATTGTAAAATAAAATGATTTTTTAGGTTTTAACAAATACACTTTAGTGTCGTTTTCCACCCTTTTGGTGATACATTGTGTTTCATTTTTAAATCACTTTCCCTTGTTGGAAGGAAAGGTAATCTGAATCGACTTGTTTAAGAATAGCAAGATGAAATGACATTCCACAGGAATGCCTAAAATAATAACCACTTGAATGGTGAATTACCTGTATCTTATTATTTGGAGTTGAAGTTTTGATTTCTTAACGTTTTCAGGCTTTTCACTACTTTTTAGTATCATATTTTCAACCATGTTAGCCATGTTGACGATTGTATCCTTGAACCCATGTACTAAACATTTTATTTGATCTTCAAGGTTTGATAACCAAATGATCTTATTCTCTTGGTCTTGTTGCATTGTTTTCAACCGATTGTTGAACATTTTTAATTCCTATTAGTTTTAGATGTTTGCTTCTTCTCTTAATGTTCGCTAACAAATCATATCTCCCTCGTCGAAACCATAGATTTGCATATTCACGTCTCTCATGGCTAACCTTTTTGAAACCCTTGATGAAAAACAAGACCAAAGAATAGTTAGATACACAAGACATTATCTCCGTTTGGTTCATATAATTCGTTATATTTCGAAATAGAAAATGAAGTTTAAAAAAAAAAAGCAAAAATTCCATTTTGAAACCCTTTATCCGCCTAGCTCCCTTAAGCTCTTTTTAGACTTTTGATGTCAATCAACCAAAAAGTCAAACGCAGTTCCTTAAAATTTATATTTTAAATCCATAACTTCTACTTTTAACAATCAAAATACTGCATTAATACATTACACACTTACATATATGTTGAGTTGCGATTTGAAGCTACTAAAATTTACATGCTTGAAAATTGAAATACATAGGAAGAACATGAGTTGTGTACTTGTTAATGTCCCAAATGATGAAACTATCACAATTTTTGTGGTTCCAAGATATAAGATTGTCAACGTCTTCATTGGCCACCATGTTAAAGAGCTTTTGCAAGACATTTGGTATCACTATCACCAACGCCACAACCTACCACCCTCACCCCCATATCCGGTGTGCACTTTTTCTGCGAAGTCCATCAATGCTGTTAAACAATCAACATCACTCCTTGGCCCCTTTAATTGATCACTGATTAGTTGAAAATCTTTCATTATATCAATAACATGAATCCCCAAGTTAATATCATGAAAAGTTCTTTTTTTCCCAAAGGTCTCAGAAAAGGTGAATACAAGCTTGTTGATCATGCTTTTGGTAATAATTTATCGAATGTAGCTTTGAGTTCAATCGTAGGGACGCAAGGCTTGTTGATGACAATAGTTCCTTGGTTCTTCCGTTTGATGGTTTTTAAGCAGTGTAGTTTCCCTTGAAAATGTTCATCCTCGAACTCCAATTGATTCCATTCTTTCTTCTTGAAACCCTTTTGGAATCGAATTTAGACGTTTAATTTACAATCAAGTTATAAATAAAAATATCTAAAAAATGCATAGTAAAATTAAGAAATAACAATACTCACATAGTTATTCAGTTGAGAAATGAAGCTATCAAGACAATTAGTTCTAAAGTAACAAGGGAGAATCTGTGAGATAAAAAGTCGTTCTTTGGATATGATGAAGGTGGTGTGAGGCGAGCCCCAAGAAATGATGGAATTTGTCGCTTTATCGTCAACCATTGAGTATAGTTTGATCACGAACGGGCTACACCATGGTTGTCTTCTATCATCCCTCTCGTTTTATTAGCCATTGGACATCATGGTTCCAATCCCATTGTGGCATTGTGGCTAACACCACCATGATCACCAATTGCTTCAACATCACAAGCTATTTTGCTCAAACCACCACCATCACCGCTACCTATTTCTCCAAAGACATGACTAGTTACTTGCCCACAACCAACAACATTTCCTCCCACATTGCAACCACCATTTCCACCATGGTCATTAGCTTGTCTAGTTTCCATGGCACCACAATGCATGTGAACCATTAAACACATACACCTACTTTATATACAAATATATTCCGTTGGTTGTAGAGGGTACAATATTCTTATTCCCACACTATAAGTGAGAGAAAAGGCGAAGTATTATTATTTTATTCAACAAAAATATTTCAACTACTTAAAAATTGAGATAACTATTATCCTGTTTATCAAACTGTTTGCACCTGTCCTTTTGTATTTAAAAATTCTTCCTTTACATTATAGATAGAAGAATGATGGTTTTTAGTTAAGGTTAAAATTAAGAGTAAATTGCACAAAACATCCTTTATGTTTCCTCAAACTTGCAGGTTCCAGCCTTAATGTTTAAAAGTTGCTAAAAACAGCCTTTAAGTTTATTTTTGTTGCGGGTTCAATCCTTTACAGCTAACCACGTTATTTTCTTCAGTTTAGTCCCCTCACATGCTTAACACGTGAGGGCATATTTGTCATTTATAATTCCTCTTTTTATAAAACCCACAAAACCCAGAGTACCATTTTAATTCTTCATCCTCACCTTCAATTGAAACCCTACCCACAATTCTTCATCGCCAACCAGAGTCCCCTGAACTAAATCAACATGTGTAACATTAGGGAATCGAAAAAACAGCTGACCGGATATTAAAAAATACCCCTAGCAGATTCAACCACCGTTTCGACACCAAACAATTCGAGTTCCTCTGCGATTTATCCGGTTTGTGTGAAGCAATTGGTTACCGGTTTGTGGTGAATACTGAATAATAATTAATTACCGATTTGAATATGGCCGGTATGTGTTGTGGTGTTGTTGGTGAGTCGGAGACTCCGTCCACCGTTGAGCCGAGCGGTGTAGCTCGTCAATCGAGGCGTCGGCAGATGGAAATTCACCAGCTGAAGTTCCTAGCTGCTGCTGCGGCTTCTGATGTTGTTGCGCCTCTCCCGGAGAATAGTAAAAAGCGGAGGAAGGTTGAGAGTCTTGAGACCATTGATTGTGGCTTTGAATCTAAAGCTTTAAATTTGCCTGTTGAGTACGAGCAGGTAGTTCAGGTATGTGACAAGGAACTTAAAGAAGAAAATCGTATCGGATGCTTGTCGGAAACGGAGGCGGTGCTAAGTTTATTCAAACCAGAGACGAAGGCGGCTCTGCAAGAACAAAACCCACTTCTAATCATGTTCTTCTCTGCAAGAACAAAACCCACTTCTAACCAAACAACGTCTAAAGAATCACTTCAACACAATACTCTACAGAAAACATTGAACAGAGTGCGTGGACAGGGCGGTTAGAGACGGTCGTATAGAGACAGGGCGGCGGCGTGAGCAAGGCGGTGCCGGTAAGTGGACGTGGTGGAGGGAGGAGCCGGTGGAGCAGGGCGGTGGCAGAGGCGGTGGTGAGGAGCAGGTGGAGTGGTGGGGGAGGTCCGGTGGAGCAGGGGGTGGCTGAGGCGGTCGGTAGACAGGAGGGGTGGGGGCGAAAGGGCGCGGCGGTCGACAGGGTGGTGGGAAAGTGGAGAAGGAGATCGAACCGAATCGCTGATTGAAGGAGTAACAAAAGGATTGATGGTGTTTTCTTGCATGATTTTGGGTGTTTTGAAGAAGATGAAAACAGGGGAAGATAGGGTGCTCTGTTTTGGCTTTAATGGAGGAGAAGAAGAGTTGAGAGTTGAATGATGATTTAGGAGTCTACGTTACCGTCTGCGTTAACATGATGCCATTTAAATTGCACAAAACGTCCTTTAAGTATGAAATAGACGGTTTTACCTTCACATGGCTTGCATGTGATGCCATTTAACATGATTTAATAACTGGGTTAGTGATAAAGGATGAAACCCGTAACTAATTTAATCTTAAAGGATGTTTTTGGCAACTTTTAAACATTAAGGCTGGAACCAGCAAGATTGGTGAAACATAAAGGACGTTTTGTGCAATTTACTCTAAAATTAATTTACTTTATATGATTTTATAAAAATATATATATGAGCTTCTGAATTATTTGGCCCACAGAAAAAAAAATATATAATAACTTTTTAATTACTCTATGTAACCAAAAAATGAAAACTACAATAACTGTTGAATCATAATTTTCATTTTTCTCTTCAATATGGAATACACAAGAGTGTTAATATCAAACAAAAATACCAATTAAAATGGTCAGTTAATATTAATTGATTAGAATAGTAATTTTATATGTTGTTAAAAATAGTTGTAAATTTCATTACTTTACTCTTACTAGTAAGGATAATTAACTTCAACTAATTCGAAACGTATATCACTAAAAAATAAATAAATAAATAAATAAAATAATTAAGATGTGTGTATACATACATAGGGGGTTGAAATGGAAACACAATTAATCAAAGCATATTCGAAGCCCATAGTTCAATATACCTGATGATTACGTTACGACTAAAAGCAATTTAGATATTTGATAATTACCTTTAACTCTTGATATGTATATTTGCTATTTGCGAAGAAATGCCCATAACATAATAATTAAAAGCTTATAATAATACAGGTGGCAGTCGTTACTCGTATCTTTTGTACTTTCTACAATATCAAACATACATTGTGCCGACAAGTCACGGCAAGACAAATCTGATGGGAACATTTTTTTAACGGGCAACGAATCCTTCAAATAGATTACTAGCGAAATTCACCACATCGGGCTACGCTCGCCTCTGATCCGGGAAAACCCTCACCTAGGGCCGAAGCCCGTGAACACTCGCCCGAAGGCACGACAGTGCGATGAGGTAAAACCCGTTTAAATGATGGGAACATTGTCATTATGGTTTTTCTACCTGTACGCAATCGGTGCACAAGTTGCGTATAGCAACATAAAAAGGTAAAAATTTAGAAACTGAAATAGAGATGATGAAGTAAAGTAGGTTGTTGACAAAATGTAACTCGATGTTTGTAATTCGTAAATGAATAGAACGAAATGGGAAAACCGTTTGTTATATTTGGCACGAGTCCCTGCCAAAGATGAACCGCCTCATCCAGTCTGAGACCACCAACGACCTCGTACGCCAACTCACTTGCTTGTGTTAAGACGAAACATTTTCAATACACAGTGATCATAGGATTAATGAAGAGATTCAAACAAAAACGATTGTGTTTTTCAAACATTGATTTTATTCCCTAGTTAACAAATATAAATTCAATTGTAAATACACCATACTTTTCGGGTGCAGTTCTCAATGCTTTATTTGTTGTATGTTCATTTCTTATTTAGGAATATATATATATATATATATATATATATATATATATATATATATATATATATATGTACCTTGCATAAACCGAATACCATAGCCACTGAGAACTGTGCCCGATAGAGACCCAATCTCCAGGGAGTTGTGCAGCTGTTTGCTCTCTCCTCCTAATGGGGCAAATTGACCAAGATGTTTGTATCTACACACAACCAACCATACTTGTCTCAACATGTCATTTTCATTTTTTTCCAACTTCTGTGCATTTTTTCCATAGGTACCTGAAAGGACGGAAACGATGACGTCCCGACTCTCTGAAACGTATTGGACCTTCCGGATGTTTCTCACACTTGTCCATGCGGTTGAAACAATCTGCAAGGTAGGTGCCCTGCTGAGCTGCAACCTGCATATTGCCAAGCATGAAACAATTTAATCAGAATGCATGAAAAAACCGACATATATATTCGAGACAAGTATTCAGGTACTAGATTTGTTTTATTTTTCTATACCACCAATTTGTTTTTGTATATAAACTTTTTAAAATAATCTCTCTCTTTTTATCCTTATTATACTCACTTTTAGTTTACTAAATTTATGAGGTTATAATATTTAATGCTATTTTTTACATAAATCGGTATACCCATTACGCAACAGGTAATGAGAATTTGGGTACCCAGAGGGTATTGGACACGGTTTGTCAATTGGGTATGAGATTGGAGTTCCCAATACTTGTCTCACACCCGGCCCATTGCCACCATAGATGAGTATTCATGTAATAAGCGTCTCTTTCTTATTCATTGTTTTTTAAATTTCGTTTACCTGGGTGGTTGCCGGGAAATTCTTCACCTGAGAATCAACTTGAGATAATGCTGATTTAAATTCATCAACACTGATTTCTTTTACAGCGTCACCCTTAGTCTCTTTAGTAGATCAACAATGCTGCTCATATTCTTGTTCTTTAGATACAGTTGCACCTGAGGATATCGATCGCATATGTCATTAACCGCGTCTTGGAACTCTTTAACGGTCAATGTTCCAGACCGGTCCTTGTCAGCCTTTTCAAATATAGCTGAAATATCCTCCTGCCAATCAATCATTCAAAGTCAGCCTTCTTCTTATATATTGAAACAGAGTGACACATACATATGTATGATGATGTAAAGATTGAATGTACCATGACTTTATGCTGGTTTATCGTGGCACAATCTCCTAGTGCATATATGTCATTGGTCCCTTCAACTCGAAGCCATTCATCAGTAGCTAAAACACGTCGATTCGCCTATGAAGCACAAGACACGCATAACATTTCATAATTAATGATACTCAATAAAAATAACGAGTCTTTAGGACCTGCGCTCTGCGACAGGACCATTAAACATAAAAAAATAGACGTAAAAGCGTTAAATCACTTACGCGCGTTGCGTCGTGTTAACTCGCAAAATGTAAACCGACACAAAAACGAAATTTTAAAAATCTGAAAGGCGGTTCTCTTAAAAAATAATTAATAGTAAAAACAACATTTCTATTATTTTATAAACAATATTAGCAGAGATCGAGATTGTATATGTAATTAACTGAGATTAAGACGGGCCCATAAATTAGGTAAATTATAGTTATAAAAAATAAGTTAAATAACTATAGTTATAAAAAATAAGTTAAAAACAAATACATGCGTTCTATCTGTGTATTGTGCTATTAACTCTATAATATGTCAAACTTGGTCACAATTTTTTCCAACTAAAACATTATAGTTTAATATATTTAAATAAATGAGTATTATACGTTTTATCTGTGCATTGTGCTATTAACTTTATAATATTTGAAACATAGGTCACAGTTTTTTTCCCACTAAAACATTATAGTTTAACATATTTAAATAAATGTGTATTAAATCTATTATTTTATGTTACCGTGATATTGAATTTAATTATAAAATGATAGGTCTGAGTAAATGTAAAGTAAAAAATTAAAAACAAAGGCTTAAGATATTTAAAAATGTATTTGGCTTAGAGTAGAGAATCAAAAGAGAAATAGGTGTATTTGTGTGTAAGAGAAAGAGTGATACACTTCACAACCAAAAAAATATATGTATTTATTTAGTGAACAGTAATTTAGTGATACAAACTAAATTTGCAAATTAATAGTGGGGATAATTTAGTATATATATGGCCTAATAAATAAAGGTAAAAATTGAACAGTAATTTAGTGAGACAAACTAAATTTGCAAATTAATAGTGGGGATAATATGTAAACTCACCGCCTAAAGAAGAGACAATACCTGCCCGATTTCTTTCATAAAATCCAACACGACAGGACGAGTGTTGAAATTTCTTTATCTGAGACATTGACCACCATTGATCCTGTTTTCAAATCTATACCATCTCTATGGAACTTTTCTTCAGCGAAAGCCGTGATTCTTTTTGTCAAACCTGCAAACCAAAGGGTATTTGTAAGCACATACATATGGAATAAAGCTACACCCGGCAATTATGACCCATTCTTCAAGAAATTGCTTCAGTCAAAAACGAAGACTTGTGAGCGCAAAAAAAGGCCTTACATGTTCAGAATATGGTTAGTTGCCTCCAGAAGTGATATCTTCACAAAGTCTTTCACGGTTGGGTACAATTTAACCAAGTCCTCTGATACAAAATCATGAAGCTCAGCTGCAAACTCCACACCGGTTGGACCACCGCCCACAACAACAAACTGAAGCATCCTTTTCCTCTCATCATCACTCACATTAGGCATGCTCGCCTCTTCAAAGCAATCAATTACTTTCCTGCGAATCTTCTGCGCATCTTCAACTTCCTGAATTGGAATCCCCCTAAATCATTAGGATTATAGTAGACCAACATAACTCACTTATAGGATACATACACAAATGTCACGTGAATTACCTTCAAGTAGAGGCAGTTTTCTTCCACGCCAGGCGTGTTAAACGTATTCACACGAGCTCCCATGGCAACAACCAGGTAATCATAATCAACAACAAATTCTTCCTTGTCATTTTTAGTTGACCGGCAATACACTTTCTTCTTCTTTGCATCAATCTTATAGCATTCAGCTTCACAAAAGTCAACGTTTACCTTCTTCTGTTACAGGTCAGTTAACAAACATTGATACATGTTGCAAATGTTAATTGTCACACCGTGACTTATCTAATTTCCACACAAGAATATATAAACCACTTTAGTTACCTTTTTGACAATGTTGCGAATTGGTTCCACCACGCTGCGCGCTTCAACAGTGCCAACTGTTACGCTTGGTAGTAAAGGTGTAAATGCAAAGTAATTCCTTGGTGATATTACTTGGACATCATAAGAGGGGTTCTTAAGATTCCTCAAGAAACTTGTTCCAGCCCAACCAGTGCCAAGCACGACAACCTTCTTTTTCTGGTTACCCACATTATCATAATTTTCACTATTTGCCACTGAATAAGCCACAACACCCCCACCACTGAAATGATACATGTGTTGAAACCAATAAGTTCACGAACTAAACCATAAGACATGATAAATGAAGTAGTTAAGTATAGCTATATTAGAGAAGGTATTGTATTTGGCAAGAAGTAAAAACAGAACACACTTGTAGGGGTGTGCATCGACCGAACAGGACTATTGTATGCTAAGATGATGCATATGTTTACATTGCATGACCTTTCACAACACACACGAAATCTGTTACTTAGATGTTTCCATGCATAACCTATCACGGAACCTAGAAATTTTCGGTTTCAAGCCGGAACGAATTCACCCTCAAAACTAAGACCCATAACTGAACCGGATATTTTTAATCAGTCTGGTCCAGCCGCATTCTTCGCAGCCCTAGTAGAGTTATTACACACTTGAAACTTGAAACATTATGTTAGTGTGGTCCTGGCATGAAGAACCTTCATTGTGGGCTCTGATGTGCCTTATAGGTCTTCATGGTTCTGGTTATTAAGGGCAAGTTCGTTTAATAACCAATAATATGTTGATAACAATGAGGACCAATAATGCACTTGTATGTATTGCATTGAATAACAAAGGCAATTAATTAATTGTCTTGTGCAATGTCTCCAAAGCAATAGATTCAAATGCATTATAATATTCTCTAACATATTATTTATTAGTTATGTACCAAGCTACAAATGAGTTAAAGAGAAAAACAAAACCTTAAACACATTAAGCGTTAGTTGCACCAAATTAACCAAAATTAAATGATTCGATGCGACATCAACCTAAATTAGTAAGCACATGCAATATCAAATAAAACTCAAAACAAATCATGATATGAACCCGACGGTGTGCTGCTAAAGATCGTTAACGCGCCAGGCATGTCAGCATTATCAGCATATAAGTCATAGCATTGTAACATACCACGAAAAACATCTAGTTCATATCAAATCTGGATCTAATATACTTTAATACGGCAGTTCATAAAATATAAGAAAAAATAATGATAAACTAAAATCAAGCAAAACCTAATCGCATTCACACAACACAAAATAATAATAATAATAACACGTATGAATTAGTATACCTGAGTGCAAAAACAACTAGAAATTTCAAAAGAGACGGATGTTCACCAAACGTCCTAGAAAACCTCTCATACAAATTCAAACTCCCCATTTTCGCTTCAAAACTGAAAACAAAAAACATATCAGAATTCAGATCTAGACTTCTCAACTGCAAAAACACGTATCAAGAAGCGACGAAAGTTCTTACAAATTCAAAGAATTAATTCCAATGTGGACTCCTTGCTGCAATAACAACAACAAAATCAATGAAACAGTAACGATGAAGATTAATTTATTGATCTTAAATGCACATTATTATAAAATTAAAACAAATCAACACATTTCTTTTAGATACCAAAAATATTGTAGGGAGAAAGTGGTGAGTGGTTTAGTAGGATTTGGCGTGGGGACAAAGCGAATATGGATGCCTTGGAGAGAAAGTTTTCGGTCTTTCCTGGATTTCCGGGGTCATACCACGTGATCCGCATTTTTATTAAAATATATTATTCACCTCGTTGACCGATTTATTTGAGGGGAAGCTAAATAACATTATAATATTATATTAATTATATTATATATGTAACATTTTTAAAAACGGGTAACAGTGCCACCTGCATGATGACTGGATTTTGGGTTTTTTTTTCTTTTTAAGAAAATTAACAAAATCTTTTCCACAAAATTATCTATTATTATTATATCTATTATATGTGTAAGATTTGTTAAAACCGGTTAACAGTGCCACCTGCGTGATGGCTGGCTGGCTATTGAGTTATTTTTCTTTTACAAAACCAGCATTAATCTTTTTCACAAAAACAAAATTGTCTGTTATTATTATATCTATAACATTTACGATGTTGCGCGCCAGCCAGCTGCGGGCTGGCTAGCTATTGACTTATTTTTTTCTTTTGTTTCTCTCCACGTATCACCCTCTTCAGATCTCATTTTTCCAAACCCTTCAGCTACCACAAACACCACCTACATAACAATTAGGTTTCACATCTGCAAGCAAACTCAGGTGGCAGTGGCGGTTTGGCGGTTGTGTTGTAGAGAGAGAGAGAGAGAGAGAGAGAGAATTGTTGACACTGTCTCTCGACGTGAGTGGTTACCACCGGTCTTTAGCCTTCGCAGCCGCGCCATCATGGATATCCTCCAGGTGGGCTTCGTCGTTTTCTGAACCATCGGATTTGTCAACCGTTGCTGGAAAAAGACATCAAAATCGGATGAACTAACTTAGATGGCCCTCACCCACCTTAAATTCGCCGATCTTCATGACAATTGGACATGCAGGTGCAAAGTGGGTGCGTGAAACCTTCGCCGGAAGTCTAGCCGTTGTCGCCAGAGCCGTCAAAGATGGGGCTGGGTCTCCTACAACCTTCGTCGCCTTAACCTCATTCAGACCTATGATATAGTGATCGGTTCACACAGACTCGGTTGACCAGTCAACGGTTTCAATTTCAAATAATTCGGCGGTTTTGCCAGCAAAGAAAAGGCAACAATGTCACACCCCCTGTAATTCCTTCACATCAGAGCAGGGCGTGAACTAAACTGGTATCTTCATTGCACAGTGGAAGTAAACGTGAGTGCTAAGACTTCTAATAAGTGAACGCCTACTAAGTACTCGAGTCCCCATGGGTTCCACTATTTCAATTGTGCCATACTTGTAATCATAACATGAGAAAGAACATGCGAAAAGTCAACATAAAGTTGGCGAGTTCATGGTTTGTTTGTTTTCGTTTCAAATGAATCTTAAAACATTTGAAAATCTTTCATTCGATAAACCGGTTTGTGGGATCATAGTATCCCAAAACATTTGAAATGTCGTATCTATATGCATGAATTGAAATGTTTTCCATGCTGTTTGTAAACCAGTGCATATAACACTTATGACTGTAAACCGGTAATAAAATGTTTTCAATCGTATCTGTAAGTAAACCGGTATTGAAATGTATTCTGTTATCTTTGTAAACCGGTATTGAAATGTTTTCTATTATCTTTGTAAACCGGTATTGAAATGTTTTCCGATATATTTGTAAACCAGTATTGAAATCGTAGTATGTAGTATGCCTATGGAATCTAAGGATCTGTCAGCGTGTAGCTAATACACTGACCTATGTGCCATAAGTAAGTAACCAACCGAGACAACTCTGAAATCATTGGGATCACAAAAGCACTCCTAACCGGTTAACAAACTAGGAGTGGAGCGTGTCTCAAACTCGATAGATCTATAGCTTTTGCACCTTGGTCACTACGGATTAATGGTTATTATTGTCATCATCCTACTTACGCACAGTGATATGTTATCATCTAATCCCATAGCTACATACCAATTGTTATAAATTTGTGTTATTGGGCTGCGCCCATGTCATTAATGTTATTGAGCCTCTTTATCATGTTATGGCCTAGCCTGTTTCTGTCATTTGGCCTAGCCCATGTTTTCTTGTCATTGGCTGCGAGTTTCCTTTCATGGCCTAGCTATGTTTTCTTGTCATTAGGTCTAGCCCATGTTATAAATAAAATTGGGGCCTCGCCCCCTAGTTGTGACTATGACAATCCCGTCAAGTGTCATAAAACTCATGCATGTTTCGAAAAGCTTTGTATAGCTGTGAAAACCGGTAAGTTTAGCATAAGCCTTTCGTAAAACATTTGAGTTCATTGAAATCTATTTGCAACATGGTTTAGAAATATATGATTTTCGTTTCATCGAAACATTGTATGCTTTCGCAAAAATTGCATGTCTTTCCACCCCCGAAAACATTTATAAAAATGTAAACCGGTAAAAAGTAAGGGTTATGAACTCACCTTGACATCCTTGTGCAAAGCTAGCTTAATGTGATTCCATAATGTTGTTTCCACAACTTGCCTTGCTAGCATGCAATCTAAAGCATTCCTAAAACGGAATAACTTATAAGTTTCGAGATATAACGTAGCTAAATTACGTGTCACCGAGCTCTACCGAATCGTTAACCATACGATTCTATGAAAGTGTCATTGTCTTAACTCGGAATAACCAATCTTTGGTTTTCTTAGAAACGATTTAGTTTTCGAGAGGCTTGAAATATATGTTTATATATTAACGAACCATATTTCATGAAATTGTATTAGTCGCCATGTACGTCGACGGATAATAGTACGACTCTTCGTAGTTTTCGTAAGATATAATGTGTATATATACTTGTAAATATACCCGTATAGATAACACATTTCGTATCTGAGCAAGAGTCTGGCGTACGTTTATAATAAGTAACGATGTCATCGTACGCTTGTTATAGTCTTGCGGAGTTGTGTCTTGCTTCGTTTAGGCGTTTGAATCGAATATAACCAATATATTATTGTTATAAAATCCTTCAAAAGTATCCGTGAGTGTTCGCGTCGTCGACGTTTGAAATAAGTATAACTATATTTATTTTATGAAAGTATTCAAAATCTCGACATTTGAATAATGTACATAATTATATTCGTCTTATACGATTATCCGAATTCTAGATATCTTAAACATATGATTTCCGAATTATGTCGTTGAAATAAATACACCTTATATTTATCTTGTAAAAAGGCTCAGAAATCTCGACGTTCGAAATAAATATAAACAATATACTTATTTTTATATCATGTTCGAATAAATTATCGAGATTTGAAATCAAATTTCTGAATTTCCGGTGTTTAGTAATTACAAATAACCATATTTGTTTTATAACGGATTGCCGAAACTTGTTGTCTGTAATTACGCTCATTGTACGTTATCGGCTTGATTGTTATAGGTTACAATAGCGTCGGCAAAATAAATATATCCATATTTATTTTATAATAATCGCTTTGAGTCGGACGTTTTTGTCTTTGAAATACAACACATTTCGTATTGCGTATTTTACGAAAATCGGGCAGAATTTCCTCTGTTTTTGGACGATCCCGACAACACAAGTTATCGATTTATTTGTCAAAACGCAATCAATCAATGTACGCAATATATACTACTTTCCCGTCGTGTTCAAACATAACTTTCGTCAAATATAAATCCGATATATATATATATATATATATATATATATATATATATATATATATATATATATATATATATATATATATCGTAACGTCGCGCCGATTCAGTTTTTAACTAATAATTATCCGCGAGTAACGTATGTCGGTTCAATTGTTATTTTTAAATTTGGGCGATATGTAATCGTTAACAGGTCGGTTTTGAGCTCGGTTCCGTGATATATATTATTAATATTTATAAACTAATATAAATAAATTTCGCGTCGTAATTAAATTTTTACCGAGTCTTGATTGACCCATTGACCCGACAGTTGACCGGGTTTGACCTGTTGACCGAGTTGACTCGCGTTGACCATGTTTGACCGAGTTGACCAGAACAATTCCGGTGCCGACGAATCTGACTGAACCGAACCCGAACCAAGACTGACCATGTTGACCCTTTTGACTAGCTGACCGGGTTGACCGAGTTTGACCGAACTCGAACAAAGACCTGTACCAAAACTGAAACGAGATGAACCCTAATAACCCAATGCTTTAATCGAACCCAAAACCCAAAACCTGAACTGGAAGTGAATAGGAACTGAACCGAGTCAATCCGAGAACCGGGGTGAACCTGAATCGAGACCCGAGTTAAATCTGAACCCGACAAGTAACCAAAAATAACCCCACTGCCACTACCACCGTTTGACCGCCCCGGGACTGCCGCTGGCGGCCGCCGCTGGCGGCCGCCGCTGTTATTGTACCGCCACGATCGCCACCGCCGCCACCTCTCTTTCTCTTTCACCGTCACTCTCTCTCCCTGCTGCTCTCCCTCTCTCTCTAACAGTCTCTCTCTCTCTCCGGCCCGGGTCTGTGTGCAGTGTGTGTATGAGATGTACAAAAGGGTTATAGGTGGGTGTGTGTGGGCTGCCAGAACAAGTGACTTTCACCGGTCGGAGGTCACCGGAATTGGTGACTGGATTTTAGAGAGAAGAGAGGGCAGAGAGTTGAACTTGTCGGGGGGCTAGGGTTTTGATCTTGTAAGAAATGAGGGAAGGGTTATGTTATGTTTATATAGGTCTAGGGTTTTGTTAGTGGGTCGGGCGCAAGGCCCGTTAACGCGTGTAAGCCCAAACACAATCCACGACCCGTTTTTGAAACCCGAACGTCGTATAGTGTCGAATTATATTTATTTGGGTCGAGCGTGCTTAAAATTATATCGGAGGTCGGGTCTTGACGCGTAAATGCGTTGTTTGCGTTAAAATCGCGTAAAATGATTCGGTCGTCACTTTTATCTGTTTTTTATCATGTTACTACCGTGAGCATATATATTTGAAAATGAATCCAAATATATCATTACATATAAATATTTAGATGTAACTCTAGTCCGTGGCTTCCGTTTCGTTGTTGGTGCGTTCCGGTTTCTGCGTAACTTCCGCGTTGTGCTTTGCGACGTCCGATGATCCAAATATATATCACATAGTTATAACTATATGATAGATACAAGTACAAAGTTCATATTTTTAGGTGTTATCAGTATTTGTTCGGCATCGTTCGCTTATCGTTCAATTTCGCGTTTAGTGTTCTCGATTATCGCCAAATCGCGTAACGTGAATCAAATAGACGTTCCTAGGCTCTCCAGGGGCCTGATCGAGTTAATTTACGTCTAATTACGTTATATATGATGGCATTACTGTTCTTATGTGCTTCATTACAACCGGAAAATGCCGGTTGTCACAAGCAAAGGTCAGGTCGAAGATGTTGTGGGGGCAGCGAGGCGATTACGGTGGTGGTTAATGAAGAAACATTGGATGAACCGAGTGGTATCCGGAGATATCTTGGTTACAGCTTAACGTCTCTACATAAAAGGTTATCCCTCGTTTACTCTTCAGGGTGATCTCACTTCAAGTTCACTTTAAAACTAGAAACGTCGTTAGCCTCGTCACGGGAGAAAGGGGGAGGGTTTTCTCCGTGACCACACTCCGACATGAGAATAAGTATCCGGGATTGCAAGTAATAAGCAAGTAAGCTCAAAGTAGCATGCAATTTTATTGTGATGGTGATTGTGATTGTAGATAAGCTGTTGTAGATGTTGGGCTTGGAGCTTTAAAGGTTTATTCATTAGTGATGTATTTGGGCTTTTGGGGTTAGTGTGGGCTTCCAAGTGCCTAATGGGCCTAGGGTTGGAATCATGGGCTTTATGATGTTTATAAATAGAGGGGCCAGGTCATTTAGTACGGGTGAGAGAGTTGATAGCAAAAACTTGTATCTGACATCTTTGGTGTATGCAAGTTATAATCATTGAAGTTATTCAAGTTGTTCTTCTTCCTAATCATAATTTTCGCTATTGATTAGGTTAGTGATACCTGTTTGATCCGTTTACGGGACTTACAATTGGTATCAGAGCCTGCTGTTCTAATATAGGCTCCGGGTATTGCTGATTGAATAATTTTTGAAGTGTGTTGCTACTGTTTGGATCGATGTTTGGTATTCCGGATCACTTTTCATCGTCGGAGGCTACTGTTCCGAACAACTCGAAGAACTTGTGAAGAATTCGGATCGGGTACTGTTCCAGATTCCGAAGAACACGAAGAAGGTTCTCATAATTCGGATTAACTACTGTTCTGGATTCCAAAGAACACGAAGGAGATCGTCAATTTCGGATTGATCCCGGACTGTTGCTTGTTCCGAATTGTAGTCCGAGTTACTGTTGCGGTGTTTGAATTCCTTGATCTCGGAATTCAGTTCCAGAAAAGGCGATTCCACTGTTGCGGATTGGATCACTGTTCCGGATTTTCAGAAGATAAGACAAGGCATTTCGGATTCTCCGTTCCGGATTCTTGATTTCGGATTTAAATTCAGAGTTGATTATTCCGGATCTACATCTCGGATTTAAATTTTGGATCTGCATTTCGGTCTTCTTATTTCGGATTTCATCTCGGGTTTTCTATTTCGGATCTTCAAGTCGGATTCAGCAATCCGGATTGTTCATTTCGGAGTCTTTAGTCCGGGTTGACCAACTTTGACTTCCGGATTGCCATTTTGGAAAATCTTTCCGGGTTGACCATATTTGACTACAGAATTGACCTTTTCGGATTCAGTACTGATAATCAGAATCACTTAAAATTAATTAAACGTTAAATCAATTTGGCAATTTTTAATTAATTTAATTTCAATGGCTGGATTCATGACCGCACAAGACCTGACAAATGCCACACTGGCTGCCCTGCAATCACCAAACTTTAGCCCTCCACCAAGAGCTAGATCAGGTGATTGGCACTTCCACCAAAGTGCCACATTTATTGTACGGAGATGAATACTACGAGTGGAAGTTCCGCTTCGAACAGTACTGCAAGGCAAAAGAACCCAGCGTGTGGAGATGCATCATGAATGGTCCAAGAACCATAGTGTACAGCACAGAGCAAGATCCTGAAACAAAAATTCCCAAGCCCATGCACCTATGGACTCCAGAGGACATCAAGATCATAGAGGAAGATGAGAAGGCTTCTGCAACTCTAACCATGGCTCTAGGACCTGATATATCTATCGCGGTCAGAAACTGTAAAAACGCAAAGGAGGTTTGGAGTGAGTTGCAAAATCTCTACGAAGGAAATGCCGACATGAAAGCAAGTAGGGTGAATCAGCTGAATTAGCAATTCAGCTCGTTCAATCACATATATTGGGAAACCATCGAAAACCGGATTTCAGAGAGGAGAGACGGCAGAGAGTTGAACTTGTGGGGGGCTAGGGTTTTGATCTTGTAAGAAAGGAGGGAAGGGTTATGTTATGTTTATATAGATAGGTCTAGGGTTTTGTTAGTGGGTGGGGCCCAGGCCCGTTAACGCGTGTAAGCCCAAACACTATCCACGGCCCGTTTTTGAAACCCGAATGTCGTATAGTGTCGAATTATATTTATTTGGGTCGAGAGTGCTAAAAATTATATCGGAGGTCGGGTCTTGACGCGTAAATCCGTTGTTGGCGTTAAAATCACGTAAAATAATTCGGTCGTCACTTTTATCTGTTTTTCGATCTGGTTTCTACCGTGAGCATATATATTTGAAAACGAAGCCAAATATATCATTACATATCAATATTTAGATGTAACTCTAGTCCGTGGCTTCCGTTTCGTTGTCGGTGCGTTCCGGTTTACTGCGTAACTTCCACGTTGTGCTTTGCGACGTCAGACGATCCATATATATATCGCATAGTTATAATTGTATGATAGATATAAGTACAAAGTTCATATTTTTAGGTGTTGTCAGTATTTGTTCGGCATCAGTTCGCTTATCGTTCAGTTTCGCGTTTAGTGTTCTCGATTATCGCCAAATCTGTGAATCAAATAGACGTTCCTAGGCTCTCCAGGGGCCTGATCGAGTTAATTTACGTCTAATTACGTTATTTATGATGGTATTACTGTTCTTATGCGCTTCATTACAACCGAAAAATGCCGGTTGTCACAAGCAAATGTCAGATCGAAGATGTTTTGGTGGCAGCGAGGCGGTTACGGTGGTGGTTAATGAAGAAACACTGGCTGAACCGAGTGGTATCCAGAGATATCTTAGTTACAGCTTAACGTGTCTACATAAAAGGTTATCTCTCGTTTGCTCTTCAGGGTGATCTCACTTCAAGTTCACTTTAAAACTAGAAACGCCGTTAGCCTCGTCATGGGAGAAAGGGGGAGGGTTTTCTCCGTGACCACACTCCGACATGAGAATAAGTATCGGGGATTGCAAGTAATAAGCAAGTAAGCTCAAAGTAGCATGCAATTTTATTGTGATGGTGATTGTGATTGTAGATAAGTTGTTGTAGATGTTGGGCTTGGAGCTTTAAAAGTTTATTCATTAGTGATGTATTTGGGCTTTTGGGGTTAGTGTGGGCTTCCAAGTGCCTAATGGGCCTAGGGTTGGAATCATGGGCTTTATGATGTTTATAAATAGAGGGGCCAGGTCATTTAGTACGGGTGAGAGAGTTGATAGCAAAAACTTGTATCTGACATCTTTGGTGTATGCAAGTTATAATCATTGAAGTTATTCAAGTTGTTCTTCTTCCTAATCATAATTTCCGCTATTGATTAGGTTAGTGATACCTGTTTGATCCGTTTACGGGACTTACAATTGGTATCAGAGCCTGCTGTTCTAATATAGGCTCCGGGTATTGCTGATTGAATAATTTTTGAAGTGTGTTGCTGCTGTTTGGATCGATTTTTGGTATTCCGGATCACTGTTCATCGTCGGAGGCTACTGTTCCGAACAACTCGAAGAACTTGTGAAGAATTCGGATCGGGTACTGTTCCAGATTCCGAAGAACACGAAGAAGGTTCTCATAATTCGGATTAACTACTGTTCTGGATTCCAAAGAACACGAAGGAGATCGTCAATTTCGGATTGATCCCGGACTGTTGCTTGTTCCGAATTGTAGTCCGAGTTACTGTTGCGGTGTTTGAATTCCTTGATCTCGGAATTCAGTTCCAGAAAAGGCGATTCCACTGTTGCGGATTGGATCACTGTTCCGGATTTTCAGAAGATAAGACAAGGCATTTCGGATTCTCCGTTCCGGATTCTTGATTTCGGATTTAAATTCAGAGTTGATTATTCCGGATCTACATCTCGGATTCTCCATTTCGGATTTGGATTTTGGATCTGCATTTCGGTCTTCTTATTTCGGATTTCATCTCGGGTTTTCTATTTCGGATCTTCAAGTCGGATTCAGCAATCCAGATTGTTCATTTCGGAGTCTTTAGTCCGGGTTGACCAACTTTGACTTCCGGATTGCCATTTCGGATAAATCTTTCCGGGTTGACCATCTTTGACTACAGAATTGACCTTTTCGGATTCAGTACTGTTAATCAGAATCACTTAAAATTAATTAAACTTTAAATCAATTTTGGCAAATTTTTAATTAATTTAATTTCAATGGCTGGATTCATGATCGCACAAGACCTGACAAATGCCACACTGGCTGCCCTGCAATCGCAAACTTTAGCCCTCCACAAGAGCTGGATCAGGTGATTGGCACTTCCACCAAAGTGCCACGTTTATTGTACGGAGATGAATACTATGAGTGGAAGTTCCGTTTCGAACAGTACTGCAAGGCAAAAGAACCCGGCGTGTGGAGATGCATCATGAATGGTCCAAGAACCATAGTATACAGCACAGAGCAAGATCCTAAAACGAAAATTCCTAAGCCCATGTACCTATGGACTCCAGATGACATCAAGATCATAGAGGAAATGAGAAGGCTTCTGCAACTCTAACAATGGCTCTAGGACCTGATATATCTATCGCGGTCAGAAACTGTAAAAACGCAAAGGAGGTTTGGAGTGAGTTGCAAAATCTCTACGAATGAAACCCCGACATGAAAGCAAGTAGGGTGAATCAGCTGAATCAGCAATTCAGCTCGTTCAATCACATTTATGGGGAAACCATCGAAAACAAGATACGTCGCTATGTCAAGCTGGTTTCCCAGATGATTTCAGCTGAGATCACCCTCACCAATAGCGCCATGAACCGACAGTTATTGAATTCACTGCCCAAAAGTTGGGATGTAGACGTGGGCATGATAAAAAAGACAAAGAACTTAAATGATGTCACTCTCACTAAGATGATAGCTACTATCAAATCATGTGAAATCGACAACAAGCAAAGGGAGATCAACCATCAAAGCAGTTTGATGGCCGTAGGGATGACAGGGCAGAACGCGGCTTTAATGTCACAGAATCTCGTCTATAGTCCTCTGCAAGGAAATGCACAAGCACCGGGTGGATCAAATGTGATTTACAGTCCTATAGCCATGCCTCAGAACACTCAGGATGTGTATTTTTTTCAATCTCCAAATCCTAGAACGGTGTCAGCTGCTCAAGTTCACACACAGTACCATGCTCAGTATCCTAACATGGTTTTTAGTCCTGCAACTCCTCAAACAGTGCAACAAGGCGTCATTCCTCAAACTACCGCACCAGTCCCTGGACCTTCTCAACCCGCGCCCAACTCTGCGTTTCTCACTAAGGAAAACGAAGAGAAACTGGCTATTGCTGCATCAATGATTAAAAGCTTAAACGCCTTCCTGGCAGGTGATCTAACCCCTCCATCTATTCTTCCAACAGAAGTTGATCAGATCATGGAGGAGGACCTGGACGAGATCGATGTCTCTTGGAATTTAGCAATGGCTCCTTTTCGGGTCAACAAGTTTCAGAAAAAGTACAAAAGGCAACCCTTGTCAAACTTGAAGACTGGTCTCACAAAGGACAAACTTATATGCTACCGATGTCACAAACCAGGACACTTCGCTAGGGAATGCAAGAAGCCACCGTCAGGGTAAGTATCATCCAGGGTCGCTGATATACAGAGTAGTGACAGACAGCTGGTTCCCGTCTCTCCTTCCAAGTCAACTACGAGTCCATCAAGCAGCTCAGGTGGTAAGTCCACAGCACTGGTGGCCTAACAGCATGAGGGTTTCAACTGGGCAGATGTTGCAGCTCAAATGGAAACCTTGAATCTATCCAAGAACATCAACCACTGCATGATGGCGCAGACAACTGAGACACCCGATCTATCGGAAAAAGTAATCGAATGATCTGATACCACTTGTAAGTCCCGTTTAATCCGAATCTAACACTGATATCACACAATCACCAAGGATGGGTGGAATCCAAACTTGGTGATCTTCAAGAAAACCGAAATAATGAAGAACAATAACGAATTCACTTTAACACCTTGCACATGATTCTATTACTTGAACAAGCAAAACCGTCTAGTTCCTGGCTCAGATCTGATATTACAAGATTCTGTTCGGTTTTCTGCTGAAGAACACGAAGAAAATTCAAGCATTTAGGATAACATTCAAGGATTTTGGATTTTCTGGTTGCATTTCGATTGATTTCGGATTAATCTGTTGTATTTCGGATTAAAATCTTGAATTTTGGATTGATTTCGGATTATTCTGTTGAATTTTGGATCCAAATTCATTGAAGATCATACATTCCGGATTACTGTTCAGGATTGTCACTATTGATGAGTATCTGATAGCATTACGGATTACTGTTCGGATTACTGTTTCGGATTGCTAGTGTTGCTGAGTATCTGATAGCATTCTGGATTACTGTTCTGGATTCTCATTCCGGATTCTGATTCTGGATTCTCATCCGGACTCTCATTTCGGACTGAAACAGTGCATCTCGGATACTATTCCGAATCACCATCTCGGGTTAGCATCTCGGATCACTGTTTGAGATTTCATCTCAGATTGTTAATCCGAATTACTGTTCCGAATTTGGTACTGTTCCGAATTACACTCACAAAGGTGGAAAGTTAACCAGCTGATGTAACCGGAATTAAACGTTTTCATACACAGAATCTGATCCTTAGACAATTTTAACAAACCGGTTGCACGGCTAGGCTCGTTTAATTTTTAGGGAAAAAATGAAGAACAATAACGAATTCACTTTAACACCTTGCACAAGATTCTATTACTTGAACAAGCAAAACCGTCTGGTACAAGATGGAGGTCCTCTAGAGAAAACCTAAAAGTCTCCAAAAGTCTAACCCTAGGAAATGACATAAGCTTAGCTTATATACCTAGGGTAAGGCATAACCCTAATGGGCTTGCCTGGCCACATGGCCTATGGCATGCCCACATGACCTATAAAGGTCCAAACCTAACACAAACTAACCTAGTTAAGCCCAGATAACTACCAGAGACCGTTGCGTATATTTGATGCTTCAGTCGCACATTTCTAGGACCTAACAATCTCCCCCTAGATTGATGCATAAAATTGTCTTCATAGCATCAATTTAGAAACGTCTCCAAAAGAGACTATGGTTGTCGCTATGCTGTAAGTGTTGTGGAAGTCAGTCTCATACTTCTTGGACCTCATACTTCAACGAACTCTCAGCACTGGTTCTCTTTCTTCTGCTCCTTCGGTTAGCTTCATATCAGGATCTTGATCAGCTTTGCTTGAAACGTCTTTGTCAAAAGAATGTGAGAGGAGGAACCTCAGCAGCTCTTTTCTACTTTAGTCTTTCTCTTTCAAGCAAGTAGGTTGTCAGGTACTTCTTCAAATGTACTATCACTGTCAGATGATGACTGACTCAGGTACACTTTGCTGTTGTGATGCTTCATGCTTTGTCAGCAACGAACAACATCTCAATTTCAACAACCCCTGTTTCTTGATCTAAATCAAGATCTACACAATTCTCAGAAATTTATAAGCAAACATTCTTATGCAACAGGAAGAGTAACGCATGAACACCTGGTACATCCAAGTACTTGTACTCGGATCAAAATTCAAATTTCTTTCATCGTTTGATGATTAGCCAAATCTTCAAGAACGGTTAGTAATAATTTTTAATAAAACAAATAAAGCAATCTATTTTTGTATTTTTTAAATTTTCTATATTTTTTTTTAATTTTTTAAATTTAAGAATATAAACAGAAACACAAATAAACAAAGAAACTAACTCAATAGTTATAACTATACAATTACAATGGGATCAAAATCGTTTTCAGACGGACCAAGGAACATTTTTCGGTGCGAACTTATTCAGACTGGTCTAAGTGATTGCCATTATGTTTGTCCACTTAAACTTTAACGCTCAACTTTCTTTTTAAACTTCGTGATATGCTTAAGGTAGTATTATACTATAATACCCATGTGTCCCATACCATGACATACCCCACGATCAAGGTAAGCACAACGATTCATCGTGGCAGGTGAGTATACTGAGATCATCCTTTATCTTCTACAATGTCAGACAATTGGTGAATAGGTTAGTACTTCCGTACAGTAGAGAGACCAATAGTGACTGACGAGGGTTAGGCAAAAACCTTATTTGGTATGTTTGAATTTATGGAATTTTCTCATGATGAGATTTCCTTTCTTTTAAGGTTTTGCCCCTTTTGATTTCGCTCTTTTAAAGATATCCTGATTGTGCCTTGGTCTGCATATAATCTGGATGCAACAGAAGGGCAGCCAAGATATTCCCGGATGACTCTACAGCATAAAGACCCGAAACTTCAAATGTTGGTTATCTATCAACACAGGATTTAAGACCATAAAATACGCTGATGGTATGTTACCCACAAGATACATAGTTCGTTATGTTTATATCACTTAGTATCTTTTAATCACTTTGAGCGTAAGCCTATCGACATATCACATTAGATCCTAGTCTTTTCAGCTACAACACCTTACATGTGTCAATCACGCCCTTTATCACGACTATTCATTTCATTTCCCATGACTTTTTATTTTTGTATTTTCTGTTTTTCAAATAATGTTTTTGTATTTTTCTAATTTTCTCCCCCTCAAACAATACATATATACATATATCGCCCTCTTTCTCCCTAAATTTGTGCATTATACTTTATGCACAAATTTACCTAATAAAGAGAACATATGCACAAAGTTTTAAACGAAAGGAAAAGGAAAATATTTTTGTTGGTTTTGCTTAACCGTTCCGTCATTAGATTAAAAACTAATCAATTTCAAAATTAAAGCACAAAATTCAAATTTGTATCTTGTCGCTGATCTTTTCTTACCTCATCTCCTCCAAGGAAACACCACAATCGTAAAAATTTGAACCTTTTTGCAACAGTGAGATGTTATCCTTCATGTCCCTGGAACAACCGCTATCAACACTCCAAAGATTGTTAACAGCTCCTCCTTGGCTATTCCTAAGAAAATAAAGAGATTAGTAAGACAGTAGGACCTAGGCCATCGTGGTCCTGGGTTTCCCTGAAGCATCAAAATAAGACACTTCTTTAAGACACAAGTCCCCTTTTGTTTTGAGGATTGGTGATGTTGCTGCTGATTTAGATTTGGGTTTGGGTTTCCAAATCTGTTTCATTTTAACAAACGCGGTAGTTGCCTTTGATTGAGCTACTTTGGCTGCTTCAGGTTTAGTTATTTTGGAAACAGATTTTTGTTTCTGAACAACCTTGCGTCTGTTTTTGGCAACATTCCAATCCCCATCAGATGGTTTTACCTTGGAATTCACATTCTTCATTGCCTTAGGTGATGATACCTTCATCGGCTTGGAATTAATGTTATTCTTTGGTGTAACCTTTTGATTTTTAGCATGACACGGAACATGGGGACCACGTGTACAGTTTCGAGCAATGTGACCAGGAATGCCGCAATTGAAGCACGTTTGTCTCTTCACATGTAAAGCATTCTGATCAGCTTGATTTGCTCTTGTAGGCCTTGAAGGATGAACTGATCCCTTCTGTGCTTGATATCGTTGCACATTTCTTGCAGACGAGGATGAATTTGGATGTTTGTACTTGTTGTTTGCAAGGGCCTTATTCTGTTGTGGAGATTTCTTTTGATTCTTCTTCTTTTGTTTAGACTGCAAGCTCCCCAACCTTTCCAAAAGCTTTGCTAGCACGGTCAAAGGCATATTTTTCACATTTGCCATTAATGACCAACTTAACAAAAGCATTTTTCACATCACCAGCCTTTTGAGGGCTATTGCTGCCCACTGATGATCTTGGAGAACGTGACTGTCCTTGCATTTGGACTTCTGCTTTCTTCTTCTTCTCCGATTTGCTCGTTTTTGCTCTTTTAGCTTGCTCTGAACCTTTTCATCGGAAGCAGAAGGTTCAGATTGTTAGTTTGCACATTTGGAGCCTTGTTCACGTCAGCTCTCTCTTTATCAGCTGAACCGTTTGAAGAGTCAACGTCACCAGATGGTTCCCGTACGTCTGGCTTATAATCACAGGGTTTGCCATACACCATATGTTGTGCTTTTTCAATATCTTCGTCGGTTTCAGGCATTGTTGTTTAGTTGTGATTATACGGTGGGGCAACCTGATTGAATCCCAAACCCTTCCCCTTTTTCCCCTTATATGCCAGCTGCACATTGCAGACGTCTTGAACAAGCTTGCTGGATGTATCAAACTTCTTTATATTAACTTCATTTTGTTAATATTTTCCAGTAAGAAGTCCCAACTCAACTCTTACCAAGTCGCATTCCATGGTTTTTGAATCTAATTTGGTTTTGTAATAATGGACCCAATATTTCTGTTGATTTGCGTCCAGGTGGAGCTGAGCTATGTCTTTCTTTTGAGCTTCAACCTTTTCTTTTAGTAACTTGTTACTTTCTCGAAGGCTGATGCACTGAGCCACTACATGGTTGTATTCATCGGTCATTTTGGAATTAAGAGCCCTGAGTTGAGCAACCCAATTCCTGCAAGGTTCAGTGCACAAAAGATAGCTGACTGTGTCAATGGGCGAGCTTGATTTATCGGCGTTAGTTTGGGCTTGAGGTCGAGTTTGGGGTGCTGGGCTGCTGTTGCTGCTTGCTGTGGTTGAGGTTTCTGCTCAGACACTTCTTCAGGATTAGACTCATTTGATTTTGCATATCGATCTTGGAGATCTTGGTTTGATTGTAAACGATCCCATAACCAAGATACAAAAGAGTCTTTGCCATCACCCAAAAAGCTATTCAAATCATTCCTTACATCCTCTTTTTGCCTTCCATGGTCAAGCAAACGCATCACATAGTCAACAACCAGATCAACATTGTAGTCTCCGATAAACTCATTCAGCTTTTCCTTCACTTCATCCCGCAGGATCGGGTTTTGAGTTTGGGCTGCAAACATCTTCGGATAATCGAAACCGGACCGGTAAACATGATAAAAATGCCTGAAAACTGTTTTTTACCAAAATGTACCGTTAGACTCATTTCGACGATACGAATCCAACGATATATAATGTCCGAAGTGATTTTATGTTTGAAACGATTTGATCCCTTAGCAAGGCTGTGATTAAATGTTTATGTTGTTTTAATAAGTTCTTCTTGTGAGATGTTAAAAGATGGTTGGATGCTTGGTTAGTTTACTTGATGAATTTTGGTGGGATGTTTTTCTATCAAGAGATATTGGACTAGCCCAGTGTGCTTTGGGATTTGGGCCAGCCTAATGAAATTGGTTTAAACTCTAAAAACTGGAAAATTATGTTACTGTTCCGAATTGGGCTTCTTTGGGCCAAAGAGGGTTACTGTTCTGGATTGGGCTTTTCCGGAAAGGCCCATTTGGATCTTTCCGGACAGGCCCAGTGTGTTACTGTTCCGGATTGGGCCTATCACAAGCCCATTTTGAATTCAAAATCCAAGGCCCAAGCCCATTTTGGAAATATATATTGGCATCTCTGATTTCATTCAGATTATCCTAAATCCGAATTAACATTGTCTTCTCTGATTCTCTCTTTTGAATTGTGCATTTCAGATAGCGTATTCCGGATTAGGTACAACTGCAGTTAACATATGTATTCCGGATAAAATTAATGAATATTTAATGCATTTTGGATTGTATTCCAGATTGATCTTCAAGTTCTAAGCATTTCGGATTGCATTACGGATTGGTATTCATCCGAATGATGAACTCGAATATCATTTCAGATTGGATCTTCATCCGGAATTCATATCTATCCGAGATACAATATATAATCCGGATTGCATCTTTGACCATGTTGTTTGACCTCCTTCAATCCGGATTGATGAAAGGGTTCATTAAGGATTCATTTTGAACTATCAATAATCCGGATGTTAAGTTTTTGGACCTTTTCAACTGTTGAACCCCTTAATTGATTTAAACTAGTATTAATTTGAACCTTGACTTCTGTTTGACCTATCCAGTTAGTTTTTAACTGCTATATTGTTAAACTCAGTTGACTTCCGTTAGTTGGAATTAACTTTGTTGATTTTTGACAGATATGGTGGAAGAAGCTTTTGAAGCGGTGATGCTGGTTGAGGAACAGTTTCACAACCAGGCCGGGTATCTCTCAGACCCGCCAGCTGAGTTCTTTCAGAATTTCAGGCGATGATAGTTGGGCTCAACACTTGCAGAATTGCTTACGCCCTCCGTGCTAACCCTGTGATATATATAGATCTAGTCCATTCATTTTGGAAAAGAGCACGTATTCAACCAAGGGTGAAGATGGTAGACCATTTATACATTCGCAGATTCAAGGGAAAAAGATTGTGGTGAACGAAGCTTGTGTGAGGGAGGTGCTACAGCTGACAGATACTTTTAGTGATCCAACGACTTACGCCAAAGAAAAAGTGCTGCCGGTACTTATGGAGATGGGATATGAGGGTTCCTATCCACCACTGTTGAAGAAGATGTTTCCGGCATACTAGAGGTTACTTGTGCACATGTTCATGTAGTGTGTGTCGGAAAACAAGGGCGGACTGGATCAGCCAAATCAGGCCTAGACATCTGCGATAGTTTCATTAGTCATGGACTGGAAGTATAACTATTCTGGTTATATCTTCGAAAACATGAAGAAAATCTTAGAGCAGTCCAAGAAATGGATATTCCTTTTATACCCACGTTTTATCCAGCTGATACTTGATGCCCGTTATCCGGATTTGGCAAAGGATGCTACAGACGCTAATCTACTGAATATGAAGCCAATGGGGCCTACTATCTTTGCCACAATGAAGAATAACCGCTCTACTTCAAAGATGGTGTTTGTAGGTCGTTTTCCCCTGAAGAAGTTCAGGAAGTTTTCTGAAATTGTTGGTTTGCATGCTCCACCACCTCTTCCTCCTCCAGTAAACGCGATAGTGGCTGAAGAGCAACACATACCGGCAAAAGAAAAGGAGATAGAAGTAGAGGATTTAGTCACCGATGATGAGGATGATGTTTGGCCAAGCTTTTCTGGATGATCTTGATGCGTTCAATGCCACCTTGACTCCTGTTTTACCAGAGTTTTCGTCTGAGAACCTAGCAGCCTTGATCGCTCAATTGAAAGATATCTAAGAGAAACAGGGTGATCTCCACTTGACATCCCGTCTATTGTTGCACCAACCGCTCAGACTGAAGAAGATGACGAAGACGAAGAAGATGAGGTACCGTTAATCAAGAGGTGCAGAACTGGGCCGAGCATTTCATCTAGTACACCTGAAGTTCCCGTTGTTGTTACTATTGCTGCCTCTGATTTGATTACATCTACTGCTGCTGAGATCACTGTTGCTGAGGTAACTATTGCTGAATCTGTTGTTCATACACCGATAATTGACACGCTTATTTCATCTGCACAGCAAACCGCTCCTATCATTACATAGTCCACAGTTGTATCGATCCCTGCTGACACAGCTCTGCAAATGATGGAATTTGGAGGTAGTTCATCAGGTGCTGGTGGTTCGGAAGCGGGTGGTAGTGGAGTCGGTTATACTAATGATGTTGCTGACGATTATGTGCGTAGATCTGAGAAGAGGGCATTCGAGTTTGGGGGATTGGACAATGATGACGACGATACAGAGGTGGATGTAGTTGATTTGAAGAAACGGGTAGTTGTGCTGGAACAGGAGGTTATGTTAAAGGATGCTCAGATTGCCTCTTTGCAGAATCGCTTAGATGTTTGTGATTAAACTATCGATCAGCTGCAGGGAGATGTCACGATGCTTATGAATCTTGTTTTGATTTAAGGGCAAGCTGGAGAACAAGTTTGGCAGGGAGTTTAGTGATCCTACCGATGATCCGCTGAATGTTGAAACTAGACATCGTGCGGCACAACAGCGTATGGCAGAAGAAACTGAAGAACAGAGGTTGGCGGCTGCGCAGTTGGCAGCCGAACGTCAAGCCAGTCTCGATGATTATTTAAGCGATCCACGCAGAAAGTTCACCGCCAATCAGAAACGTTGTTGTAGATCAGAGGAAGAAGAAGCAAATGGTCTTGATGAAGAATGTCAACGGTGAATCCACTGGACGAGAATTTTCAGCTGAAAGATCCAACCAATCAGTCCGAGATATATGTGATGGAGTTGGGATCAAGTTATTATAGCAAGGTGGGAAACAAGTCGAAGGTGCTGAGTTGGATGTATGATCATGTTAAAAATATGTGGATCATCGTGTGCCAGGATGGAACCAGGGAATACTATTCGAAAGAGTCGCAGTTTGAGACATGGACTAAAGTTGCATTGACTGACCTTTTGAGAGCTCCATACACTGATGACGACACTACTGAGGGTGGACCGGGTTAGAGATTCTTTAAGAAGCTTGAACGTGAGGTTAGGAGCGGATTTAATAGTATGAAGACTGTTGAACCGTACTTGAGAGCAGCTAAGGGAGTTCGCGATGCGTACACGGCAAAAGGTTTAAATCTGTGATGTGGCCGCCAACGGACAAAGAATTAGTTATCCCGGTTGCTCCTACCTTTCCAAAGGGAATTATGAAGAACTTCAACTTTTGGTTGTACGATCCGAAAGGCGGAAGTGTTGATATTGTGACAAAAGAGAAGGCGTTTAGGGTGAACAATGTGGTGGATCTGGTTAGCTTTCATGATGAAGATTTAAAAGTTCTTGCTTCTCATCAAATACGAACTGCAGAGCTATACAGGGTTTGTGCTAAGATTGGACGGCTGCAGTTGCTGGTATTATTGTTGGACGTTTAGGTGTGGATGCTGAATTAAAGGAAAAGTGAAGTAAACCTAGGGGAGAATGTTGGGCTTGGAGCTTTAAAGGTTTATTCATTAGTGATGTATTTAGGCTTTTGGGGTTAGTGTGGGCTTCCTAGTGCCTAATGGGCCTAGGGTTGTAATTATGGGCTTTATGATGTTTATAAACAGAGGGGCTAGGTCATTTAGTAGGGGTTAGAGAGTTGATAGCAAAAACTTGTATCTGACATCTTTGGTGTATGCAAGTTATAATCATTGAAGTTATTCAAGTTGTTCTTCTTCCTAATCATAATTTCCGCTATTGATTAGGTTAGTGATACCTGTTTTCTTTTAGATCAAAATGAATTCTTAAGTTTTTATTTCAGGCAAATTTAAAATTGTTCGAATTGTTGATTTGTTTATGGGAATTACAGTAGATAATTTACCTTGTGGTATGATCTTATTTTATAGCTGAAGAGAGGTGTGTAGGAGATGGGCTGATGGGCCTTGGGCCTGGGCCCGACGACCAGGAATATCCATTCTGTCTCCTCTGCGTTGACCATTAATGGTCTTTGGCAGGAGGTGCGCTTGGCGCATGGTGAGTGGAGCCACATGTCATGGCAGTTGTCCTTGGTGTCAGACCTGTCATCAGCCGATAGTGGAGATCGTGTAATAGTCGCTGGCGTGAGTTTGGTTGGTGCCATGTGTACGTCCTTGCATACAGTCTGCCTTCTGCATGATTGTTCATCATGCGACGAGGTCTGTCACAACGTGCCGAGCGGTCATTGGGTCACAGCTCTGCCACTCTGTACCCTTGTACTTGGTCAACGCCTCTTTGCGCTTCTCCTTCCGCGTGGCTTTATCAGTGCATTCTGGCCAACGCGTAGTTGTAGGGATTAAGTCCTTTTCTCAAGACTATGAGTTGCTCTCATGTTGGTCTTGGCCTTGTGCAAGGTTTGGACTTCGTGGCTAGAGGATTGTTTGATCCACGCAAGGTCAAGGACCTGCGCTTCTAGGTCTAACTTGTCGTTGCATAGTGTGTGCAAGGTTTGTTGTGCAACCTGCTAGTATCAAGGTTGCAATACCGTTGCGCGTTGCGCGCAAGGTTTGTTAGGCAACTGCTGGTTTCAAGAATGGCGCACCATTGAGCATTGCGTGCAAGGTTATCCTTGTGATGTCATTATGAGGGTATGGTTCCTTGCGCAGGCGCAAAGTTTTTGGGACCATACCCCTCCAAGTCCCCCCAGTCCAGTGGTGCTCATATGCGCATGTTGGCAAGTAGGTGGAGTGCTGACTATAAGAATTCATGTATGCACGCTTATTTCAATGGTAAGAACTCAATAAGGGATGAAGAAAACCTGTGTGTGGGGGGAACCTTTGATCATGATGAGGTCTTTGAAATTTGAATCTTCGTCATGCTGATGTTGCAGGCGAGTTGGATAAAAAAAAAATGAGGCGGAAGTGACTTTTGACAGCTGCAGCATGCTGTCAACAATGCAACCTCTTTTTCATTAATGAATGGTAGAGAAAGTACCAGCCACACGCACGTGGCGACCGTCAGTTACCACTTGCCCTCCACACGTCAGACGCGGATTGGTTGAGGGGCCTGCGCTCGTCGCTAAGCTTTCCCAAGGTAAACACTTGTGTTTTATTTCCTTCCTGTTACAATTGTCTAGCTTTTTGTGATTCCGCACGGGGGGGGGGGGGGTGAGATAGTTTTTGTTGCCCCGACCGCTCCGGAGCGCCCGTTGAGATCTCTATACCCCCACCCATGTTTGAGACGGCGCAACCGTCAAGTGTACTGGGTGGTGAGACCAGTGCTAGAGCGGCGGAGGTGAAGGTGGATGTGGAGGCCGTTGGGACTAAAGTGATGGAAGAAGTTGTTGGTGGTGTTGAAGAGGTGGTGGTTGGCGAACCAGTTGAGGAGGTGGTGGTTGAAACAATTGAGGAGATGCCTCAGGGTGCTCATGCAGTAGAGCCAGCGCCCGAGGGTGAAGCCAGGGGGATCTGGGAAGCGCCTTTCTGATGAAGGGTCCCCAATCCGCCCAAACGAAACCTTGGATGGTTATTATTACAAGTGTTACTCTGACGACCTTGCTGATGAGATCCACACCCCCGTGTGGAAGTTGAGGCAGGGAGATAAGTTCACCCACCGGTAGCATACCGAGAGTGGTTTAAGGGTGCCTTCCCCCGGTGGAGTTACGTGCGCACGCAGAGCAGAGTTATGAACAAACCTATCGCGCGTACCTCCTAGCAGGTGCTACCTCCACCTCCAACACGCATAAGATTATCAAGAAGTGGCGGAGCATGCATAAGGACCAAGAGAAGTTTGAAGCTACCAAGAAAGAGATGGTCTAGGAGCGAGCCCAAGTGGCTACGCAAAAATCAGAGCCGGAGGCTGAAAAAGCTAAATTTGCCGAAGCTTAGCGGGCCGAAGAATGGTCCGTGCTGGGGTGGAAAAAGAATACGGAAGGCTTGTGAGAGGGATAATGCAGAGAAAAAATCATTAAGGGATGAAATGATGAAGATGCATGGAAAGGTAGAGCGCTTAAAAAGAGAAAGCGGCTGCTACGACCGAGGAGGCCAAGGCGCAATGTAAGCGCAGCGAGCAGAAGGAGGTAAAAAACTTGCCCTTCTTTATTTTACAGGATCAAAATATTTCCAAACTAACCTTGTTGTATGTAACTAGGTGGAGGCTTGCGCGACACTTGAGAGTGCGAAGAAAGATTTCCAGGTTGCCTCGGTTGAAAAGGCCGAACTGCATTGCAGGCACCTAGAGGATATGGAGAAGTTGCGCGTGGTGGAGGTCAAGGTGGGCACGGGTGAAGAAAAGTTAGAAAATTCTAAGGCCACACGCGCCATCTCGGAGAGTCTGGTGGAGTCGCTGACGAACAACATGCTGTGGGTGCAACAACATGGAGTTGTCAATGTAAGTTCTTTGTTGTTATTTTGATCACTTTGTCTTGATTCTCATTCTATTTTCCTTGTATTATGTAGATCGCAAACTCTATCCTGAATTCAGTAGACTTGGACAGCGTCGTGGCCAAGCTGATCGTCACGCCGCGCCACGATGGATATGCGCAGGGCTACGCCGAGTGCACATACCATGTGACTCATGCGCTAGACGTTCAATGGGATACAAGCCGCGCTTCCACTTGAGGGGTCGATACTGAAGCTGCCTTCTCCCAGGCCAAGCGTGAGTATGATCGTCTTCAACTTCCGATGATGGATTTGGTGAGCGAGGCGCTCCATAACGATTACATGGATCTCTTGAAAGATATATTCCACGATGTGGCAGAAGTTGAAGATAGTGAAGGGTAGGATAGGATGTTTGTAGGATTCTGAATGTAATATCTGAATGTAATTGCGCATTACGCCTGATGCCTACACTCTTTTCTTGATATGAAATGAATATTTGCTTTGAAGTTACAATATTTGCGTGAACATAACAACTTTGTGTAGGTAGAGCGAATAAAACTGGCAATGAACTCGTGTATGAACGTCACATCCCATGCGCATACAGTTGGTAGTGAATTCTGTTCATGAGTCATGTTGTACCATGGTGTTTTCGCGTATACCCAAAGTGGTTTCGCGCATTTGTAAAGAAATATCTAGATAATGAAAACCATGTATTGATTGTCTTTTATTAAGAATAAGGCATAAAAGCCGTGTACAGAATAGACAAAATAAGATCATAGGTATTGCTAGTTTGTTGCGCGAATAATGATGAGTCATGAAGCCTTGACATTTGAACATGCATAGATCACATATAGCATCACCTTAGCTGTTGCACCTTCCAGGTCCTAGGAATGTTTGCGCCGTCCAGACGTTTGAGGGTGTATGCACCTTTCCTAGGACTTCATGGATTATGTAAGGGCCTTCCCACTTGGGTGCGAGTTTTCCTGGACTTTCAGCGTTGGACGCTTCATTGTCTCTCAAAACGAAATCGCCAGGTCGGAAGGTACATATGCAGACTCACGCATTATAGTACTTCTCGAGCTTGGACTTGTATTGTGCTTTGTTGATTGCGGCGTTTTCACGCCTTTCTTCCAAGAGGTCCAAGTTGAGTCTGCTCGTCTTCATTGTTTTGGCTTCGCGTAGCAACCATGCGCGGTGATGGGAGGCCTATTTCCGCGAGAATTACTGCCTCCGTCCCATACACCAGGCTGAATGGTGTTTTGTCGATGCTGGTTTTTGGCATGGTTCGATGAGCCCAAAGGATACTTGGCAACTCATCTACCCAGCCTCTCCGCGCCGTCCCCAATCTCGTCTTGATCCCTTCGACGATACTTTTGTTTATGCTTTCCAGCTGACCGTTCCCTTGGGGATGTGCGACCGAAGTGAACACATGTTCGATATGCATTTCCTTCATCCACCGTTGTAGTTCTTCGGCAGCAAAATTGGGGCCAGTATCACTGACAATGCGTAGGGGTATCCCAATGCGGCAAATGATGTGGTCCCAACTGAATTTGCAAACTATAGTTGCTGTGGTGGATGCGAGGGGCTTTGCTTTTACCCACTTGGTAAAGTAATTGACGGCTATGATTATGAACTTCACAGCGCCTAGGGCATCAGGGAAAGGTCCCACCATATCGACTGCCCATTGTTGGAAGGGCCATGCTGTTGTCATTGGGATCAAGGGATTTTTGGAGCGCAATGTCTTCGGCGCGTGTCGCTGGCATGATGCACATTTACGCAGCGTTTTGATTGCGTCTAAGTGCATGCCATGCCAATAGTAGCCAGCATTCATGATCTTTGCGACCACCATGCGCGGGCCGGCGTGAATTCCGCATAACCCTTCGTGTATTTCACGTATCAAGTACTGCGCGTCTTGCAGGTCAATGCAGCTGAGGAGTGGTCCAAGGTATGACTTCCAGTATAAGATATCGTCTGCCATTTCATAGTTGAGTGCCTAGTTCTGGACCTTTCTTGCTTCCGCCTTGCTCTCTGGGAGGATCCCAGGCTGCAAGAACATGATGATGAGAGACATCCAGGAAGGATTTCCCATTTCTATGACCTTTACTTGACGCAACGGAAGGGAGGGTTCTTGAGCACCTCGATGCGCACTTCTCGCACGAGGTGTTTGAAGCTTGTAGTAGCCAGTTTGCTGAGCACGTCAGCATATTTATTCTCGCTTCGGTTAATGTGGGTTATTTTGAAACTTTGGAATTTGGTTAATAAGGATTGCGCCTGTTCAAGATACAGGGCCATCGTTTCGCCCTTTGCATCGTACAGGCCATTGATCTATCCTGCGCCCAAAAGGGAATCAACATGTGCTTCCAAATTCCTAGGCCCCATTTTGATGACTAACCGAAGGCCTGCCAGAAACGCTTCGTACTCAGCTTCATTATTCGTGCTCTGAAAGTCTAACCTGATGGCGTAGGTGAACTCCTGGTTATCAAGGCTTATTAGATGGAGACCCACCCTTGCGCCATCATCATTGGATGTGCCGTCTGTGTAAAGTATCCATGCACGGACGTCTGTGACCGGCGCTGGGTTCTGTACAGCTTCACACTCATGCACTTTATTACTTGGTACTTCTGTAACAAAATCGGCTAGTATCTGACCTTTGATAGCTGGGCGTCGTTTGTACTTGATATTGTGTTCACCAAGCTCAATCGCCCACTTTGCTAAACGGCCAGATATGTCCGGTTTGGACAAAATTTGGCCCAGGTGTTAGTTCGTGAGAACTGTTATCACATGGCCTGAAAAATACCGACGCAACCTGCAGGATGCGTGGACTAAAGCAAGAGCAAGCTTTTCCATCATTGGATATCTTGTCTCTGGGTCAGTTAACATCTTGCTGACATAGTAGATTGGAGTTTGGACTCCTGAGCGCTCTACTAACAAGACTACGCCCAGAGCGATATCCGATGCAGAAAGGTAAAGGATTGGTGGCTCGTTCTTTTGCGGTGCCGCGAGTGTAGTCAAATGAATCAAGCATTCCTTCATCTGTTTGAAGGCTTTCTCCGCATCCGAAGTCCACTGAAACTTGTTTTGCTTTACACAGTTCCTCAGAGTGCTGGTGAATGGGAAGGATTTCATCGCGTGGTTGGCCAAGAACCTGTTCAGCGTAGCCAGTCGCCCCGCCAACCGTTGCATTTCTTTGATGGTCGTGGGTGAAGGCATGCGCTGAATTGCTACCACCTTCTCAGGATTGACTTTGAAACTGTCACGCGTGATGATGAATCCCAAAAATTTACCTTCTTCCATTCCAAAAGAGCACTTCTCAGGGTTCAGCTTCAAGTTGGCCTTGCGCAAGGATGAAAAAGTTTATTGAATGTTTGTCAGCATCCTCTCCTTATCCGGGCTCATGATGACTAGGTCGTCAATGTACACTTCCATGGTTTCGCCAATGTCGTCTTCGAAGACATGGTCCATCAAAACGTTGGTAGGTGGCTCCTGCGTTGCGCAATCCGAAGGGCATCTTTGTGTAGCAAAAGATTCCCTTGTCAGTGCAGAATCTGGTTTTGCCTTCGTCCTCTTTCTTCATTTGAATATGATGGTATCCTTTGTAGCAGTCGAGTAAATATTTCCACCTGAATGAAGCGAGGGAGTCCACCTTTTAGTCGATTTCAGGAAAAGTGTAGCAGTCTTTTAGACATGTTTTGTTTAGATCTTTGAAATTGACTACCGATACTTTTAGACATGTTTTGTTTAGATCTTTGAAATCGACTACCGATACCTGTACCCTTCCAGTTACTACATGCCCGTCGTAGAACTCACTTTGATGAGATTGAAAAATGAAAGCATCACATAATTTTGAGAAAAGAAACATGAAAATGTTTAAATATGTGAGAATTGAGACGTGCGTGATGCGTATATATGTAAGCATGTTATGTTTAACATTGAATATCACACGAAATCATACAGTAGTGGGAGTGCTTGCATGCATTTGTGTGTGAGATAAATGTAAAACAAGTAAATATCATGAGTTTGCAGGTAACCAATTAACACGTAAGCAACTAAAATCTAATCGACTATAGTATAGCCTCTAAGGGTCTAAGAACCTATCCTATATCCGTATAGTCAAAAGCTCTGATACTAATCTGTCACACCCTGACCAGCAGCGGATATGCTAGTCGGGGCATGATAGGGTTTTTATCAAAGCTCATGACATTTACTATAATAAAGTTTCATATTTAGTATTCCAAATTAAATGGAAAATTCCAACAAACACATAAACCATACAAGCACAAAATGTTCTAAACATGTCATTCAAATAATGCTTTATTTATCTTCTAAGTCCCAATCCTGTGTGTTCCTTGCTTCAACCTGTTCACCTGTATCAAGTGTAAAAATAAAGATTTGGGTCAACAAAAGTTGACGAGTGAATCCCGTTTAAACATTTGAAAGAAATGATATGTTGATTAATTTAAAAAATGTGCATAAACCAAATACGAGCAAACGTATATGTAAACTATCCACAAACCACATAAACTTCTAGCAATGTACACATAAGCATGATAAGTGATGAACTGTGAGATCAAGGCTCAGTCAAACGGAGCCCATCTAATTAGGCAATGCGATGCTCTACCCGTATACAACGAGGAACTGATGGGCCTAATGTGAATGACTGAAATGAGAAAATAAAACCATATATAACAATATACCAAATATTACATAACACATTGGATCATATAACGGTAGTAGCACAAGTGTTTGATTAAACGAATAAATAAACGACACATGATACACCCCAAAACATGAAGAAAAAGGGAAAGTTTGTAAGAATTCATTCACAGTTGGTGCATTTCTTGAGTTGATAACGAACGCGCACGATTAAATATACCAACCGACGAGAAAACTAACCTAAGTATTCAAGTAATAATTTGGTGAATTTATTTCTTTTACTTAAAATTAGCATTTTTGTTTAATGAATTTTATTAGACTTTTTAGGAAATTTTATAGTATTTATTTCTAACTTTTGTGCTAAAAAGGACTCACTTTTATTATGTATTTTTATGATTTTTTGAGAAAAATAAAGAAAATGTTAATTAAAAAATATAACCCTTTCAGCGGGGTCGAACCGAGTCAACTGGACGTTTTTATGCAGCGCATGGGATTCGAACGTGTGACCTTCCGTATACGTGCACGCAGCCTTACCAACTGAGCAACGTGTCTAACCCAAAATATACCTCAATTTAATTATATATAAACACTTATTAAGTTCAACCATTTCTATTTTTATTAATTAAAAAGGTTTATTAATTTCAGAAAGAGTGTAACCATGCAGCGAACCGGACTCGAACTCGTGACCTCTGCTTCGTGTTGCACACAGCCTGACCAATTGGGCTGTGTGTCTAACCCGGAGGATATAGGTTTTTAATTAAACTTATACACTTACTTAGTCATGTTATATATGAGTTATAAAAAAATGGCTTTATTCTAGAAATCGGGCAGCGTAGGTATGACTCGAACATGGGACCCTTTGTTTAAATGTCTAACCCGGTATAAACACCGACTTTTATTATTCTTATACGCTTTCAACTTCATCTTCTTCCTTATGAAAATAGTTTTGATATTCCCGGTTGATAATCCAATAACACTCATTGGATTTATTGATTTATTAATGAAAATAACTAAATTAGTAAAGGGATTCAAGGATGTTGTACCGAACAAGGGAGTGATTTGATTTCCTCTGGTGAAGTTTCTGCGAGAAACGAAGTTTCCGGCGAAGTGATATTTCGAAGACAGAGCGTGAAAAGGGTTTTGAAATGAGTGTAGATGAGTTCTAGCGGTGTCTGGATACCCTATTTATAGAGTAAGAAAAGGCTCGATTGAAGTTTCGGTTTCAAACTTTTTGGTCAAAGATTTTAATGGCAACAATGATTTCATGACCTTTTTGTTGAATTAATTCGGTAATTAAGTTGATTCTAATGATTAGAAACGGTTACACACTTTAAGTGCAAAGAAAAGAACGGATCTGCGATGATAGCTTGATTCCAGTTTGGCTGTTACAGGGCGGGTTTTGGGGTTTTGATTTCAAACATAGTTTTGATATAAAACTTGTTTGGTCTGAGTTTAAAACAGATGTGTGTGCGTGGTGCAGTGGTGTATTGGGTGTTTGATTTGGGTGGAGACCACACCCCTTTTCCTATTTAATTTTTATTATTTAATTTATGTTATTATTATTTAAACTTTATTATTTATTTAAACTTTATTATTTACTTAAACTTTGTTATTTAAACATTATTATATTATTATTATTTATTACTTAATACGAGTACAAGATTTCAATGCTTAACATAAATGCGTAACAATCATCATAACTTGCATTACAAAACAGAGCGGGTTTTAGAACCAGTTTTACGACAAATGTTACAGTATTCCCTACTTTTAGAAATTTCGTCCCGAAATTTAAGTAGTGATAGGTTTATCTTGGAAGAGGTGAGGGTATTTTTCGCGTCTTCGCATTCCAAGTAAACTTAGGTCCTGTTTTGACTCCCAACGCACCTTGACTATCGGAATTCTACTTTGTCTTCAACGTTTCTCACCGAAGTCCATAATTTCTATAGGTTGTTCTAAAAAATGCATCGACTCATCAATCTTATTATCTTCCAACGGTATATAGAGGTTTTCGTCGACAAGACACTGACAATCGACCCTTACGACTGTTTAGTGCTTCAAAAGGATCTATACAGATGTTTAGAGTGGTAGCTAAGGATTCGACCAATGATAGATTGGCATCCTAATTTCCTTGAAGTTGATAACGCATGATCATAACGGGCCTTCAGCAGTTTGAATTGTGCGCCCATATTGACCATCAGTTTGAGGATGAAAAGCGGTACTGAGGTCTATCAAGTGCCTAACACTAATTGTACAGCATGCCATATGTGTGAAGTGAAACGCCCATCTCGCTCCGAGATGATGCTAAGGATATACATAATCAGGTGAGTGTGAAAATTTTCTTTTTTTAGTTTTTTATTGAGGCGGTAACGTTCTAGTAAAGGTTGAATTCCCTGCTAAAGGAATCGCTTTTTGATGCCTGAGGTGTAGAAGTGAAAAGCGTTGTAACACGGAGATAACTAACTCGATATGGTTTCATGATAGAAGTGTTTTGAGAAAATTGAAGCGTCAAAATGGTAAGGTTACACACAAAATGGAGTCATCAACTACATCGTTATCTACATTGAGATCGACACTACTTACAAGAACTTAACCGTCTAACAATGCTTTTGATCACCTGACAAGAATACTTATATATAGGAAGTACCTGCGGCGTATCCACCATATCCTTGTCAAATTTTCATTGGCCTTGTTTTCAAGTCACGATTAGTTCTATGTGACTCGTCCTAAAATCTACAAAATATTAACAACACAACAGCCAATGTTTGAGTCTCGAATCCATGGAAAGCGAGACTGAATAACGGCGGTACCTCTCTCGTGTGTTATGAGGGAGTGTTCAGTCTATGAAAAAGTGAGACACGACTCAACTTCCCTAAATGATGAGACGGGGTTCGTCGTGATGTATGATAACATGAAATTTAATTGATGAATAGAGATATGTAATGAAACAAATTGGCATAGCGCGATATAAATTGCGTTAATGGGATTAATATGAAATAATAGAATCATTATTTCCAAAAATTAAAATAATAGGAACCTGAATTTTCAAAACAAGAAATGGAATCTATTAAAGCTTGGATTGGAAATAAAATTAAAATAAACAACTGAAGCAGACTCTTGAGTCTTTATAATGGGAGAAAGCTAGTTAGGTTGTTTGTTTGCACCGGCGTTGACCTCAACTGGGCTTGCGTTGATATTGTAGGCTCTCCTTCTTGCTGGTGGAGGTGCTGGGTTTGTCTGGTTCGCTTGGTTAACTGGGTTTGCTTGGGCTTGAGCGTTAATGATATTAAACAACCTAGAACATGTTTTCTAAAGTGGGTAGGGTCACCACAATTAAAGCAAGCTCGAACATATGGAACCATGGGATATTGAGGTTGTTGATAGGGTTGGATCATGTTTTGAGCGAGGAGTGGAGCTTGGTTTTGAAGAGTACGACAAGTGTTACTCAGATGACCGTAACGCCCACAATTGGCACACAGTCGGCAGGGTAAGGTGGGTTGGTGGTGATAATGGCAGGCGTTGCATTACGGGTGGGGACCAGTATAGGGTTTCTTGTTTGGGTATGATGAGTTGGGTGCCACTTAAGTGAGTGGGATGGATTGGAGGGATATGGCTTGTGGTGTTAATTGACTGGTTTGAGTGATAACAAAATTTTTCCATTTCGCTTTCTCTTGGTAGTGAATTGGGAAGAGGATTCGGCTTGTGTTGGGTTGGGGGTTTCTGTTGGTGTTCTGCTACTTGCATCCTGCTTCTACCCGTCCTTGAAATCCCCATTCCTGATGTGGTTTTCAGTGAGCTCAGTAGCTAGCTCCATTGCTGCTACCAAAGTTGCAGGCACGGTACTCATCACGGAATGCTGAATCATCGAAGGAAGACCTCGAATGTAATGTTTGATCACACGTTAAAGAGGAGTAAATAGATTCGGAACCATTTCATTTAACTCAAGAAACCTTTTGTTATAGGTTATATGGTCTCCCTCGTTTTGTTTTAGGAAGTAGAACTCATCTTCCAGCTTCTTAATTTCGCTTCTTCGACAGAAGCGTCTTGTCATGAGTTCTCGAAGTTGTTCCCAAGTCAGTGCTACAGCAGCTTCAGCACCTCTACTGCCTTTTTCGGCATTCTACCAAGTTAATGCTACCATAAATAAACGGCCAGTAAAATAAGTCATAATTGAGAAAAGTACTCTCCATTTCTTCAAACCACCGAATAAGAGCAGTGACCCCTTCAGTTCCCCTGTATTTTGGAGGGTCACATGAGTTGAAGTGCTTGTAAGGGCACTTGATGGTATTGGGGAAGGGTTGGCAGTATTTTGTTCCCCTTGGTTGATTTGGTTGACAAAGGTTAGCGGCGAGAGCTTATAGGATTTGAATTATGATATTGGGAATCACGGCGGCCATTTGTTGGGCTATTTGAGCAGCCATGCGCTCGCCGGATTTTCCTGATCTCCTACCTCTACGGGAGTGCCTAAAAGACATCTACAGGAAATGCGAAACGAGATTATGAGTTTGGCGTATAGGTGTCATGTGTCGCATTTAGAAATTAACATCCACAAAACAAATGAGAAAAATAAATTCACTACATCCATAGGATGTCTTGGGCCTTGCTCATGTTTGGGCCTCCACATGTCCCCCATACTTGGCCTAGTTAGTCATGTGGGCCCCCTGGACTACTGGGCTTTGTAGGGTTCACATTGGTTTTGGCCTGTTAACACTTGCACCACCCGAATGAAAATTGTAAAACATGATTGCGAGATATAAAATCGAAAGGTGTCCTTGTGTAGATACAGTGACAACTCAAAGCGGGTTTAGTTCGTTTGGTGTGGCATGCTTTGGCCTAATAGGTTCTTCATACTCTCATCGTTAGTCCCAGGTAGGCAAACTGGTCCATTAATTTGGATTTATACGAATACCAATCCTAGACAGGACGTTTCGACTACCTATACTTGTACCCTTCCAATTACTACATGCCCGTCGTAGAACTCACTATGATGAAATTGAAAAATGAAAGCATCACATAATTTTGAGAAAAGAAACATGAAAATGTTTAAATATGTGAGAATTGAGACGTGCGTGATGCGTATATATGTAAGCATGTTATGTTTAACATTGAATATCACACGAAATCATACAGTAGTGGGAGTGCTTGCATGCATTTGTGTGTGAGATAAATGTAAAACAAGTAAATATCATGAGTTTGCATGTAACCAGTTAACACGTAAGCAATTAAAATCTAATCGATGATAGTATAGCCTCTAAGGGTCTTACAACCTATCCTATATCCGTATAGTCAAAAGCTCTGATACCAATCTGTCACACCCTGACCCGCAACGGATATGCTAGTCGGGGCATGATTGGGTTTTCATCAAAGCTCATGCCATTTACTATAATAAAGTTTAATATTTATTATTCCAAATTAAAAGGAAAATTCCAACAAACACATAAACCATACAAGCACAAAATATTCTAAACATGTCATTCAAATAATGCTTTATTTATCTTCTAAGTCCCAATCCTCAGTGTTCCTTGCTTCAACTTGTTCACCTATATCATGTGTAAAAATATAGATTTGGGTTAACAAAAATCCCGTTTAAACATTTGAAAGAAATGATATGTTGATTAATATAAAAAATGTGCATAAACCAAATATGAGGAAACGCATATGTAAACTATCCACAAACCACATAAACTTCTAGCAATGTACACATAAGCATGATAAGTGATGAACTGTGAGATCAAGGCTCAATCAAACGGAGCCGATGTAATTAGGCAACGCGATGCTCTACCCGTATACAACGAGGAACTGATGGGCCTAATGTGAATGCTTGACTGAAATGAGAAAATATAACCATATATAACAATATACCAAATATTACATAACACGTTAGATCATATAATGGTAGTAGCACAAGTGTTTGATTAAACGAATAAATAAATGACACATGATACACCCCAAAACATGAATAAAAAGGGAAAGTTAGTAAGAATTCACTCACAGTGGGTGTGTGTAACGAACGCGCACGATTAAAGATTCCAACCGACGAGAAAATTAACCTAAATATTCACGTAATAATTTGGTAAATATATTTCTTTTATTTAAAATTAGCATTTTTGTTTAATGAATTTTATTAGACTTTTTTGGAAATTCTATAGTATTTATTACTAATTTTTGTGCTAAAAAGGACTCACTTTTATTATGTATTTTTATGATTTTTGGAGAAAAATAAAGAACATGTTAATCAAAAAAATATAACCCTTTCAGCGGGGTCGAACCGGGTCAACAAGACGTTTTTATGCAGCGCGTGGGGTTCGAACGTGTGACCTTCCGTATACGTGCACGCAGTCTTACCAACTGAGCTATGTGTCTAACCCAAAATATATCTGAATTTAATTATATATAAACACTTATTAAGTTCAACCAGTTCTGTTTATTAATTAAAAAGGTTTATTAATTTCAGAAAGCGTGTAACCATGCAGCGAACCGAACTCGAACTCGTGACCTCTGCTTCGTGTTGCACATAACCCGACCAATTGGGTTGTGTGTCTAACACGGAGGATATAGGTTTTTAATTAAACTTATACACTTACTAAGTCATGTTATATATGAGTTATAAAAATGGTTTTATTCTATAAATCGGCAGCGTAGGTATGACTCGAACCTGGGACCCTTTGTTTAAATGTCTAACCCGGTATAAACACCGATTTTTATTATTCTTATACGCTTTCAACTTCATCTTCTTCCTTATGAAAACAGTTTGATATTCCCGGTTGATAATCCAATGACACTCATTGGATTTATTGATTTATTACAACAGATAATGAAAATAATTAAACTAGAAAAGGGATTAAAGGATGTTATACCGAACAGGGGAGTGATTTGATTTCCTCCGGTAAAGTTCTGGCGACAAACGAAGTTTCCGGCAAAGTGATATTTCAAAGACAGAGCGTGCAGAGGGTTTTGAAATGAGTGTAGATGAGTTCTAGCGGTGTTTGGAATACACTATTTATAGAGTAAGACAAGGCTCGAATGAGTTTCGGTTTAAACTTTTTGGTCAAAGATTTTAATGGCAACAATGATTTTATGACCGTTTTTGACGAATTAATTCGACAATTAAGTTGATTCTAATGATTAGAAACGGCTACGCACTTTAAGTGCAAAGGAAAGAACGGATCTGTGATGATAGCTTGATTCTAGTTCGACTGTTACAAGGCGGGTTTTTGGGTTTTGATTTTAAACGTAGTTTTGATATAAAACTTGTTTGGTCTGAGTTTAAAACAGATGTGTGTGTGTGGTGTAGTGGTGTATTGGGTGTTTGATTTGGGTGGAAACCCGGGTTCGATACCCGCGGTCCACACCCCTTTTCCTATTTTAATTTTTATTATTTAATTTATGTTATTATTATTTAAACTTTATTATTTATTTAAACTTTAATATTTACTTAAACTTTATTATTTTTATTTATTACTTAATACTAGTAACAAGATTTCAATTCTTAACATAAATGCGTAACGATCATCATAACTTGCATTACAAAACGGAGCAGGCTTTAGAACCCGTTTTACGACAAATGTTACAGTATTCCCTACTTTTAGAAATTTCTTCTCGAAATTTAGGTAGTGATAGGTTTATCTTGGAAGAGGTGAGGGTATTTTTCGCGTATTGAGTCTTCACGTTCCCAAGTAAACTTAGGTCCTCGTTTTGACTCCCAACACACCCTGACTATCGGAATTCTACTTTGTCTTCAACGTTTCTCACTAAAGTCCATAATTTCTATAGGTCGTTCTACAAAATGCATCGACTTATCAACCTGAATATCTTCCAACGGTATATAGAGGTTTGCGTCGACAAGACACTGACAATCGGCCCTTACGACTGTTTACTGCTTCAAAAGGATCTATACAGATGTTAGAGTGGTAGCTGAGGATTCGACCAATGGTAGATTGGCATCCTAATTTCCCTTGAAGTTGATAACGCATGATCATAACGTGCCTTCAGGAGTCTGAATTGTGCGCCCAGATTGACCATCAGTTTGAGGATGAAAAGCGGTACTGAGGTCTAATCAAGTGCCTAACACTGATTGTACGGCTTGCCATATGCGTGAAGTGAAACGCCCATCTCGCTCCGAGATGATGCTAAGGATATACATAATCAGGTGAGTGTGAAAATTTTCCTTTTTTTGTTTTTTATTGAGGTTGTAACGTTCCTAGTAAAGGTTGAATTCCCTGCTACAGGAATCGCTTTTTGATGCCTGAGGTGTAGAAGTGAAAAGCGTTGTAACACGGAGATAACTAACTGGATAGTTTCATGATAGAAGTGTTTTGAGAAAATTGAAGCGTCAAAATGGTAAGCTTACATCACAAAACGGAGTCATCAACTACATGATTATCTACATTGAGATTGACACTACTTACACGGAACTTCCCATAACTGTGTAACAATGCTTTTGATCACCTGACAAGAATACTTATATATAGGAAGTACCTGCGGCGTATCCACCATATCTTTGTCAAATTTTCATTGTCCTTGTTTTCAAGTCACGATTAGTTCTATGTGACTCGTCCTAAAATCTACAGAATATTAACAACACAACAGCCAATGTTTGAGTCTCAAATCCATGGAAAGTGAGACTGAATAACGGCGGTACCTCTCTCGTGTGTTATGAGGGAGTGTTCAGTCTATGAAAAAGTGTGACACGACTCAACTTCCCTAAATGGTGAGACGGGGTTCGTCGTGATGTATGATAACATGAAATTTACTTGATGAATAGAGATATGTAATGAAACAAATTGGTATAGCGCGATATAAATTGCGTTAATCAGATTAATATGAAATAATAGAATCATTATTTCCAAAAATTAAAATAATAGGAACTTGAATTTTCAAAACAAGAAATGGAATCTATTATAGCTTGGATTGGAAATAAAATTAAAATAAACAACTGAAGCAGACTCTTGAGTCTTTATAATAGGAGAAAAGCTAGTTAGGTTGTTTGTTTGCACCGGCGTTGACCTCAACTGGGTTTGCGTTGATGTTGTAGGCTCTCCTTCTTGCTGGTGGAGGTGTTGGGTTTGCCTGGTTTGCTTGGTTAATTGGGTTTGCTTGCGCTTGAGCGTTAATGATATTAACCAACCTAGAACACGTGTTTCTAAAGTGGGTAGGGTCACCACAATTAAAGCAAGCTCGAACATATGGAACCATGGGATATTGAGGTTGTTGATAGGGTTGGATCATGTTTTGAGCGGGGAGTGGAGCTTGGTTTTGAGGAGTACGACAAGTGTTACTCAGATGACCGTAACGCCCACAATTGGCACACAGTCGGCAGGGTAAGGTGGGTTGGTGGTGATAATGGCAGGTGTTGCATTACGGGTGGATACCAGTGTAGGGTTTCTTGTTTGGGTATGCTGAGTTGGGTGCCACTTAAGTGATTGGGATGGCTTGGAGGGGTATGGCTTGTGGTGTTGATTGACTGGTTTGAGTGACAGCAAAATTTTTCCCATTTCGCTTTCTCTTGGTAGTGAATTGGGAAGAGGATTCGAGTTGTGTTGGATTGGGGGTTTCGGTTGGTGTTTTGCTACTTGCATCCTGCTTCTATTCGTCCTTGAAATCCCCATTCCTGATGTGGTTTTCGGTGAGCTCAGTAGCTAGCTCCATTGCTGCTTCCAAAGTTGCAGGCACGGTACTAATCAGGAATCTTGAATCGTTGAAGGAAGACCCCGAATGTAATGTTTGATCACACGTTAAAGAGGGGTAAATAGATTCGGAACTATTTGATTTAACTCAAGAAACCTTTTGTTATAGGTTATATGGTCTCCCTCGTTTTATTTTAGGAAGTAGAACTCATCTTCCAGCTTCTTAATTTCGCTTCTTGGGCAGAACCGTCTTGTCATGAGTTCTCAAAGTTGTTCCCAAGTCAGTGCTACAGCGGCTTCAGTGCCTCTTCTGCCTTTTTCGACTTTCCACCAAGTTAATGCTACCCCAAATAAACGGCCAGTAGCATAACGAACCTTACGGTCGTTGGGTCAGTCACAATTGAGAAAAGTACTCTTCATTTCTTCAAACCACAGAAGGAGAGTAGTGACCCCCTCAGTTCCATCGTATTTTCGAGGGTCACATAAGTTGAAGTGCTTGTAAGTGCACTTGATGGTGTTTGTGAGAGGGTTGGCAGTATTTTGTTCCCCTTGGTTGATTGGGTTGACAAAGGTTAGCGGCGAGAGCTTATTGGATTTGAATTACGATATCGCGGATCACGGCGGCCATTTGTTGGGCTGTTTGAGCAGCCATGCGCTCGCCGGGTTTTCCTTATCTCCTACCTCTACGAGAGTGCCTAGAAGACATCTACATGAAATGCGTAACGAGATTATGAGTATGGCGTATAGGTGTCATGTGTCGCATTTAGAAATTAACATCCACAAAGCAAATGAGAAAAATAAATTCACTACATCCCTAGGATGTCTTGGGCCTTGCTCATGTTTGGGCCTCCATATGTCCCCCAAACTTGGCCTAGTTAGTCATGTGGGCCCCCATGACTACTAGGCTTTGTAGGTTCACATTGGTTTTGGCCTGTTAACACTTGCACCACCCGAATAAAAATCGTAAAACATGATTGCGAGATATAAAATCGAAAGGTGTCCTGGTGTAGACACAGTGACAACTCAAAGCGGGGTTAGTTCACACGACGTTTGGTGTGGCATGCTTTGGCCTAATAGGTTCTTCGTACTCTCATTGTTAGTCCCAGGTAGGCAAACTGGTCCGTTAATTTGGATTTATACGAATACCAATCCTAGACAGGACGTTTCGACTACTTGTACTTGTACCCTTCCAATTACTACATGCCCGTCGTAGAACTCACTTTGATGAAATTGAAAAATGAAAGCATCACATAATTTTGAGAAAAGAAACATGAAAATGTTTAAATATGTGAGAATTGAGACGTGCGTGATGCGTATATATGTAAGCATGTTATGTTTAACATTGAATATCACACGAAATCATACAGTAGTGGGAGTGCTTGCATGCATTTGTGTGTGAGATAAATGTAAAACAAGTAAATATCATGAGTTTGCATATAACCAGTTAACACGTAAGCAATTAAAATCTAATCGATGATAGTATAGCCTCTAAGGGTCTAACAACCTATCCTCTATCCGTATAGTCAAAAGCTCTGATACCAATCTGTCACACCCTGACCCGCAACGTATGCTAGTCGGGGCATGATTGGGTTTTCATCAAAGCTCATGACATTTACTATAATAAAGTTTAATATTTATTATTCCAAATTAAATGGAAAATTCCAACAAAACATAAACCATACAAGCACAAAATATTCTAAACATGTCATTCAAATAATGCTTTATTTATCTTCTAAGTCCCAATCCTATGTGTTCCTTGCTTCAACCTGTTCACCTATATCATGTGTAAAAATATAGATTTGGGTCAACAAAAGTTGGTGAGTGAATCCCGTTTAAACATTTAAAAGAAATGATATGTTGATTAATTTAAAAAATAAGCATAAACCAAATATGAGGAAACATATATGTAAACAATCCACAAACCACATAAACTTCTAGCAATGTACACATAAGCATGATAAGTGATGAACTGTGAGATCAAGGCTCAATCAAACGGAGCCGATGTAATTAGGCAACGCGATGCTCTACCCGTATACAACGAGGAACTGATGGGCCTAATGTGAATGCTTGACTGAAATGAGAAAATATAACCATATATAACAATATACCAAATATTACATAACACGTTAGATCATATAATGGTAGAAGCACAAGTGTTTGATTAAACGAATAAATAAATGACACATGATACACCCCAAAACATGAATAAAAAGGGAAAGTTTGTAAGAATTCACTCACAGTGGGTGTGTGTAACGAACGTGCACGATTAAAGATTCCAACTGACGAGAAAACTAACCTAAATATTCACGTAATAATTTGGTAAATATATTTCTTTTATTTAAAATTAGCATTTTTGTTTAATGAATTTTATTAGACTTTTTTGGAAATTCTATAATATTTATTACTAATTTTTGTGCTAAAAAGGACTCACTTTTATTATGTATTTTTATGATTTTTGGAGAAAAATAAAGAACATGTTAATTAAAAAAATATAACCCTTTCAGCGGGTCGAACCGGGTCAACCTGACGTTTTTATGCAGCGCGTGGGATTCGAACGTGTGACCTTCCTTATACGTGCACGCAGCCCTACCAACTGAGCTACGTGTCTAACCCAAAATATATCTGAATTTAATTATATATAAACACTTATTAAGTTCAACCATTTCTGTTTATTAATTAAAAAAGTTTATTAATTTCAGAAAGCGTGTAACCATGCAGCTAACCGAACTCGAACTCGTGACCTCTGCTTCGTGTTGCACACAGCCCGACCAATTGGGCTGTGTGTCTAACCCGGAGGATATAGGTTTTTAGTTAAACTTATACACTTACTAAGTCATGTTATATATGAGTTATTAAAAATGGTTTTATTCTAGAAATCGGCAGCGTAGGTATGACTCGAATTGGGACCCTTTGTTTAAATATCTAACCCGGTATAAACACTGATTTTTATTATTCTTGTACGCTTTCAACTTCATCTTCTTCCTTATGAAAACAATTTTGATATTTCCGGTTGATAATCCAATAATACTCTTTGGATTTATTGATTAATTACAACTGATAATGAAAATAATTTAACTAGAAAAGGGATTCAAGGATGTTGTACCGAACAGGGGAGTGATTTGATTTCCTCCGATGAAGTTCTGGCGACAAACGAAGTTTCCGGCGCAATGGTATTTCGAAGACAGAGGGTGCAGAGGGTTTTGATATGAGTGTAGATGAGTTCTAGCGGTTTTTGGATACCCTATTTATAGAGTAAGAAAAGGCTCGATTGAAGTTTCGGTTTCAAACTTTTTGGTCAAAGATTTTAATGGCAACAATGATTTCATGACCGTTTTTGACGAATTAATTCGGTAATTAAGTTGATTCTAATGATTAGAAACGGTTACACACTTTAAGTGCAAAGAAAAGAACGGATCTGTGATGATAGCTTGATTCCAGTTCGGCTGTTACAGGGCGGGTTTTTGGGTTTTGATTTCAAACATAATTTTGACATAAAACTTGTTTGATCTGAGTTTAAAACAGTTGTGTGTGTTTGGTGCAGTGGTGTATTGGGTGTTTGATTTGGGTGGAGACCCTGGTTCGATGCCCGTGGTCCACACCCCTTTTCCTATTTTAATTTTTATTATTTAATTTATGTTATTATTATTTATTTAAACTTTATTATTTACTTAAACTTTATTATTTACTTTATTATTATTATTATTTATTACTTAATACTAGTAACAAGATTTCAATGCTTAACATAAAAGCGTAACGATCATCATAACTTGCATTACAAAACGGAGCAGGGTTTAGAACCCGTTTTACGACAAATGTTACAGTATTCCCTACTTTTTGAAATTTCTTCCCGAAATTTAAGTAGTGATAGGTTTATCTTGAAAGAGGTGAGGGTATTTTTCGCGTATTGAGTCTTCACATTCCAAGTAAACTTAGGTCCTCGTTTTGACTCCTAACACACCCTGACTATCGGAATTCTACTTCGTCTTCAACGTTTCTCACTGAAGTCCATAATTTCTATAGGTTGTTCTAAAAAATGCATCGACTCATCAATCTTATTATCTTCCAACGGTATATAGAGGTTTTCGTCGACAAGACACTGACAATCGACCCTTACGACTGTTTAGTGCTTCAAAAGGATCTATACAGATGCTAGAGTGGTAGCTAAGGATTCGACCAATGATAGATTGGCATCCTAATTTCCTTGAAGTTGAGATCATAACGGGCCTTCAGCAGTTTGAATTGTGCGCCCATATTGACATCAGTTTGAGGATGAAAAGCGGTACTGAGGTCTATCAAGTGCCTAACACTAATTGTACAGCATGCCATATGCGTGAAGTGAAACACCCATCTCGCTCCGAGATGATGCTAAGGATATACATAATCAGGTGAGTGTGAAAATTTTCTTTTTTTAGTTTTTTATTGAGGCGGTAACGTTCCTAGTAAAGGTCGAATTCCCTGCTACAGGAACCGCTTTTTGATGCCTGAGGTGTAGAAGTGAAAAGCGTTGTAACATGGAGATAACTAACTCGATATGGTTTCATGATAGAAGTGTTTTGAGAAAAATGAAGCGTCAAAATGGTAAGGTTACACACAAAATGGAGTCATCAACTACATCGTTATCTACATTGAGATCGACACTACTTACACAGAACTTAACCGTCTAACAATGCTTTTGATCACCTGACAAGAATACTTATATATAGGAAGTACCTGCGGCGTATCCACCATATCCTTGTCAAATTTTCATTGGCCTTGTTTTCAAGTCACGATTAGTTCTATGTGACTCGTCCTAAAATCTACAAAATATTAACAACACAACAGCCAATGTTTGAGTCTCGAATCCATGGAAAGCGAGACTGAATAACGGCGGTACCTCTCTCGTGTGTTATGAGGGAGTGTTCAGTCTATGAAAAAGTGAGACATGACTCAACTTCCCTAAATGATGAGACGGGGTTCGTCGTGATGTATGATAACATGAAATTTAATTGATGAAAAGAGATATGTAATGAAACAAATTGGCATAGCGCGATATAAATTGCGTTAATGGGATTAATATGAAATAATAGAATCATTATTTCCAAAAATTAAAATAATAGGAACTTGAATTTTCAAAACAAGAAATGGAATCTATTAAAGCTTGGATTGGAAATAAAATTAAAATAAACAACTGAAGCAGACTCTTGAGTCTTTATAATGGGAGAAAGGCTAGTTAGGTTGTTTGTTTGCACCGGCGTTGACCTCAATAGGGTTTGCGTTGATGTTGTAGGCTCTCCTTCTTGCTGGTGGAGGTTCTGGGTTTGCCTGGTTTGCTTGGTTAACTGGGTTTGCTTGCGCTTGAGCGTTAATGATATTAACCAACCTACAACATGTGTTTCTAAAGTGGGTAGGGGCACCACAATTAAAGCAAGCTCGAACATATGGAACCATGGGATATTGAGGTTGTTGATAGGGTTGGATCATTTTTTGAGCGAGGAGTGGAGCTTGGTTTTGAAGAGTACGACAAGTGTTACTCAGATGACCGTAACGCCCACAATTGGCACACAGTCGGCAGGGTCAGGTGGGTTGGTGGTGATAATGGCAGGTGTTGCATTGCGGGTGGGGACCAATGTAGGGTTTCTTGTTTGGGTATGCTGAGTTGGGTGCCACTTAAGTGATTAGGATGGCTTGGAGGGGTATGGCTTGTGGTGTTGGTTGACTGGTTTGAGTGACAGCAAAATGTTTCCCGTTTCGCTTTCTCTTGGTAGTGAATTGGGAAGAGGATTCGGCTTGTGTTGGGTTGGGGGTTTCGGTTGGTGTTTTGCCACATGCATCCTGCTTTTATTCGTCCTTGAAATCCCCATTCCTGATGTGGTTTTTGGTGAGCTCAGTAGCTAGCTCCATTGTTGCTACCAAAGTTGCAGGCACGATACTCATCACGGAATCCTGAATCGTCAAAGGAAGACCCCGAATGTAATGTTCGATCAAACGGTAAAGAGGTGTAAATAGATTCGGAACCATTTGATTTAACTGAAAGAAACCTTTTGTGGTAGGTTATATGGTCTCCCTTGTTTGGTTTTAGGAAGTAGAACTCATCTTCCAGCTCCTTAATTTCGCTTCTTGGGCAGAAGCGTCTTATCATGAGTTCTCGAAGTTGTTCCCAAGTCAGTGCTACAGCGGCTTCAGCGCCTCTACTTCCTTTTTTGGCATTCCACCAAGTTAATGCTACCCAAATAAATGGCTAGTAGCATAACGAACCTTACGGTCGTTGGGGCAGTCACAATTGAGAAAAGTACTCTCCATTTCTTCAAACCACCGAAGGAGAGCAGTGACCCCCTCAGTTCCCCTGTATTTGGAGGGTCACATGAGTTGAAGTGCTTGTAAGTGCACTTGATGGTGTTTGTGGGAGGGTTGGCAGTATTTTGTTCCCATTGGTTGATTGGGTTGACAAAGGTTAGCGGCGAGAGCTTATTGGATTTGAATTATGATATCGGGAATCACGACAGCCAATTGTTGGGCTATTTGAGCAGCCATGCGCTCTCCGGATTTTCCTGATCTCCTACCTCTACGAGAGTGCCTAGAAGACATCTACAGGAAATGCGTAATGAGATTATGAGTTTGGCGTATAGGTGTCACGTGTCACATTTAGAAATTAACATCCACAAAACAAATTAATGATTCGGTTTAACACATGTAAGGTATAGAAGTGGAAAAGATTTGGATCGAAAGTGATGTGTCGGTAGGTCTAAAACTCAACCGGATGGGGAAAGTCAAATGATATAAACATAGCGAACTTTGTACTCAGTGGGTCACTTACTATAGGCATATGATTTATGGTCTTAAATCTTGCGTTGATAGATAGCCAACATCTGAGGTTTCGGGTCTTTATGTTGTTGAGTCATCCGGGGATATCTAGACTGCCCTTCTGTTTGGGCCTCCATATGTCCCCCATACTTGGCCTAGTTAGTCATGTGGGCCCCCATGACTATTGGTCTTTGTAGGGTTCACATTGGTTTTGGCCTGTTACCACTTGCACCACCCGAATGAAAATTGTAAAACATGATTGCGAGATATAAAATCGAAAGGTGTCCTAGTGTAGACACAGTGACAACTCAAAGCGGGGTTAGTTCACACGACGTTTGGTGTGACATGCTTTGGCCTAATAGGTTCTTCGTACTCTCACCGTTAGTCCCCAGGTAGGCAAATTGGTCCGTTAATTTGGATTTATACGAATGCCAATCCTAGACAGGACGTTTCGACTACCGGTACTTATACCCTTCCAGTTACTACATGCCCGTCGTAGAAGTCACTTTTATGAGATTGAAAAATGAAAGCATCACATAATTTTGAGAAAAGAAACATGAAAATGTTTAAATATGTGAGAATTGAGACGTCTGTGATGCGTATATATGTAAAACAAGTAAATATCATGAGTTTGCATGTAACCAATTAACACGTAAGCAATTAAAATCTAATCGACTATAGTATAGCCTCTAAGGGTCTAACAACCTATCCTATATCCGTATAGTAAAAAGCTCTAATACCAATCTGTCACACCCCGACCCGTAGCGGATATGCTAGTCGGGGCATGATTGGATTTTCATCAAAACTCATGACATTTACTATAATAAAGTTTCATATTTATTATTCCAAATTAAAAGGAAAATTCCAACAAACACATAAACCATAAAGCAAAAAATGTTCTAAACATGTCATTCAAATAATGCTTTATTTATCTTCTATGTCCCAATCCTATGTGTTCCTTGCTTCAAATATAGATTTGGGTCAATAAAAGTTGGCGAGTGAATCCTGTTTAAACATTTGAAAGAAAGATATGTTGATTAATTTAAAAAATGTGCATAAACCAAATATGAGCAAACGTATATGTAAACTATCAACAAACCACATAAACTTCTAGCAATGTAAAGATAAGCATGATAAGTGATGAACTGTGAGATCAAGGTTCAATCAAACAGAGCCGATCTAATTAGGCAACGCGACGCTCTACCCGTATACAACGAGGAACTGATGGGCCTAATGTGAATGCTTGACTGAAATGAGAAAATATAACCATATATAACAATATACGAAATATTAGATAACACGTTAGATCATATAATGGTAGTAGCACAAGTGTTTGATTAAACGAATAAATAAACGACACACGATACACCCCAAAACATGAATAAAAAGGACACATCATTAATGTTTTGCAAGGACATTAATATATGTGCCGACATAGGAAGTACTCAACCCTAGACGATTTCTTCCGGTCCACCCGGCTGGGATAACAAAAGCACTACATGCGGCCACACAAGGACCCAGGAGTGGGGCTCGCTACACCCGATAGATCTACCACTCTTGTTTCTCGGTCTTATAAAAGATTAATGGCACTTAAGAGAGAGCCTATTAACACATGATCTAATATTTCATTCCATAGCTAAACCATACCATCGAAAACATGTATTTCCCCCCGAGAGTTATAAACCGAAAACATTTAAGAGAAAAGGAGAACATGAACTCACAGAGTTTTTGTGCCTCGCACAAATGAGAATGGGCCTAGCCTGTTTAAGTCTAAAAGTAGGACCAATCAGTCCTCTTATTTGTATGCAGGACAATCCAGTCCTTGTGTTTATAAGCAGGACCAACCCGTCCCCTTATTTTTACACAGGACAATCCAGTCCCGTTGTAACTAGGACAATACCGTCCGTAGTTATGAAACTCATGCATGTTTCGAAAATACGCGTGTGTTTTGTAAAACCGGTATGTTGAGTATAAACTTTGCGTAAACCATTTGAGTTTATTGAAATCCATTCGCAACATGGTTTAGAAATATGAGCTTTCGTTCATCGAAATGTTGTGTACTTTTGCAAAACTTGCATGCCTTTCCACCCCCGAAAACATTTATAAAAATGAAAACCGGTAAAAAGTGGGGGTTATGAACTCACCTGGATGATCCAGTGCAAAGCTAGCTTAATGTGATTTCCATAGTGTTGTCTCCACAACTTGACTTGCTAGCATGCAATCTAAGGTATTCCTAAAACGGAATAACTTGTAAGTTTCTAAGGATAACGTAGCTACTACGTGATACCGAGCTCTACCGAATCGTTAACCATATGATTCTATGAGTGGGTTATTGACTTAACTCGGTTAACCAATCTATGGTTTTCCTAGAAACGATTCTGTTTTCAAGAGGCTTGAATTATATGTTTACTTATAAACATAAATATATTTCATGATATCGTATTTAGTCGTCAAGTACGTCGACGGATAATAGTACGACTCTTCGTATTTTCGTAAGATACAATATAATATATATATACTCGAAGATATATCCGTGTAGGTAACACATTTCGTGTTCACGCAAGAGTCTGGCATATCGTTTTTAGTAAATAATGATGTCGTCGGACGCTTGTTATAATCTTGCGGTATCATGTTGTACTTGTTAGACGTTTGAATCGAATATAAACAATATACTATTGTTATAATATCATTCGAAAGTATTCGCAAGTGTTCACGTCGTCGACGATTGAAACAAATATAACTATATTTATTTTACGAAAGTATTCAAAATCTCGACATTCGAATATTTATAATTACATTCGTGTTATACGATTTCCGAATTCGTTCGTTTGAAATAATACGCGCCTTGTATTCGTCTTGTAAAAGCATTCGAAATGTTGACATTAGAAATAAATATAAACAATATACTTATTTTATATCATCGTTTGAATAATTTATCGATGTTTGAAACCTAGTTTCCGAGTTTCGACTTTGAATTAAACATAAGTAAATATTATTTATCTTGTAGTCGATTGCCGAACTTGAAATCGCGCTCGTAGAAAGGTTGTCGGCTCGAGTTTTGAACGTTTTAAGTAGCGTCGACAAAATAAATATACACTTATGTTTATTTAATAATAATCATTTTGAATTCGGACGTTTCATCCTTGAAATATAACGCGTTTAGTATTACGTGTTTTTGATGAAAATCGGACAGAGTTTCCTCTGTTTTTAGACGATCCCGACAATACTAGTTGTCGATTTATTTATCAAAACATAACCTGCAATGTACGCAAACAAACAGTATATATAAAATTTTTCGTCGTTTTCAATGTTAAGTTTCGCCGATTTAATTTCCGATTTATTTCATTTATATATCGTGACGTCGCGACGATTATGTTCGATTGTACTATTAGTGTTCACGCGAGTATTGAAGTCGGACCGCTCGTTATTTTTAACTTTTTGGCGATATGTTATTGTTTACGGTTCGGTTTTTTAGCTTGGTTTCACGCGCTAATTATCAATAATAATTATAAACTAATAAAATTAAATTTCCCGTCGTAATTAATTTTTACCGAGTCTCGGGTTGACTCATTGACCCAACAGTTGACCCGTAACCGGGTTTGACCGCCTTGACCGTGTTGGCTTTTGTTGACCGAACCGAACACGAACCGAAACTGAACTTGAAACAATCTGTGTCAAAACTGGAACGAGATAAGTCCAAAGAACCAAAACTTTATTCGAACCCAAAACCAAAACCTGAGCCGGGATCTGAACCGGGTTGAACTGAGACACGAGACCCCAGCCGTTGACTGATCTAAACATCCAGAACTGGCCCGACTTGAAACCGATTCGACTTGAACCGGGTTTGAACTGAACGCCGCATCTTGAACCACAATAACCCTACCATCATCACCGCCGTCGTCGGTCGACCAGAAGTCGCCAACAGCGGCGACGCGAAACATCGCCGCTGGTTGTTGCGCTGAACCGCGGCGACTGCCGCTCTTTCTCGCTGTCTCTCTTTACCTGCTGCCGCCAGTCGTCGCCGCTGAACGCGGTGACTGCCGCCGCCGTCTCCATCTCTCTATCTCATCTTTCTTTCTCCTCACAGCTCTCTCTCTCTCTCATCGCAGCCCCCTCTCTCTATGAGTATATGCTCGTGGGTGTGTGGGTGTGTGTGTATCAGAGATGATGACTGGCGTCGCCGGTTGCGGCCGGATTTCTGGAGACCGGGAATGAGAAGAGGAGAGCAGGGGATCTTGGTGTGCTAGGGTTTCAATTGAGTGAAATGAGGGATTTTTGGGTTAGTTTATATATTTAGGGTTTTAATTAATGGGTTGGGCCTAAAGGCCCGTTAGCGTGTATTCAAGCCCAATACGTATCCAAGGCCCATTATCGTTTCCCGAACCTCGTATAGGGGCGTGTTATATTTATTTGGGTCGAAAACTTTTAAAATTTAATCAGAAGTTGGTTCGACGCGTAAATCCGTTCGTTGCGTTAACACTCGCGTATTTCGCTACGGTCACCGTTTTTTCGATCCGATTTCTACCGTGAGCGTTAAAATCTAAAAGGAAACCCAATATATCATAATATATTAATATTTAGAGGTATCTCTAGTCCGTGGTTTCCGTTTCGTTGTCGGTGCGTTCCTGTTTTCCACGTAACTTCCGCGTTGTGCTTTGCGACGTTCAATGATCCAAATTTATCGCATAATTATGAATGTATGATAAATACAAGTACAAAATTTTTATTTTTAGGCGTTGTCAGTATTTGTTCGGTATCAGTTCGCATATCGTTCGATTTCGTGTTTAGAGTTATCGATTGTCGCCATATCGCGTAACGTGAATCAAGTAGATGTTCCTAGGCTTTTCAAAGGCCTGATCGAGTTAATTTACGTCTAATTATGTTGTTTATGACGATATTATTGTTCATTACGCGCTTAATTACAATCGAAAGCTGCCGGTTGTCACATTTTAGGAAATTTTATAGTATTTATTACTAATTTTTGTGCTAAAAAGGACTCACTTTTATCAAGTAATTTTATGATTTTCGAGAAAAAAAAGAGAACACGCTATTTTTATTCAGCGCATGGGATTCGAACGTGTGACCTTCCGTATACATGCACGCAGCCCTACCAACTGAGCTACGTGTCTAACCCAAAATATATCTGAATTTAATTATATATATAAACACTTATTAAGTTCAACCATTTAATTAAAAAGGTTTTTAATTTCAGAAAGCGTGTAACCATGCAGCGAACCGGACTCGAACTCGTGACCTCTGCTTCATGTTGCACACAGCCCGACCAATTGCGTTGTGTGTCTAACCCGGAGGATATAGGTTTTTAATTAAACTTATACACTTACTGAGTCATGTTATATATGAGTTATAAATAAATGGTTTTATTCTAGAAATCGGCAGCGTAGGTATGACTCGAACCTGGGACCCTTTGTTTAAATGTCTAACCCGGTATAAACACCGATTTTTATTATTTTTATATGCTTTCAACTTCATCTTCTTCCTTATGAAACAGTTTTGATATTCCCGGTTGATAATCCAATAACACTCATTGGATTTATTGATTTATTACAACTGATAATGCAAATAATTAAACTAGAAAAGGGATTCAAGGATGTTGTACCGAACAGGGGAGTGATTTGATTTCCTCCGATAAAGTTCCGGCGACAAACAAAGTTTCCGGCGAAGTGATATTTCGAAGACAGAGGGTGCAGAGGGTTTTGAAATGAGTGTAGATGTGTTCTACCGATGTTTGGAATACCCTATTTATAGAGTAAGACAAGGCTCGATTGAAGTTTCGGTTTCAAACTTGTTGGTCAAAGATTTAAATGGCAACAATGATTTTATGACCGCTTTTGACGAATAAATTCAGTAATTAAGTTGATTCTAATTATTAGAAACGGTTACGCACTTTAAGTGCAAAGGAAAGAACGGGTCTGTGATGATAGGTTGATTCCAGTTCGGCTGTTACAGGGCGGGTTTTTGGGTTTTGAATTCAAACGTAGTTTTGATATAAAACTTGTTTTGTCTGAGTTTCTAAACAGATGTGTGTGTATGGTGCAGTGGTGCATTGGGTGTTTGATTTAGGTGGAGGAGACGCGGGTTCGATACCCGCGGTCCACGCCCCTTTTCCTATTTTAATTTTTATTATTTAATTTATGATATTATTATTTAAACTTTATTATTTATTTAAACTTTATTATTTACTTAAACTTTATTATTTAAACTTTATTATTATTATTATTATTATATTATTATTATTATTATTATTATTATTTATTACCTAATACTAGTAACAAGATTTCATTGCTTAACATAAATGCGTATCATCATAACTTGCATTACAAAACGGAGCGGGTTTTAGAACCCGCTTCACGACAAATGTTACAACTGGCGTCTCTGGAAGAACGTTCTTCCACTTGTCCGTCAGGTCGAGGGGCATGAACTCGGTTCTTGCCCTCAGCCCGAGGACCTCGTGGAACACTTGATGGGATTTCAGCCATTTGAAAGTGAGATTTGAGAAAAAACGAACGAGAGACAGATGTGCGAGTCTAAAAAAATCGGATGACGCCAATGAAGAAACATTGTCTGAACCGAGAGGTATCCAGAGATATCTTGTTACAGCTCAAAGTCTGTGTATAAAAGATTATCTCTCGTTTGCTCTTCAGGGTAATCTGACTTCAAGTTAATTTCAAAACTAGAAACGTCGTTAGCCTCGTCACGGGAGAAAGGGGAGGGTTTTCTCCGTGACCACTCTCCAACGTGAGAATAAGTATCGGGGATTGCAAGTAAGCTCAAAGTAGCATGCAATTGTATTGTGATGGTGATTGTGATTGTAGATAAGCTGTTGTAGATCATTTACCTTGTGGTGTGATCCTTATTTTGTAACCGAAATAGAGGTATGTAGGAGATGGGCTGATGGGCCTTGAGCCCGAGGACCAGGAATATCCATTCTGTCTCCTCTGCATCGACCATTAATGATCTCTGGCAGGAGGTGCGCTTGGCGCATGGTGAGTGGAGCCACATGTCATGGCAGTTGTCCTTTGGTGTCAGACCTGTCATCAGCCGATAGTGGAGATCGTGTGACAGTCGCTAGCGTGAGTTTGGTTGGTGCCACATGTACGTCATTGCATACAGTCTGCCCTCTGCATGACTGTTCATCATGCGACGAGGTCTGGCACAACCTGCCGAGCGGTCATTGGGTCACAACTCTGCCACTCTGTACCCTTGTACTTGGTCAACGCCTCTTTGCGCTTCTCCCTTTCGCGTGGCTTTATCAGTGCTTTCTAGCCAGTGCTGAGTTGTAGGGATTAAGTCCTTTTCTCAAGACTATGAGTTGCTCTCATGTTGGTCTTGGCCGTGTGCAAGGTTTTAGAACTTCGCGGCTAGAGGATTGTTTGATCCGCGAAAGGTCAAGGACCTGCGCTTCCAGGTCTAACTTGCTGTTGCGAACTGTGCATAAGGTTTGTTGTGCAACTTGCTAGTATCAAGGTTGCAATACCGTTGCGCGTTGCGCACAAGGTTTGTTAGGCAACTTTGTTGGTTTCAAGAATAACGCACTATTGCGCATTGCGCACAAAATTATCCTTGTGATGTCATTATGAGGCTATGAGTGTTTCTTCAGGTACGTTGGTGGAGGGCCGGTGACAGCGTTTGTGAAATAATGAGAGAGAGGGGAGACGATGAGTTTGTTTTTAGGGTGTGTAGCAACAGGTTGGTAAAAGAATAAATAAAAAAAACTAAATTTAACATCAATAGCCAATTGAAATGGCAATCCATACGAAATGGTTTTTTATTTTTATTTTTTTTAACAATGAATTTCTTTTATTTCTTTCGTCTCTTAGACTTAAACTCAAAACCTTCCTCCCTTAATGTGTTTAAAGTTTGTATTTATCAATATACCATCACCCCATTTATATTAAATATTTTTTCCATCCACATGAAAATCATCTCAAGATTATTTCAATTATAAACCAAAGAATTTTTTTTTATTAAAATAGAATATTATCTGATACCTAATATGTAAGATAAAAATAGCAAATTATCTGATGTAAGAAGATAAAACAAGCGACTAAGTATACTGAATAATAAGGTATTATTCAATATTATAGAAAATTATATACATATATTAAAATGTTCAAATTAAGGTTAAAAAATGTGTTCATATATTCAAGATTACATATGTGATCTGAACGCTCTCGGACGGATCCTACGGAGTAGCGCGGTATAATCCTACTCTCAAACGGATCCCAGCAGCGTAGTGCGGTGTAATATGGCTAGCGTCTACAACATTTGCCAAAACGGTTTAACAGTGACAGTCACATGCGTGGTGATTGGCTATTAGGTTATTTTTCTTTTTACAAAACCAACACAATCTTTTTCACAAAATTATCGGTTTCGCATAAGATGTTTATGGAATAGATGTTTAAAATTGGTCAATCGTGAGAACTAAACTCACACATCGCCTCCGGTAGCGGTGATAGTCGAATCCAACCATCCCTCATATATAATTGCACGACAGCAAACTGTCCATCTACCTCGCACACCACCGATGGGCGATGGCTTTACACCACCGCCTGTTACAATATACAAAACCAACGCCTTATGATGGAAAAATTATTGCATCTGCATTTCAGGACGAGTTGTTTGAATTGGTGATTCTAGAGAAGTCATGTGGTCCCCGGCAGCGGCGATAATCGAACCCAATCATCCCCGACCTTACTGCACAAAAGATCGTGCCTCAATTACCTTGGCCATCGCTTTATCGTCCTTAAAATCACCACCCCGTTTGGGTCAGACAAAATCGACGACTTGCACGACAGTCGCCGGTTAACCGATATATCGTTGCAACTCACTATCATCGTCCTATGGTCGCTGGAGAACATCTAAATACCCTTGCCGCACCCTTGAGATGTTGAACGGTGGGCGGGATACTTGCGGCTGCTATGATTTAGAAGAGAGAGATCAAATACATCTGGTTCTGAGATTTTGAAACACATATAGAATAACGGTATAGTGGACTGTGTGCCTTCTTTACAGGCAATAACAGTTTTGTTATGTATTAGATGAATACTAGTGGGGTGTCCGCGCGATAAGGTGAGAAATACAACACTCAAGTTGATTGTGTTAAGCTACAATTGATTAATCGAAATTATGGTTAGTTTATAGTTATAGTGTGTGGCATAACCGAACCAATTATACATAATATATATATTATGTAGATTTTAACTATCACATCATACACATATTCAAGAGATTTCTTTACCATTATATCATAATTCTTTTTGAGAACTATGTTACACCATTTTCCATTTAAAACAAAATACATTAAATTAAAAAAATTAGAAAACTATATTACAATGTGTAGCTTCTCCTCCAGCATGTTCCAACTAAGTTCTGAAGACGTGATGTTGTTTAGACAATTGTGTATACATGGATACAATAAAAATGTAAACCACAAATTTACTATAAAATTAAAGATGTAACTATTATAATAGAAAACAGAGACGCTTCACTGCAATTTTTTTTATTGAAGCTAAATCTCACATGTGGTTTACCATCCCAAATCGAAAGGGAATCAAAACACAATGAAGAAAATGATTATAAAAAGAGCCTTTAGAAAAGCATATGAACGAGTAAACAGCTCTCTTTTTAGTTATACCTTCTTTGCGTTATGGCTAGGATAGGTGTTTACAATTATATTTGGGTTTCTCTTATTACCAAAGTAAGTTTATAAAATAAGTTTAGCTTCCTTAGTTGATGTAGTATTTGTTGTTTCAATATTTTATTTTTGTAATTATATTGCACCCCGTAATAAAAATCTTAAACCAAAGTGACTCTTTATTTTTTGGTTATAGTCCTTAAAACATAATATTTGTTCTATCTTAGTGCTGCTTAGGATTTCTTTTTAAATCTTCTTAGTAAATTTACACAAAGTTATAAGAAGTTTTAACACTTTTTTTTCAAAAAGAGATTTTTACATGTTTCTCTCTTCTAAGCTCGTACATTACGTATTTCCCTAAATAAAAAAAAACAATTATATATTACCCGTCCCTGCCATAGCTTTATAAGGCTTTGGGAGCAATAGGTCCTGAGTTCGATTCCCACAAGAGGGTTTTCCCATATTTATTGGGTTTTCTCCTAAATTGGTGTATATGTATTATATGCTTAGTGGAGATGGATATGATCGGGTGGTTTCGCTGGTGACACGATCGTACTCCAGTGGTCTTATAAGGCTTTGGGACCAATAGGTCTCGCGTTTGATTCCTGTAAGGGGGTTTTCCCATATTTATTGGGTTTCCTCCTAAATAGATGTACAAGTATTATATGCCTAGTGGAGATGGATATGATCGGGTGGTTCCGCTGGTGGCACTATGATACTCCAGTGGTCCGTCAGTGATCCAAATTTGCCGTTCAAATACACACACACACACTAGTCATTTACCCGCACGATGCGGCGTGAGTGGCGATTTACAATAGGATACTCGTTTACCGTTAGTTTATCAGTCGTCTCGTGATATATTGTATAGTACTTAAGTTAGTTTTCTTATTCGTGATATGTTGGCACATGTTTTTCTGTTAGTTTATCAATTCTTTGGTGATATATGTTTCCTCATTTTTTTAGTTGTAGTTTCGGCGTGATCGATATACAAGAAGAGTACAAAACAAGGAAGTAGATGTAATTAAAACAAGAACAGTACAATACAAGCAAGTAGCTGGACAAAAACACCAAAAACAAAATATGGGGAGTCTTTTGTATCTCTTCCTGTTTTACCAATACATCCATTCGCTCATGAATTTCTTGTATCTTCTCCTCTACCGACACATAAAAAAACAATGTTAGACGTTTATAGGTGTTTAAAAAAAGTAATTAAAAAAATACTTTCTAGAAGCAATTAAGGCACAAAATCTACTAACTTACCTTCGTTTTGATACGAATGCGGTTCATCAATCAAGCAAACACTTCCTGGAAGACAACATTTGATGTGTAAACTCCGCGTTATTTAAAATCTTTGGCGAGATGTACCAACACCTTGTATTTTGTCTTGAAATCCCTCTTGATAACGCCACATAAAGTTGTCCATGTGAAAACAGAATCCGGTAAATAAACACCAACGTGCGGAATTGTTTGACCTTGAGCTTTATTAATCGTCATGGAAAAGCTTAGTCGAATTGGAAATTGTTTTCTTTTCAGCTTGAATGGGAACATGTCATCTTCAGAAAGGGTTAGAGGGATTCTCGGCAAAAATACTTACGATTTACCGGCTACAATTTCTGCACCATAACATTTCGCATGAAGCCTTTACATATCAACCGCATGCCATTACACATGCCATGTGATGGATCAATATTCCGTAACAATATTATTGGGCATCCAATTTTTAAACGAAGCTTATGAGGCGGCAAACCATTAACATTTAGCGACTTTAAGAACTCGATTGGATTGAAGTTGTGGTGATCGTCTTCAGCTCCGTCAAAACTGTAATACACTTTTTCCTCCCCTGAAAAATGTCAATCATTTGATTATTAATCTCGTCAACACTCTCATTTTTAGTAGACAATATTGCTTTAGAGATTATATAATCTGAAGAATATACATTATCTTCAATTATGGAAAGATGGCGTTGATCAATTCTTTTATAGAGTTTTCTTTATTGTTGCACTGAATTGTCATGTTATCGGGTTTGCGGATATAGTTTCCTTTGATTGGTTCTTCAGTTCCATCGCCGACTCTTAAAAGAAATTCAGAAAACCATGGATCTTTCAGCGCTCTCATATTGATGGTCAACCGCATCTATTTAGTCAAAGACCAAAGAGGTGACATTCGTAGGTTGGAGTCTACAATCTGTGCTCGAGTGCCACGTTTAATAACCGGCAACACCTGTCTGAAGTCACCTCCCATAACCAGTATCTTCCCACCAAATGGGAGACTAACACCTATAATGTCCTGCAATGTACGATCAACTGCCTCTATCGCCTGTCGTTTAGCCATCGACGCTTTATCCCATATGATTATTTTGGCATAGCAAATTAGTTTAGCGGCCCCACTATGTTTTTTGATACTGCACATTGAATATTTTCAAGATTAATAGGAATCTTGAATCTCGAGTGAGCCGTTCTACCTCCTGGCATATTATTAGCCACAACACTTGATGAAGCTGTTGTGAGAGCCATAAGACCCCGTGACCGATTTCAGCAAGCAAGACATTGTACAAAAATGTTTTTCCAGTTCCACCCGGACCATCAATAAAGAAGACGCGTGGAAGATCAATATCAACATGCATCATGATCTCATCAAACACGTTTTTTGGTCTGGATTAAGTAAATCTTTGGCACTCCAGTGTTCAGGTTCCAAAACAATCCCATACTCCTCTTGTAACTCACGATAACTTACATCCTGTAAGTTAACAACATCTGTTATCTTAGGAAGGTCAACTTTATTGATACTTTTACCCATGGATTGTAGAAAGATACTAATTTTGGTAAGAACCATATTTTGAATTCATTTGATACTTTGACAGTGTAACCGATGATCTTCAGAAAGTGAATCAAAGTGGTCATTCCATAACTTTTGAATATCTCCAGGTTGGCAAAAAATCATTATGGTTGCAAATAACCTTCTAAGAGCATTGGGAAACTGGAATATAGAGGCTTCTTCAAGACATTGTGATAGATATTCATTGTTTTCTATTAAGCCTAACTTAAGAGCTGCTTTTTGAAATGTCTCACACCTTTGATCATTAATTGTACAAAGATGTTCAAAAGATGTAGGACCTTTGACATTTGACAAAAGTAGGCGTAAGTAGTACCTTTCTCCTTCGGCTGGATTAGCGGAAACGATACGACCTCTTTATTTTTTACCGAAACGATGATTCCAACGGCGTGTGCTTCCATTCCACGTGAAGTGTTTTGGAAAATCTTTATACAAATATACCCTTGTTGTTTCATCGATTCTATTTTTCTCAAAATATGTTGTTGCCATGGTTCTCTTATCCCTTTCCCTATCAACAATAGACATTATCTCATCATCTCTAAATCTAACCATCTGATTATTTGGTAGATGAAGTTGTAAGGCTAGAATAAAAGGAAAGATTTGATAAAGAGAGAAGGAAAAAATGTGCCACATAGCTTCCGGGCGATATATAGCGTGCATCCTAAAATCTCTTTATCTTATTAACAACAACCCTTTGCTCACTTTGATCAACTAGAATAACGTGTATGTCATGTCCTTTATAAACATATTTGAAAAGATATTTCACAGATTTTATATTTGAGCAAACTTCAACATTGATGTGGCAGTTAAACATCATCAAAAGCCTTGGGTTATATGGGACCACCCATCTATTATCAAGTGTTTTTCCTCGTATGCCCACTTCTATTCCGGTGTCTATCCTTCGATACAACAGATATGGATCTTCTCCTTATGTTGCCTCTTCATTAAATTGTCTAGGATAGCGAAAACGACAAATTTTAGGATCATCATGCATACAAGGACTGCTTAATCGTAAACCGCTGCAAGGGCAGTGAATCATGTGCTTCACAACAATCTCATGCAATTTGGGATGTCTTAGTTTGTTGGGAATCTTGGCACATACAACCTTATCATGATGGTCGCGTTATTGATTTTGTGTTGCGCGTACATGATAAGGAGAAAATGTGCGTGCGACAAACCACGCTTTTGAAATTCGATGACATAAACATATGCCTTAACTTCCCCGAGGATATGTTTCTTGAAGAGTTGTTGCTTAAGTTCTTCTAATTTAGCCCGAAACACTCTTGAAACAAGGTCTGGACGATCTTGTGAAGTTTGACCAACATGTAAATTATCACATATCTCAGGCCACTTAGGATTACACGTCATTGTAAGGAATATATCAGGCTTGCCGTCATCTTAAACTAAAGTCATCGCATCTAGAAACCGACGTCGCATGTCGCGAGGCCCTTCGGTGAAAGATGCAAGCAAAACAATTCTTTTTATGACTTTGTTTGCCTGAAGCTCAACACCATTGACGCAATCCATAATACCTTGGTACAAGTTGGCCCGTATCTTAGTCTGGTTTCTCTCATAAAATTCTAAACGTGACGTCTCAATCTTTATGTAAACATCTACCACAAACTGTTGTAGCAGTCTGCCACCGAACAGAAGCACGTTTCGGTAGATCGAATCTGGAACTTGTAACAGTAGTACTCTTGCATAGTCACGGTTGTTCTACCACTTCGTGCGTTAGCCTCTGAATGATGAATATATTTTATAAACAAACAATTAATAAAATAAAACGCATTAGGGCATTTTTTTGATTGTCACTTAAAAGATAACAAATTGTTGGTACCTTCCCATTTCTCCTTTGATGTTGTCATTGTTGCGAACCTCATCTATCGATACTCCATGACGTGGTATGTTAGCATGCCAACCGACTCACCATTAGGAAAAAATAGAGGATACGACAATGGATCGTAACAACTGAAGTACGACTGAATAGTTTGGCTATATTCAAACCTACCGTAAATAACAATACTTCGATTATACGAAGTGATATTGTCATTACCTTCAACCCAAATACCAGCAACCTATATAATTGTCAACTATAAGTGAGTTAAATAAGTAATACTATTAAATAATTGTAACTAATATAATATCTTATGTTGAAGAAAGTAACAATTCAGTTGGTCAAATAAGGTCAAATAAAGTCAAACTACTGATGAGCGAACATCTGATGGAATAAAGCCAAACCTCTGATGAGTTTGATAACCTCTGATAAAGTAATAACATTAGATGTTAGACAAACGCTGATGATGTTGCTAACCTCTGACGGAGTAATAACATCAGAGGTTAGGCAAACACTATTGGTGGTAGAAAACCACTGCTAAGTATAACATCAGTGGTTAATGAGTCTCTGGTTGAATCAGTGATTTTTCTATACAACTACTGTTGGTGTGTTAGAAAGTAACAATTTAGTTGGTCAAATAAGGTAAAATAATGTCAAACTACTGATGAGCCAACATCTGATGGAATAAAGCCAAACCTCTGATGAGTTTGATAACCTCTGATAGAGTAATAACATCAGATGTTAGACAAACACTGAGGATGTTGCTAACCTCTGATCGAGTAATAACATCAGATGTAAGGCAAAAACTATTGGTGGTAGACAACCACTGCTGAGTATAACATTAGTGGTTAGTAAGTATGTGGTTGAATTAGTGGTTTTGCTATACAACTACTGTTGGTGTGTTAGCAATGGTTTGTCATCAGGGGTAGTTTGTTTGATCAATTGTTTATATTTCACGGTGTTTTTATAACATTTTATATACCTCTGATGTTGTTGGTCGGTTGTACACCCTTTGGTCAAGTTCAACCGAAGTATTCAAAGTGACTTTATTTTTTTCCAGTGGTCCTAGTTCCGCAAGTCTTTGAAATGTATCGACATATGGGTTTGTAGAAAGAACTCGTGTTAAAATCTTAGTAATACATAGATTAAGATTTGGCCATTGGAGTCTGAGATCTAACTCAGCATCAGGATCATAAAAATACAGCTGCAGGTACCTAGGGGTTCCATCCCTCGGAACTAATTGGTCGATTTTGTGATATATTCCTCTATATGCACGAAAATGATATACACCGTCTCTCATATTGTTCAATGTATCATCTAACATCACTCCCTTTGAGGCAAAAGAAAAATTGGTGTTATAAGCACCAATGTTTTGCCTAAAAATATTTCCAATTTCATCTTGTGATGTGAAAAGTCGGTGCAATTCATCTGGAATTTCTAAATTTGCTAACGCAGTTTTCCCACTCATACAACAAAAGGTATCAAATTCAAATTGAAAACGTTTTGTGTCTGATTTTCGATGTAGCGGAAGCGTGCATGAGGTGTGGTCAGAGCGGTAATCGTAGCATTCAACCAAGTAATTGTATTACAAAACATTCATCCATACTTTATTTAATACATAATTTACATACCAATTTTTGTTTTTAAAAAATACCATAAGTTTAACATCATTACTTAAAATTCAAACATAAGTTTATAAAATATAACAACGAAAGATTGGATGAAACACAACATCTTGACTTCACAACAAACGAACAAGATTTTCCCCGAAGGCCATCCACTAGTTTCCTGTAATACATGTTAATTTTGAAACAACTTCAACAAAAGCTGGTGAATTCATGTTTTAAATTTTTGTATCAAATGAATCTTCAAAAACATTTGAAATAATAAATTCGTTTAATATAGCATAATGAAACTTGTAAGATCATTAGTGTGTGGCAATGACACTAATCTGTATGCCGAATAAGGTGGCAACCAAACCTTGACGATTTATTTTGTGTCTGAGACACTTGTTTTAGACACAAAAGCGCTCTAATACGATCTGTTATTATTGTCGTAATAGAGTGGGGCTCGCCCAAACCCAATAGATCTATCCCCTTGTTCCTCGGTACTTGTTATTCAATAATGGTCCCAATGCTTGAGCCTTATTCACATGTGATCTAAATATTTTCATTTTCCCAGCTATATTAACTGTAACATGTATACATCCCCCGCACGTTTAAAAACCATAAAAACGTTAAAATAAAAGGGGAAACATGAACTCACAGATTTGCGTTCCGTGCAAATCTCTATTCGATTTCTGATACTTCGTTCGTTTCTCGATCTACAAGCGTTCTAATCTATTAGACACTTAGGCTTTCGTTCGTTTCTTGTACAAGTATTTTATCTCAAATTTCATACTTGTAATTGTTGGTTTTGTACTATGATAATATATATATATATATATATATATATTATTTATATATATATATTTTAGATTGATTACATGTAAATGGACATAGTCCATGATTTAATTATAAAAATTCAATCCAATAATTCATTACATATGGGCCTAGCCCAATTTTCTACTATGTGTGGGCCTAGCCCAGTTCATTTCATAAGAGTGAGCCTCGCCCAATTTATTTCATGTATGTGGGTCTAGCCCAATACTAATTTTGTTTAAAGTGAGTTAAGCCCAATTGGTTTGTAAAAGTGGGTCTAGCCAAAGTTAAAATGAAAGATTGGGCTACCCCAATATAGTATATAAAAATTTGATTAGTTCAAGTTTTGTTTTATAAAAAGTGGGCTTTAGCCCAAAGTTAGTTTTTATAGAAATGGATTAGCTCAATTTATTTCTTTATAAAAGTGGGCTTAGCCCAAAGTTAACTTTTATATAAGTGGGTTTAGCCCATGTAGATTTTTATAAAAGTGGGCTTAGCCCAAATAATTGTTTAGTTGGGCTTAATCTAAGTTTTAAAATACTTACTAGTAAATTTTTATAACTTATAAAAATTTCTTTGTAAAAAACTATTAGTTACAAGTTAAAATTTTTAAATCCTAGTAAATATAAAGTGTAACATTGATTTATTCGTTTTGACCGTTATGTTCGGGTCGACTATTTTATTCGTTTCGTCTTTGTCGTTAGTTTCGTTTATACCATATACTTTATTTTGTCCGAATTATCCGATATATATTATTTTGTCAAAAGTTAAACACATATATATTTTTTTATTTGATTTAACATGATCCAAAATATATGGCTTTTATACAAAAATCCATATGCACATATTAGGTGATTTCAAAATATATATTTTTATCAAAAATATATATATATTTCTCCTTTTTAGTTTAAGTAAACATAAGTAATTATATTCTTAACTTTTTCATCTGAACCTTTATTTAAACATGATTAAAGTTCTTAATCACTTTTAATCACAAATTTTTTAGTTTAATCATATCTTAATCAAGATTAATTTTTATAAAAATTTTGCCTTAGTTTCCTTTAAAATATAAGTTTCCCATGTTTTTATAAACATGTTTTAAATAATTATTCTAACTCAAATCATCATCAAATCACATATATTATACAAAAGTATACAAAAATGTCATGAACTTATTATAGTTTTAAACTTTCTTAATATGGAAACTTTATTATCGCTTTAAACAAAATTCTAAATCATAGCGTTTATTTAGTGATCTAAATCTTGTATTATTATCTTTAAAATATGAAATTATGTTCATGACTGTTTTTGTTAATGAATTTTTCTAATCTAAACATTCATGTGTTTAGATCATCTTTTTATTCATAAATTTGTAAGATTCAAGTTTACTAATTTATAACAATTTCAAGTTCATCCAAAATCATCAATAAAACCACGTAATTATATTAGTGATCATAGATTTATTAGTATTTTTCAAGTGGGTTCTTATATATCTTTTATGATGATCTTGTGTAATTTTATAAAATGTGTATAAGATGAAGTTTAAAGATCTTACTACTAGCACAAGGCTAGGGATGATCTAAAAGATGAAGAAAATAGATTGATCAAGAGTTCCAAGCTTCCAAAGTGAGCTCCTAATCCTTGCAAGTTCCTTAGATCATCCTTGGATCTTCATGCAAGCTTGAAATTCTAGTGTTTGGTTTTTAAAAATTGAAGGTGGTGATGATGATGCTTGGCCGATTTTGGGAGCAAAATGGAAGGAGCGTTCTTGAATTTTTTTTTGTGTTATGAAAATGAAAGGAAATGAAGGTAAGTGTTGGTTTGTGATGTGATCAAGTTCTTACACCTCATACTACACTAAACATGCTTATACTTTGCCAACACATAATCAAGCTTAGTGGCATGAGGGAAAGCCCCATTTAGTGTGGGTTAGGGGGGGGGGGGGGGGTTGGTTTAATTATTTTTTTTATAAATAATATAGAATTTTTATAAACTTTAATAATTTTATATATAAGTTTTTATAAAAACTAATGCCCCAATAATTTAAATTGATGTTATAACATGCCAAAATAATTTACTAGTCTTATTGTTTCGTTGTTCGGTTGATAAAGTTAGTTCGGGTCTTGTACCGGGTGAAAAACTAATATATTGTTTTACTTATAAAATTTTGTGTTCACAATAATTCTAGTACAATTTTTATTGTCCCGTGAATTAATCTAGCTATTCAGACTAATAAATTTGTTATTTTGGGTTCAGTTCCTGTACCGGCTTTGTTGTTCGGTTTTTACTGAACAAACCGTATAGCTTAAATAATAAGATTTATATATGGGTTTTATACTATTTCTAACACCCATTATTATTTTTTAGCTAAAAATATATATTTTTGGATTTCCGGACATTTGCTGTTTTATGTTGCGGAATGCTGCATTTTGCTGCAAAATGCTGTATTTTGCTGCAGACTTGGACAATTTGGTATTTAAAATAATTTTTTATGGTATAACAATACAGAAATATCTTATGCCTTAATTTTGAAATATGAGACTGTACCCTAACCAGTTCTGATATTTATTACGTGTTCGCGTCTTTGTCATCCGTCTAGGATATGGTTTTATATATTTGTGATTGTGACGAATTCATTATCATACCAAACTATGATTTGGTTAAATTCCTAGACTTATAAGACTAAAAATTTATAATTTAAGTCAAATTGTGTGGTAAATAAATAAGGTAATAGTTGTTCAAGTTGTACAGAATTACTAGAATTTTGCCAATTGTCACATTTTGCTCCACAATCAGGACATGCACCCTGTTCTTTTAAAACACGATGCTCTCTAGGTACACGATCGTAAACAAAGTTATATGGATCATCTTCTACGTTCTCATCTTGGAAGGAAGGTTGATCAACTACTTCACAAAATTTAGGTAATAGTGTACGTGGTTGAATTTGAACACCTAAAAAAATCATTGTCTTAAGGAATGAAGGTTGTTAAAGATGTCAAGTTCGATAAAGAAATCATAATTAAATAAATAGAAACATCGTGATGTTCCAGGTACGACTTCATCAATTACAGAGGAGAATGTGCTTGTCGGTGTAGCATCATCAGTCAGGGTTGATGTAAATCGACTCCAATTTGAAATACGCATTCCATTGTACTCTTACGTTAGTAGAAATAGTTGACGCGTTCTCATTTGTCATTTGGGTAATTGAGTAATATTAGTTTGTAAACTTCTTAACGGTGTCCTTTTTGTTGATCTATTACTCATTAAAGATATTGATGAAGAACTTGGGGAGACCTCACCACTCCCAAATTTTAAGACTTTGTTATTTTCTTTGCGTGCAAGATAATATCGTATGTTATTCTCTTTTTATTTTTCAGGCTCTAGTAGATGCACTCGAGCTAGAAGCATGATTAAGATGGTTTGGTTGTCCATTATCATTGTGAATTAATAAAGTGTCAGATACATTGCAAATTAAATAAAAGATAGTTATAATAGATGATAAAATTATGAAATTATTACAAGATTACTACCCGACACTTTAATAGAATAACATGATTACCGGAAAAAAAACCTAAATTCTTAAAACATTGAAATACATAATGATAACAATACTTTGGCTATATTCAGACCTACCGTAAATAACAATACTTCGATTATACGAAGTGATATTGTCATTACCTTCAACCCAAATACCAGCAACCTATATAATCGTTAACTATAAGTAAGTAAAATAAGCAATACTATCAAATAATTGTAATTAATATAATATTTTATGTTGAAGAAAGTAACAATTCAGTGGTTCAAATAAGGTCACATAAAGTCAAACTACTGATTAGCCAAAATTTGATGGAATAAAGACAAACCTCTGATGAGTTTGCTAATCCCTTATAGAGTAATAACATCAGATGTTAGACAAACACTGATGATGTTACTAACCTCTGATAGAGTAATAACATCAGATGTTAGGCAAACACTGTTGGTGGTAGACAACCACTACTAAGTATAACATTAGTGGTTAGTGAGTATATGGTTGAATCAGTGGTTTTGCTATACAACTACTGTTGGTGTGTTAGCAATGGTTTGTCTCAATGGTTTTGCTATAAAACAAGATTAAAATTAAACAACAAATTTAAATTTTAAACTAATACGTAATTAAAACTAAACCAACTATATAATTAATATTCAAACTAATTCGAGAAAAAAAGAACATGGAAATAAAATTAACTAACACATAATAAAACATTAGATAAACCAAACCATTTCTTCATCATCGCGGTGGAGGCAACCATCATTAATGTTGTTCTAAGGTTCCCAAACCATTTCTTCATCCAACAGTGGTTCGTATTCCGCCCCAAGGTCAGTTTCATACCCTTCAGCCCAACTCAGTAGTTCTTGTGTTTGACTGGGGTTTTCCACATGAGGGCGGTTTGAAGGTGGAGGATGTTGTGGCGGTACAAGAGTGTTTGCCACCCGACGGTGATGCCCCTCCCCAATTCGTATTCCACCAAATTGTAGTTGAGCAAAGGTATAGTCATACGCCCAATTCAACTCTTCATCCTTAAAAAAATGCATCATGTTGAGGGTTTGTCTCTAGAGGAGGGTTTGTCACAGGCGGAGGGTTTGTCACCGTAGGAGGGTTTAAAGTTGGAGGACGATAGACGACCGGATGAAAAGGGTTTGCCACTGTAGGGTTTGAAGGACGGTTTGAAAGTGGAAAATTTATATTGCGATGGGATGATTGTCCATGGTTTGAAGGTCCTAGTGGTTCAACTAAAAATTGGATAACCACCACCCATAGCTCTCAATTAATATGTGTTTGGAGTGAATTGTGAACTGAAAATCACTTTAAAGCAATTAAAAATATTTTGGTTATATATAAAGAAAAATTTAAAGATTTATAAATTAAATTTACATATTTAAATTTATATAAGTATTATTTCTAATTACAACTATATAAAGATATTAATTACAAAACAAACCAATAAATAACTATTGTTATACCTATGTTTGTAGCAGTTAAAAGTTACAAAACAGACCAATAAAAGCGAGAAAGCTTACAATAACTCAAGACCCAGAAGTAGAAAAGCCGATAAAAAATGTAAGACCTAGATGTAAATAACGCACTCTGGACTGTGATGTGGAGTGATTGTAGAGTCTTACAAATTTATAGAGCTCCAAGCATGGTTTACCACCCACCGTCACTGTTTGCTTTACAGCTGTAATAGCAAGTGTAAAAGCAACTGTAAAAGCAAAACTGATAGGTTAGGTAGTAAAAAATCTAAAGGACTGTAGTAAAAAATCAAAAGATTATCTGACTTAGGGAGTTGGTATTTAAAAGGTTAGTATTTCACAGCTGTTAAAGTAAGCCCGGTACTCAAAAAAGTAAATGAGAATATGTCAGTTTAAGGTAGATTGTAACTAAACGTTTGGTTTTGAAAAGGGCTCTATACATGAAATGTGTAAGAAAAGTTGACTATAACATCAGTGGTTAGTGAGTCAGGGTTGAATCAGTGGTTTTGCTATACAACTACTGTTGGTGTGTTAGCAGTGGTTTGTCATCAGTGGTTTGCATCAGTGGTTTCTGATCAGTGGATAGGATTACAAGGACTGATACTTATTTTCTTATAAGTTCAGGGGCATTTATTTCAAGTTTGCTTTAATTCCTAACAGTTGAGAGATTGTTTTCATTGTCATGCTTTCGTAATTATGATTACTTCCATATGACTCACAATTTCCCCTTAGCCTAAGATCACTGATTTGTTTGTACAGAATGTAAGGAAGATAGGTTAGATTGATAATCGATGAAAGTACAGTACACTAAACATTACAGGCACAGATGATGCCAAAACTAAACTTTATTACTGATCGTTATTTCTCATCAATGATTCCCTGATTTGGCCTTTGAACTCAGGGCAATCATGTCTTCAACATCCCTTTCAGCTCAAGATTTAGCAAGTCTTGGAGATCAGCTACATCCAAACCGTATGCATCCTCCATCTTTATCCTTTGAACTCTACCATCTGACCTGAGCAATGTCAATTCATGGTTGTCTTTGTTAGACTTCCATTATAGAATTTTTGAGTCAGTTGGTTTTCTTGGGAGTTAGTGTTATTTTTGATGAATTGGGTGAGGTTGGTCTGCATACAAGTGTGGATATTGAGGCTCTAAGCTTGTCACTTGCAGCACCTATGTGAAACAAAATTTGGTTCTTTATTTCCTCTTTTCTCAATTCTTCATTCATCCTTTGATCTTCTTCTTCTACCTGCTTTTGCCTCTTTGCTTGATTCAAGGTAATGGTGGATAAGCTTGTGGTTGAAGTTAATCTTTTTGGAGCAAGGGTCTATTTAAAAGCAGAGATTATTTGATCATAGATTGGCTTTCTTGGAATAGAAGGATATCTTTTTCTTAATTCTTCCAACATTCTGTAGGTATCTACCACTTTAGATTCTGATCATTAGGTAATCTGCCTTGTTGTTCCATATAAAGCATCAACAAGCTCGGTTTTCATTCTTTTAATTTTGAGAGCATGGTTTTGGCTTTCAATTTTGGCCTTTTTCCAAACAGGAGGAGTAGGCTTCTTTGAAGGATCTTTGAGCATAGAAAGAATACTTTCAATTTCTTCTTTAAGCTCATTAGCCGACCAACCTTTAAATTGTGCCCTTGTTGCTCTGTAAGGCTTATGCTTCATGACATGATCAAGATAATCTTCTATCAGTTCTGGATCATCAGTGGTTGGCTGTTAAGACATAGACTTACTCAGCTCCTTAGCAAATTCTTCAATGCTTCTGACTTTGCTTAATTGGTATTGCAAGGAGATTTGTAAAGCCCTGTCATTTTTATCTTTTGAATTTTCTTTTGCAATGTATTCAGCCTGTTTAGCCTTCAACTTAAGATAGTCATCCAAGTTCCTACGCTTTCTATACCCAGCAAGGAAGGAAATTCTCCTTTTGTAGGATCTTATATTTTGTAGAAAGCTTCAATCTCACCTTTAAATGTAAAAATTTCCAATAGGTATAATGCACCTATAGGAAGGAATGAGGAGGATAGGTGTATGATTGGAAATGGGGGAAATGGAGTTTTAGAGTGTGGAGGTGATGAGGATGGTTGTGATATGGATTGTGATGAAGTGGGAAGTGGTGATTGGTTGTCTTCATCATCATCAACAACATAAGTTTTTCTTTTGCGTTGGAATTTAAATTATGGGAGAAGGTGGATGTGTGGGAATTCGGGATGGTGTGGGCAGTGGTTCAGTTATGGTTGGGAAGGTGATCATGGCAGTGGTTTGTACAACATCTGCTGATCCAACAGCTGCCGTCCCAACATATGTTGTTAAAACATCTGCCTTCTCAACACTGGCACCAACCTCTGCTGGGATAGTTGTGACAGAGGATACATAAGAAGTGGCTGCAGATTTCCTTCTTTTTGAAGTGCCAACATCTTCTTTTTCAAGCTGCTTAGTCTTTTCTTCTTCAATAAGCATAAGAGCCTTTGCTTCCAATGTATCTTGTCGCTTCTGCTTATCAAGGACAATCCTTTCAACCTCTAAATTTAGGGTCTCATCAATCCCTTTTCCAGAAGAAGCTTTGGATGCCTCAGCAGAGCCTGCAGCATTACTTGGCTGTTGCTGCACCTTAGATTTGACAGCTGGATCAGGCGGCAACCTTCGCAGTGAATCTTTCTCCCCCTTTTTGGCATCATCTTCTTTGAGAATGACAACCTGGGCAGAGCTTGTAACCCGCACTAAATGGTCTTTGATAGCCCTAATATCAGCCTGTGTATCCTTATAACGGGCATCAACCACATTCCTCATCAACTTCATGTTGTTCTCATGCTGGATATCACAAAGTTGTCTTTGAGCAATGAAGGTTGGTTGCATGACATTCCATAGCTCAGTAGCAGAGATAGATGAAGAAGGTTGACTTTGAGAATGTTGTATCAGTTGAGTCATCATGGATTTGATGTCATCAATAGATGATTCCATGGTAGAGATCCTCTCTGTCAATTCTTGATATTGTAATTTGTCACCGAAGTTAATAGGATCATCTAAATTCCTACCAGAGGTAGTTGTATTTGGTGCATCATCATGAGGAGTCTCAAGGAAATCAGCACCAAATGCCCCTTGTTTGTGGTACTGGGGACTTCCAACTGGCTCGGAGGTAACTGTTGTAGCCTCAACAGTTGTTACCTTCAAGGAAGTCTTACTGATGTAACCACAGTCCAACTGAGCCATTGTTGTGACTGCAGTTGTAGTAGCTGCTTCACTTGAACAACCACCAAGAGTTACATGTAACTTTTGGGGTGTAACCTCCTCAATTGCTTGTGGGCTAGCCAATAGAGTTGTCTTAGACGTAGTCAATTGTGGAAGTTGACTCTATGTAATGAGTGAGTTAGAGGGACTGCTCAGTGTCTGAGTTTTCTCTATTGCTTCAAGCAAAGGTATGAAAGTAGGTGGTATTGGAGAAGTAGGTAAGGGAGTAGAAAAAGACATAGCACTGGGAGAGGGGCTGGAGAAAAAATGCTCAAGTGAAACAACTACCTCATAATGTGGTGTCCCTGTGCTTACAACTTGTTCCTTTTGTGAGGAAACAAGAGGAGCTTGTGATGGTGGAGATCTTTGAACCATCTGCTGTGAGCAAGTAGCAGTAGTGGTTGTAAGTGACTTTTGTGATATCACAGGTAAGACATCTGGGATTTCATCTTCCAGAGCTACCTTTTTAGGGTGTTTGGTGGGCTTGGTGGATTTGGTTTGTTTCTTTTTGGGTTTAACTTATGGGGGTTGCACAACACTGGTTGTAGTGCTGTGGTCACTAGGATTAGTGGGCTCAGCTTAGTGGGCTCAGCTACAAAGGAAGGAGAAGTGGTTGTAGAAGTTGTCAAAATCTGCTCAGTCTCTATTGCTTTAGTTTTCAACACCTTAGGTTTTTGAGCCGAGAGTCTTGTAAAAGTTTCATGTTTGAAGCTGCCAACTTCACAGATGGCACTTTTTTTAAAATTAGACTCAAAAACTTGTTTTTGTAAATAGAAACTCAACAACTTAGGGTGTATCAAAAAAGCTTTACCCTTTTTAAGATTGTTAAAGTTAGCAACCAGATCAGAAAACAATACCTGAGAAAAGTTAAATTTTGATTTGGTTAAAATAGCATAACCCGTGTATTGAATATTCAAAGATATTTCGTTGAAAGCGGTTGTTTTTGCTGATAGGCACAGTAAAAGGGTGTGAAAATTCATGTTAGCGGGAAATTCCGATTTCAAAATGGTAATAGCTGAAAGCTGACCTTCATATCCACGCTCTATGAATTCTGCATGTAAAACTTTATTGAGAAAGATATGGGGTCATAAAGGTCATCAAGACCGAAAGTGGTGGAGATAGTAAAAGGAGAGATTTGGACAACTGGCTATCCAATTTTTGAGGTGATGGCAAAGGGCTTTTAGTTATGAACTTGAAGTTCAACATTTACCCAAAACTGGCGGAGGGTGTCGAGTAGATCGGGGCTTTTGCAAGTAACACATCTTTGTATGATGATGTTTGTAGAACATCAATCATGGAGTGAAACGTAGTATTATTGTTGGTTTTGTCGAATATTGGAAGGTAGTTATAGGGAGTTTTGAGGATAAGATTCATGGTGAATAAGTGAGTATTTAGTGTTTGAAAGAAGAAGAGAGTAATGGAGAAATTTGTGAAGGATTTTTTGGTTTTGAAATTGAAAAAGCAAGTGGAAACTCTGTTTGGATGAAACAGGTTTATAAAGGAAAAAGTGAATGCTGGCGTGGCATCGGTTTCCAAAAGATCTGATGGCTAACATCTGTGCACGTGTAAACTTTGATGGATAATGGATGACGGTTGTTTGGAAACCTCTGCTGAAGACCAGCAGTGGTTCTGAACAGAGGAATGATTAGTGGGATTTTACACTGTCAGAGGATAGAATATCAGTGAATGGGGAAAACAGTGGTTTCATTAACAGTGGAAGTAGAACAGAGGATACACTTTCAGCAACAAATAGATTTTTATGCCAAGCAGAGGTTTGGATAAACAGTGGTTGTGAACAGACTTTAGAGATTTATTGAAAATTTCCAATTTTAGCTATTTTTAAGGATAGATTTTTGATTTTTTTGAAAACGTTTTGATGCTATTTACACATGGAGAACAAACCACTGCTAACACACCAACAGTATTTGGTATTTGAAAAGGTTAGTATTTCACAGCTGTTAAAGTAAGCCTAGTACTCAAAAGAGTAACTGAGAATATGTCAGTTTAAGGTAGATTGTAACTAAAAGGTTTGGTATTGAAAAGGGCTCTATACATGACATGTGTAAGAAAAGTTGACTATAACATCACTGATTTGTTCGTACAAAATGTAAGGAAGATAGGTTAGATTGATAATCGATGAAAGTGATCAAATAGAACAGTACAAGCACTGTTCTATTTATACTACAATACTAACCACTGAGCATCTTATTATGATGTCAGCATGAAAGTGACACTTAACAAAAATAACAAACTAATAACATCTGCTAAGCTAACCACTATTATACACCAAACATTTCAAGGACTGATAGAAAACACTAATGATATATCCTCTGTTTGTCACACCCGCTCATAGGCGGAAGTGCACGGTGTGATCTGATTGGTTCTCATTGCATACAACATAAGTGAACAAACTATATGAATAAAACATTCTCCATATGCCATTACTGAAATTGGTTCAAACGCAACATACGTTAAGCATATTGTTACAAGCCATTAAATTGTCAAACTGTTAAGTAACCAAATGCAAGATTTTAAAATAATAAGGTTTTGTCCTTTATATCACCGCAAGTAGGCCGGATATACCAGACAAATCCTTCAAAAGTGGCGTTGGAGTCTTGATACTTGTTTCTTGATTCAACTGCTTGCAAAGATCCACTAATTACCTGAAATACATGTTAAGTTGAAAATCAACTAAAGTTGGCGAGTTCATGTGTTTTAAATGTATGAGTTGAATCCATAAAACGTATAATGTATTTGTATCAAAACCCGGTATGTAAAGCGTCAATGAAATCGTTGATCATTAATGTTTTGCATGGACATTAATATGTGTGACGACATAAGAAGCAATCCAAACCTAGACGATTTCTATCAATTAACTTCGACTGGGATGACAAATGCACTCTTCTGTGTGGGTCCATGACCAAGAGTGGGGCTCGCAAACACCCGCTAGATCTAACCCTTTGTACCGTGGTCTTAAATAAGATTAATGGTGCTTAAGTTCCACCATATTCGCACATGATCTAAGTTGTTTCATTCCTTAGCTTATCATACCATCGAACATGTATTTCCCCCGATAGTTGTAAAACAGTAAAACATTTAAGATGAAAAGGGGGACATGAACTCACTGCTTTGCTTTCTGCCAAACTGATTAACTCAAATACTTTTCTCCAGTTTCGTACCACAACCTACAAACGCGTTAGGTTTTGTTAGACACTTCGGTCTTTGAATGATTCTTGTTTCTTGTCTTAATTATTTACTAAGACTTGTTCAGTTTTGATTTTGTTTAGATATACATCTCAATGTATGATAACAATAGATATACTTTATAAGTATATGTGTGTCCTTGCAACGCATGTGTGGCTAGCACGGGCCCAGCCCGCTAGACTCCGTGCCTCGCACGAGTAATACGTATGTGTTCCATGACACTTCATGGACGGGTTCCACCCGTTTGCCTCGACGACTTCATCGTCGGATATATTCCATATATAATTCTTCTTAATTATACATAATTCCAAGTTTGATGCGTCACTTAAAATATTATATTTTAACTTGTATTATTTGTATGCACCTCCTTATATATATCATTTGGTTTACGATGGGTTGGCTAAAAATAATCTATTTTTAACATGTATTGATATGTAATTATTTCATGTGCATGTTTCATAATATATATATGACCAACTATTGAAATTGTTAAGTATTATACCAATGTATTTCCCTAAGTATAGGTATACTTGTATTGGGTGTATTTGTCCCGTATTCTTATGGTTAAGTACAATACTTGTATAAATGTATTTTCACCAAATATTAATGGTATATATATTGGCATGTATTTGTACGTATAGGAATATGTATATTCCTTGTATGTATTACCCTTATTTTTGTATATTCCTTAATTATAATATTAGGATATATTCAAGTTAGTATATTATTATGCTTGGTAAGTGTATATATCTAAAATAATATATTTTGCGATTAGTTCTAGAAACCATATATTTTAGTTTCCACCAAAAATAATATATATTTTTAGGGGGGTTTATGAAATATATATTTTTACACACTTCGAAAATAATATGTTTTTAGTATCGAAAAAATACGATATAATGTATATACTTGTAAAAATATGTATTTTGTCACTTGTTCGGTTCTGAAAATAATATTTACCAAGCTTCGATATATTATATATTTTTAGTCCATAATGCATTATATAGTCCAAACGTCCGAATAGTCCATATTTGCTTCCGTGTATGGTATTGGATAGGTTATTGTGCTTTGTAATTATTTGTTTGTCAATTATTATGTATTTATTTGTATGATTATTTTCAAGTTCCTAACTTTATATATATATATATATTAATATATATATTATATATATATAATATATATTATGTAATACAAATAACAAGTACATAAATTGTGATTCTTATGATCTCTAAATGTATATTTTTTCAAAAATATATTTATGCCCATTTTTATCTTTATAAAAATCATGACTTCTTGAACTTATATTTTATACAACAACATGGGAGTTTTTATGTTTATGGTTTTTGAACAAGTTTACTTGTAAGAACTTTAAACCATATATTTTTCTAAGTGTTTAATTTTTATAAAACTTTTGCCATAGTTTCCCCTAGATTTAGGAGGTTTCTCATGTTTTTAAAACATGTTTTAAGCTTCAAAAATCATCAATTTATTACCAATCTTTTTTAACAAGTTATCCATGTACACATACATGTATTTTTTTTTAGGTCATTATGAACATGGAACTTTACCAAAACATGTAGTCTTTTAACCATGTGTTTAAGATGTAAATACATCTTTAAAAATGGGTTTAGTTTCTAATATACACTAACTTTACTAAAAATCATTTTTAACAACTTACTTATATATATTCTTAGAAAACATTACTAGTCACTCTAATGACATTTTCAAGATCATCCTTAATGTTAAAATATATTCACCAAGCTTTTTATTAGTTTTAACCATATGATCATCCAATATTTCAAGAATCTTACAACCCTTTTAATCCACTTTAAAAAGTCCATTTATTATATATATCATGTTCATCAATTCTTTGATCATGGATTTTGTAAGATCCATGAGTATACTTGTTAGATCATGTTTTTAATCATCTTCTAACAAGTTCACATATGATGGTTATGATCCATAGCACAAAGTAAACATCTATATCTTTATTACAACTTCAAGATAGCTTTGTTTCCTTTAGATTATGTTACTTGTTAATATGTTCATCTTTTAAAGTTGATGTTCTTGCATGGTGTAACTTATATATTATCAAGATACTAGTAATATGATATCAAATGAAAGTTTAGAAGGCTCATTACTTGCTCTTGTGGCTAGGAAGTGGCAAGATGAACTCTTGAAGATGATGATGTAAACTAGGTGGATAAAAGCTCCCAAGAGAGGTCCTTCCACTTTCAAGACTTGTCACCTTCCTAAGTATGCTTGATACACCGTTGGATTACCTTATAATGCCTTGAAGGTTTCTTGAAAATGGGGATGATATGAAGACTAAAGTGGCCGTGAGTTATGGGGGTTCAAAGAAGGAAATATGTTTGAAATTTTGAGATAAGATTAAGTGTGATCATGATGGATGAAAGTCTTGATTTATGTCCACTAACCTACATAATATCCTTCATACAATTACATCTTACTTCCAACATGTTGGAACAAGGGGACAAGAATGTGGGTGGCTTGTGGGCCCCCACATGACCGTCCATGTTGTTGATTATGATGACTAACTAGGTTAGTTTCCATAGTTAAGTATTTAGTTAGTTATTTAGGGGTCTTAGTTAGGGGTATTTGTATATTAAGGGTTTTTAATGTCTTTTAAGATACAAGATGTTATACACTAGTTTAATATTGTTAAATACCATAAACTGGTTTATATTTTATGTCTAGTTCGTGTTCGGTTGCTTAACAGTTGCTCGGTTCGTTAACGGGTCCTTAAACGGGAGTTTAAGCAACTTGTATGGAATTTAGGGATTTTAAATCAAAACAATATGTTTAATGTTTTTAACTAGTTGTATGATGTAAAAATATTGTTAACTAGCTCCTATGATGTTTCAGATTGTGTCCGGGTTTTCGTTTCGTTGTCGGTTCGTTAAAACGTTAACTTTCAAGACTTATGTGATATGATACGTTCTTGTGCCAAACAATACTTTTAATGTCTTTTAAGCAATGCAGGATGTTTAACAATAATTCTGCATATTATTTAAGCTTGTATTTGCTGAATTTTTTGCTGGATTTTGCTGATTACTGTTTAGTGTATAGTTCTGGCAGTTTCAGTGCATGTATTGTTTACGGAAAGTGTTAGCATTAATCCTTGCTTTCCCACATGGGTTTAATATACAGTTTGCCTTGGACTCTCATCTAAGTCCTAAATCTGCAGTTTAACTGCGTACTGACACTGCGCTGTCACAGCTAGGCTAATATTCATTTCCGATGTTTCAGGCAGTTTTTAAATGGTAACCACTAAACAAATAATATGCATCATATAACATATTCAATGCACTTTCTAGATTGATGTCATGCAATTCAAGCAGTTCAGTCATTTCGAAACATATATTTATATCGCATACTTTACTGTTTAATTGTACAAAAATTATCCAAAAGTGACAGTTGTCACATACTCCCCCCGTTAAAAAGAATTTCGTCCCGAAATTCAAGTTGAGTTATCGTTGCAGGAGTCTTTTCGAATAGGTGGGGGTATTTCGTTTTGATTTGATCCTCACGTTCCCAAGTATACTCAGGTCCGTGTCTGAGTTACAACGAACTTTTACTAGCTTGATACGACTCCTCCTAGTTTTCTGGACTTTCCAGTCCATAACCTCAACAGGTTCTTCGGTAAATTGGAGTTTATCGTCTATATGAATCTCTTCCGCAGGGATGATAACCGTTTCTTGCGTTGGGCTCTTCTTGAGATTTGACACACGGAAAGTGTCATGTACACTGCTAAGCTCATCAGGTAATTTCAACTTGTAGGCAACGGTACCAACCTTTGCCAAAATTTCAAATCATCAGATGTACTGCGGATTTAGCTTCCCGCATTTACCAAATCGGGCTACGCCCTTCCAAGGCGAGACTTTCAACAAAACTTTGTCTCCGACCTCAAAGGACAGTTGTTTTCTTCTCTTGTCCGCGTAACTCTTTTATCTGTCACGAGCCGCTTTCATACGGTCTCGGATTTGGAATATCTTATCAGTAGTCTCTTGAACTAATTCGGGACCAATTAGCTGTTTGTCGCCAACTTCCACCCAACATAGCGGAGAACGACACTTTCAACCATAGAGAGCTTCGAACGGCGTGGCTTGTATGCTTGTGTGGTAACTATTGTTATAGGAAAACTCAACTAAGGGTAGGTGAGTATCCCAATTGCCGTCTAGATCCATCACACATGCACGAAGCATGTCTTCAAGTGTTTGGATGGTTCGTTCACTCTGGCTGTCGGTTTGAGGATGAAAGGCCGTGCTACATCTAGTTGGGATCCAAATGCCTTTTGAAAGGATTGCCAGATTCTTGACACGAAGCGACCGTCTCGGTCTGAGATGATAGAAATAGGCACTCCATGACGAGCCACTATTTCTCTAAGATATAGCTCGGCTAGCTTCTCTATGCTGTCTTTTTCACGAATCGGTAGAAAATGCGCGGACATTGTCAATCTATCTACATTACCAAATCATGTCGTGACCTCTTGAGTTTCTGGGTACTCGGCCTTAACTTTTGCGCAAGTTAGACATTACCGACATAGGTTGCGATGTCGCTCTTAAGGTTAGGCCACCAATAATATTCCTTCACATCTTGGTACATTTTATCCGAACCCGGATGGATTGAATATTTAGACTTGTGTGCCTCATCCATCACTATTTCCCGAAGACCGCCAAAAGGTGGGACCCAAACTCGTCCCATAAGGTATAACGTTCCATCTTCTCTTGGCACTAATTGTTTCTCCATACCTCGGAGAAGTTCCACCTTAATATTATCTTCCTTGAGTGCTTCTACTTGCACGTACTGAATCTGAGTAGTTAGGTTTGTTTGAATGGTCATCTCTAACGCTCGAACCCTCAAGGTTTTGACTCGTTCCTTATGGCTCAACGCATCTACTAAGACGTTGCTTTGCCTGGATGGTACTTGATCTCGCAATCATAATCATTTAACAGTTCAACCCAACGTCACTGGCGCATATTTAATTCTTTCTGATTAAATATATGTTGCAGACTTTTGTGGTCCGTGAATATAGTACACTGAGTACCATATAAATAATGTCGCCATATCTTCAACGCAAATACCACCGCACCTAACTCAAGGTCGTGCGTGGTGTAGTTCTTTTCATGCACTTTTAGTTGTCGTGATGCAAATGTGATGACTTTTTCACGTTGCATAAGCACGCACCCTAACCCTTGATGCAAAGCATCACAGTACACCACGAAATCATCGGTACCTTCAGGGAGTGAAAGATTGGTGCATCACATAATTTATTCTTTAGGAGTTGAAATGCCTCTTCTTGTTTCTCTCCCCAATCGAACTTCCGGTCTTTCTGCGTGAGTGCGGTTAGTGGTTGAGCAACCTTGGAAAAGTTCTCAATAAATCTCCGATAGTAACCCGCTAAACCAAAAAATTGTCGAACCTCGGTTGGCGTTTTGGGTGCTTCCCAATTCTTGATCGCTTCTATCTTTGATGGGTCTACATGAATACCTTTCTCGTTCACGACATGCCCGAGAAATTGCACCTCACGGATCCAAAACTCACAATTAGAAAATTTCGCATATAGTTTCTCTTTCTTCAACAACTCCAAGATGGCCCTCAAATGTTGCTCATGCTTGTCCTTCGACTTTGAATATATTAATATGTCGTCGATAAATACTATCACAAATTTGTCGAGATAGGGCTTGCACACTTGATTCATCAGATCCATGAAAACCATCGGTGACTTGGTCAGACCAAACGGCATAACAAGAAATCGTAGTGACCATAACGAGTTCTGAATGCCGTCTTCGGTATGCTCTCTTCTTGTATCCTCAATTGGTGATATCCAGACCTCAAGTCTATCTTGGAGTAGAAGCTCGATCCTTGCAGTTGGTCGAACAAGTCATCGATTTTCGGTAGTGGGTACCGATTCTTGATGGTGAGCTTATTCAACTCTCTGTAGTCTATGTACATCCTGAATGTTCCATCCTTTTTCTTCACAAATAAGACTGGAGCTCCCCAATGCGAAAAGCTTGGTTGAATGAATCCCTTATCTAACAACTCTTGAAGTTGTCTGGATAATTCCTGCATTTCTGACGGTGCTAGATGATATGGAGACTTGGCTACAGGTGCAGCTCCCGGTACCAAGTCGATGTGAAACTCGGCTTGTCATTGTGGTGGTAAACCCGGCAAGTCCTCAGGGTATTTCCTTCACCACCGGAATATCTTCAAGCTTAGGCTCCTCGGCCTTCTTGTCAACCACATGTGCTAGGAAAGGTATGCAACCCTTCCGTAAGCATGCTCTAGCTTTCATACAATTAATGATCCGTAATGGTGTGTCGCGTTTCTCTCTGTGAATAACAATGGTCTCCTCATTCGGTAGCGGTACACGGATAACCTTCTCATAACACACGACTTCAGCTCGGTTATCGGACAGCCAATCCATACCGACTACTACGTGGAAGCTACCTAACTGAACTGGTAAGAGATCGATGTTGAACTTTTGCTGAGCCAGCTCCAACAAACATCCTTTAATGATTTCCTTCGACTCAACTAATTTACCATTCGCCAACTCTATAGAATAGGGGGTGTCTAGTTTACTGGATTCCACGCCCAATATATTTTTAAATTCCATGGAAATAAAGCTAAAATCGGCACGGTATCAAATAATATGGATGTAAAATGATTGTTGATAGGGAATGTACCAGTGACCACGTTAGGGTCTCTGCGTGCATCCTTTGCCCCGATCACAAAAGCTCTCCCACGAGCTTGATTTCCCTTGGGGAAATCTTTCTTCCAATGATCTTTGCTTCCACAACCATAGCATCCGGTCTCTCGCCCAGCTCCATTCCCATTTCCAATACCAACACCATTTCCGTTTCCACCCTTTCCTGTCGTCGCCCAACATGTCTCAGAACGGTGGCTAGCCCTGCCACACTTGTCACACATAAAAACTCGACAAGCACCCAAATGATGATACTTGCACTTGTCGCATTTAGGATAGGGGCCCTCATACTTCTTTGGGCCAGTGGTGGTAGTAGCTACGAAGGCTCTCGCTTCCCGTGTCTGATTAGCCACCCTCCTTTTTGTTACCACTGGTGTTGTTGGGATGTTTGGCGTGATTATTGTTGTTGTAGTTCGTCTGTGTACCCTTCTTGAAGTGGGAATATTTCCTTTTCCCATCGTTTGCCGATTCAACATGCAATTCCTTCTTTTCTGCCCCTTTCACAAATAATTTCTTCATGCTTACCGCATCTTCTTAAGACTAACCGCCAGTGTCACAGCCAAAGTAATAGTAGCAGGGCTCGATGCAGTTACCATACTACGGATTTCAGGCACCAAACCCCAGATGTAGCGCTCAATGCGCTTGAACTCCGGTGTCACCAGGTATGGTATCACACGAGATAGGTCATGGAATCGCTGAGTATAACCCACGATGTCAGCTCCATTCATAGACAAGTTCCAGAACTCAGTTTCTAGCTTTTGCAGCTCAGCCCTTGAACAATACTTTTCTCTCAATCTCTCCTTCAGACTTTCCCACGTCATTCCATACGCAGTGTCATCACCCAGCGTTTGCACTTGTAAGTTCCACCAAGTAAGTGCTTCTTCCGTGAACAGACCAGTGACAAAAGTGACTTGCTGGTCTGGGGAGCATTTGCTCATTTCAAGTGTCGAATCTGTCTTCTCTGTCCAGCGTACACAGGCCACGGCACCACCAGTGCCATCATAGTTCTGTGGCCTATAGTCCAGAAACTGCTTGTAGGTACACCCTGAAATATTCATAAACAAATTATGAATGAGCAAATAATGAAACGCACGAGTAGAATAAAAATAATTATTTAAGTTGTGATAACAACTGAATATTACCGTTCGCTTGGTTCCTATTGGAGGTACCGCCTTGTCCCTGACTTCCTGATCCGCCAGTTCCACCATTTCCACCTGCTCTGCCCGTTCCACCAGTCCCTCCAGTGTTACTCTTGTTTCGGTTGGCCTCATATTGGGCCAGGGTTTGGTATATTCTTTGTTCCAATAGGGCATTCAGTTCGGCCTCGTTCCTAGGCATGGATTGGGCTTGGTTCACGTTCGTGTGCGAGTTGTTCTCCATTTTGGTGGCATGACCTTTCAAGATAATATGGTAGCCAAGATTAGATGTTTATTCATTATATTTTCTCTCAGTTGGTTATAATTTGTATTTATTCATACATATATATATATATATATAAGCAAATAACTAAGTAAACAAGCAATAACACAATAATTTTTAATATATATATATATATATATATATATATATATATATATAGACGATAAAAAAAATATAAGTTGGCTCCGTGCAAACACCATGCATAGAAATCAATACAACGCATCATAATAAAGAAATCAAGTTTTTATATAATAAGACAACTTGTTACATGATCGTTTGTAAAGGAAACAATAATGTACTCGGGTTACACCACCTGGTCATACAAGTTTAATACATATAAAAACAAAATCTTCCTTCCACTTGCGATCTTCTTTCTTCGAGTTACCTTCAAAAGTTGACGTGCAAAAGTACCTGCAAATAAAGATCCTAGGGTGCTGGGGGGATGGTGGTGGGGTAGGGGTGATAAGGCTACGGAGGTGGATAACCTCCTGCTCAAGCTCCCGCACACGGCGTAGAAGGATGCCAATTTGTTGTTCGAGCATTAGGATACGAGCAGCATGGCCATTGGATGTCATGGGAGGTGGTGTTGGAGGCATGATAACCGCCTGCCTCTCCAGGTCGCAGACCCTCTGACGTAGGGTCTGGATCTGATGCTCCAGGGAGCGGATCCAGCTATCTGTGGAGAAAGGGTCATAGTGGTGGGGATGATAAGGGTCGGATGTGGGCATAACGTGTGGCGATGAGTGTGGGGTAGGGCTGGTCGGCACCCGGGATGGTCCCGCCTCAAAGCGTAGGGATGGGGGTATATAGGACGGTCCATAAAAAGGTGGGTGACGGGAGCCAAAAGCCTCCTGGTATGGGATCGATCTAGCCCAAGCAGTGCCTCCTACGGGCCTAGACATAGGGGTGGTACTCTCAGTGGAAGGCGTGGGGGTACGAATGGGTGTATGGGTGGGGACGGGTGTAGGTGTCGGGGTAGCGATGGGTGGGGTGTCGAAGCTGCTGTCAGTGGCGTCCGCCCGAAGTCCGGCTCGGCGGATAGCAGCTGAGGATGCGCGGTCGCTCTCATCTGATGATGAGATGGCCGGGACGAAGACGATGGGGGAGGATACCTCTAAAATAGCGATGTCGAGCACCTCTCCATCGCCAAGGTCCTCATCTAAATGGTCAACGTGAAATATCGGGACCTCGTCCTCGTCATCTGATATCTCAATAACAGGTGGCCATGCAGCAAGAGGGTTGGCGTTAATCGGCAGAATCTCTACAATGTACTCACCCTCCGGGTGACCTAGGATGATCTGCTGGTGGTGCTGGGGAGGCAAGGCTAATACGTCGTCCCCTACAGGGACGTCTACCTCTGCTACGAAGTCGGGGTCCTCCTCCGGCTCCGACTCGCTATCTGATGAGATGTAGTGAATGATGGGTCCAAGCTCACCGTCTGAGTCGACCTCCATGGGGTCATGATCGTCGTAAACCTCGCTTTCTGCTGAAGACATAGTGACCTGGAAAAAGGATTCGTACAACATGTATAATTTAATTGTTATTTAATATATATATATATTACACAAAATGCAGGCATCACATATTGTCAGTTTTAAGTTGTGCTATTTGTTTTGAGTGGATCAACTTAGTGTTCTGTGTCTATCCTTTGTATACTAAGTCCCATAAGGTCCTTGCATTATTTTGTAAAATGAGTTTATGTAGTGGATCTTTTGAAATAGTTATGCAATGAAAACCTTTTGTTGATGAAAAATTGTTTTCATGAGAGGATCCTAGTGATTGTAGACTAGACTCGAGAAGGAATCCTGGTTCACTACAATCGAAGCTCTGATACCAATCTGTCACACTTGCTCATAGGCGGAAGCGCACGGTGTGATCTGATTGGTTCTCATTGCATACAACATAAGTGAACAAACTATATGAATAAAACATTCTCCATATGCCATTACTGAAATTAGTTCAAACGCAACATAAGTTAAGTATATTGTTACAAGCCATTAAATTGTCAAACTATTAAGTAACAAAAATGCAAGATTTTAAAATAATATGGTTTTGTCCTTTATATCACCACAAGTAGGCGGGATATACCGGACAAATCCTTCAAAAGTGGCATTGGAGTCTTGATGCTTGTTTCTTGATTTAACTGCTTGCAAAGATCCACTAATTACCTCAATTACAAGTTAAGTTGAAAATAAAAAAAAGTTGGCGAGTTCATGTGTTTTAACTGTATGAGTTGAATCCATAAAACGTATAATGTATTTGTATCAAAACCCGGTATGTAAAGCGTCAATGAAATCGTTGATCATTAATGTTTTGCAAGGACATTAATATGTGTACGACATAGGAAGCAATCCAAACCTAGACGATTTCTGTCGACTAACTTCAACTGGGACGACAAATGCACTCTCTGTGTGGGTCCATGACCAAGAGTGGGGCTCGCCAACACCCGCTACATCTAACCCTTTGTACCGTGGTCTTAAATAAGATTAATAGTGCTTAAGTTCCACCCTATTCGCACATGATCTAAGTTGTTTCATTCCGTAGCTTATCATACCATTGAACATGTATTTCCCCCGATAGTTGTAAAACAGTAAAATATTTAAGATGAAAAGGGGGACATGAACTCACTACTTTGCTTTCTGCTAAACTGATTAACTCGAATACTTTTCTCCGGTTTCGTACCACAACCTACAAACGTGTTAGGTTTTGTTAGACACTTCGGTCTTTGAATGATTCTTGTTTCTTATTTCTTGTCTTAGTTATTTACCAAGACTTGTTCAGTTTTGATTTTGTTTAGATATACATATCAATTTATGATAACAATAGATATACTTTATTAAGTATATGTGTATCCTTGCAACGCATGTGTTGCTAGCACGGGCCCAGCCCGCTAGACTCCGTACCTCGCACGAGTAATACGTATGTGTTCCATGACACCTCATGGACGGGTTCCACCCGTTTGCCTCGACGACTCCATCGTCGGATATATTCCATATATAATTCTTCTTAATTATACATAATTCCAAGTTTGATGCGTCACTTAAAATATTATATTTTAACTTGTATTATTTGTATGCACCTCCTTATATATATCATTTTGTTTACGATGGGTTGGTTAAAAATAATCTATTTTTAACATGTATTGATATGTAATTATTTCATGTGCATGTTTCATAATATATATATGACCAACTATTGAAATTGTTAAGTATTATACCAATGTATTTCCCCCAAGAATAGGTATACTTGTATTGGGTGTATTTGCGCCGTATTCTTATGGTTAAGTACAATACTTGTATAAATGTATTTTCACCAAATATTAATGGTATATATATTGGCATGTATTTGTACGTATAGGAATATGTATATTCCTTGTATGTATTACCCTTATTTTTGTATATTCCTTAATTATAATATTAGGATATATTCAAGTTAGTATATTATTATGCTTGGTAAGTGTATATATCTAAAATAATATATTTTGCGATTAGTTCTAGAAACCATATATTTTAGTTTCCACCAAAAATAATATATTTTTAGGGGGGTTTATGAAATATATATTTTTACCACTTCGAAAATAATATGTTTTTAGTATCGAAAAAATACGATATAATGTATATACTTGTAAAAATATGTATTTTGTCACTTGTTCGGTTCTGAAAATAATATTTACCAAGCTTCGATATATTATATATTTTAGTCCATAATGCATATATAGTCCAAACGTCCGAATAGTCCATATTTGCTTCCGTGTATGGTATTGGATAGGTATATATGTGCTGTGTAATTATTTGTTTGTCAATTATTATGTATTTATTTGTATGATTTATTTTCAAGTTCCTAACTATATATATTATATATATATATATATATATATATATGTGTGTGTGTGTGTGTGTGTGTGTGTGTAATACAAATAACAAGCACATAAATTGTGATTCTTTTGATCACTGATTGTATATTTTTCCAAAAATATATATTTATGCCCATTTTTATCTTTATAAAAATCATGTCTTCTTGAACTTATATTTTATACAACAACATGGGAGTTTTTATGTTTATGGTTTTTGAACAAGTTTACTTGTAAGAACTTTAAAATATATATTTTTCTAAGTGTTTAATTTTTATAAAAATTTTGCCATAATTTCCTCTAGATTTAGGAGGTTTCCCATGTTTTTAAAACATGTTTTAAGCTTCAAAAATCATCCTTTTATTCCCAATCTTTTCAACAAGTAATCCATGTACGCATATATATATATATATATATATATATATATATATATATATATATATATATATATATATATATATATATATTTTTAGGTCATGATGAACATGGAACTTTACCAAAACATGTAGTCTTTTAACCATGTGTTTAAGATGTTCATACATATTTAAAAATGGGTTTAGTTTCTAATATACACTAACTTTGCTAAAAATCATTTTTAACAACTTACTTATATATATTCTTAGAAAACATTACTAGTCACTCTAATGACATTTTCAAGATCATCCTTAATGTTAAAATATATTCATCAAGCTTTTTATTATTTTTAACCATATGATCATCCAACATTTCAAGAATCTTACAACTCTTTTAATCCACTTTAAAAAGTCCATTTATTATATATATCATGTTCATCAATTCTTTGATCATGGATTTTGTAAGATCCATGAGTATACTTGTTAGATCATGTTTTTAATCATCATCTAACAAGTTCACATATGATGGTTATATCCATAGCACAAAGTAAACATCTATATCTTTATTATAACTTCAAGATAGCTTTGTTTCCTTTAGATTATGTTACTTGTTAATATGTTCATCTTTTAAAGTTGATGTTCTTGCATGGTGTAACTTATATATTATCAAGATACTAGTAATATGATATCAATGAAAGTTTAGAAGGCTCACTACTAGCTCTTGTGGCTAGGGAAGTGGCAAGATGAACACTTGAAGATGATGATATAAACTAGGTGGATAAAAGATCCCAAGAGAAGTCCTTCCACTTTCAATACTTGTCACCTTCCTAAGTATGCTTGATACACCCTTGGATTACCTTAGAATGCCTTGAAGGTTTCTTGAAAATGGGGATGATATGAAGACTAAAGTGGCCGTGAGTTATGGGGGTTCAAAGAAGGAAATATGTTTGAAATTTTGAGATAAGATTAAGTGTGATCATGATGGATGAAAGTCTTGATTTATGTCCACTAACCTACATAATATCCTTCATACAATTACATCTTACTTCCAACATGTTGGAACAAGGGGACAAGAATGTGGGTGGCTTGTGGGCCCCCACATGACCTTCCATGTTGTTGATTATGATGACTAACTAGGTTAGTTTCCATAGTTAAGTATTTAGTTAGTTATTTAGGGGTCTTAGTTAGGGGTATTTGTATATTAAGGGTTTTTAATGTCTTTTAAGATACAAGATGTTATCCACTAGTTTAATGTTGTTAAATAACATAAACTAGTTTATATTTTATGTCTAGTTCATGTTCGGTTGCTTAACGGTTGCTCGGTTCGTTAACGGGTCCTTAAACGGGAATTTAAGCAACTTGTATGGAATTTAGGAATTTTAAACCAAAACAATGTGTTTAATGTTTTTAACTAGTTGTATGATGTAAAAATATTGTTAACTAGTTCATATGATGTTTCAGATTGTGTCTGGGTGTTCGTTTCGTTGTCGGTTCGTTAAAACGTTAACTTTCAAGACTTATGTGATGTGATACGTTCTTGTGCCAAACAATACTTTTAATGTCTTTTAAGCAATGCAGGATGTTTAACAATAATTCTGCATATTATTTAAGCTTGTATTTGCTGATTTTTTTGCTGGATTTTGCTGAATTGCTGTTTAGTGTATAGTTCTGGCAGTTTTCAGTGCATGTATTGTTTACGGAAAGTGTTAGCATTAATCCTTGCTTTCCCACATGGGGTTTAATATACAGTTTGCCTTAGACTCTCATCTAAGTCCTAAATCTGCAGTTTAACTGCGTACTAACACTGCGCTGTCGTAGCTAGGCTAATAGTCATTTCTGATGCACTGTTTCAGGCTGTTTTTAAATGGTAACCACTAAACAAATAATATGAATCATATAACATATTCAATGCACTTTTTAGATTGATGTCTGCAATTCAAGCAGTTCAGTGATTTCAAAACACATATTTATATCGCATACTTTACTGTTTAATTGTACAAAAATTATCCAAAAGTGACAGTTGTCCCACTGTTGGTCTTCAGCAGAGCTTTGCCTTGACAGAACTTTAGTTTTTATCTTCAGCAGAGCTTTGTCTTGGTAGACCCTTTAGCTTTAGTCTTTAGCAGAGCTTTGCCTTGGCAGACCTTTTAGCTTTAGTCTTTCGCAGAGCTTTGTCTTCAACAAAGTTTAGCTATGACAGACCTTGGACATTTAGTCTTCAGCAGACCCTGACTTGGGCAGATGCTACATTATTGTTTGGAACAGAGGTTGTAGTATATTTTTTCTTTCTATCATCTGTTCTTTTGTAGGGTTCAATTCCAACATACTTATATTAATTTTTTTAGCTATTAGTTTATCAATTTTTCCATTATCAATCATAAATACATATTTTAACCATAATTTATTAATCGATACAAGTATGGAATACAATATGCTGAACATTATAAATTTGCTAACAAAATTACAACGATAAACATTAATCGATAAAAAATAAACGTTATAAATTCGTAACAATAATTACAACTATTTGTTTATGAGGATCTTTCATGATAATGTTTTTTATAATTTTCTTTGCTTTGAAGGAGGAAAATGGGTGCTTCTCTCCATAGGGCATATAAGGCGCAGGTTATTGGCGGGCTACTTGCGGGTTTCTTAAGTCATCTGCTATAGTGTACTGCTCTACGGGCCTCTTGAGCGCCGTATGTTATAGGATCTGGCCGGTTCTTCGAGATATCAAAATCGATCTACAATAAGATTCCACATAAGAATAAAAAAGATATAAATTAATGTATAAAATAGAAAAAATAAACAAAAACATAAGGAAAAGATCACGTATTTACCATTGGGACGATAACGTCATCCAGTATAATATGGCAGATGACTTAAGAAACCTGCAAGTAACCCTCTACAGGCCACACGTTTCATCTATGAAGGAGGTAACACTGAGCATCCATTCCTAAAAACATATTAAATAATAATTAAATTTAAATATATACTATGTATTAATCCCCAAAGCGAATAAAATAAATACCTATGCTGAAATAATTATAGAACACTCCTTGATAGCATGAAACTTTCTCAGCTAACGTCCCTTTATCAAGAAAACACACGTTTCATCCATGAAGAGGTAACACTGAAACATTCTTTGCCTTGTAAGGGGAAGATGGGTGCTTCTCTCCATAGGGCTTACATAACACAGGTTATGTGCAGCAGCCCACCATATTTAACATATAAAGTTTTTTTATATGTTAAAAAAGGCGGGCTGCCGCCAATAATCTGTGTTTTGTATGCCCTATGAGAGAACCACCTATCTTCACCCTAATAAGCAAAGAAAACATATCATGCAATTTAAACCTTCTTTCAATTTCTCTTCATCATAATCAGACGTGCTAGATCAGTTGTGATCTAATCTGAAAAGAGTATACTACCATTTTTATAAATGTATATTAACTAAAATAAAAGGTGGCATGTGTGAGTGATGTAAGACCATATAGGATTTTACCTTATTGTGATAAACATAGCTATCGCAAACCACAGCCTTGACCTGGACTTGAACATCATTAGGGCCTAGACTTTTTAGAAAAAAAATAAAATATAAGAACATGGTGTAAATAACTTATTAGATGTAGTGAATTTTGTATAAGTAGAAACCTAAAAAAGGACGATGGTAAGGCTGAATTTGAAGGTTCTTGAACCAAGCCGCAGTGTTGTCTCTTTCACCTGTTCATTTTCAACTGTATTCACATTTCCAGAAAACAAAAACCCTTGTCAATACAAAAATATATACTCTCTCCGTAGATCCATTCACAAAACATTATAAAAAAACACAAAACCAACACAGATCTGAAAGTATTATAACAGATCTGACAACGATGTTTAAAAAAAATTACAAGATATAAAATTTAACAAACAAAAACGATAGATAGGGTAAAGGTACCAATCTGGCCCCCAACCAAGCCTTGTGTCATCATCTTCCACCCACAACCACAGATCTAGCGTCGTGTTCTCTCTTTCACCTGTTCATCGGTCTTCATTTTCAACTGTATTCACATTTCTAGAAAACAAAAACCCTAATCAATATGAAAACCATGCTGAAATCTTCCCTTGATAGAGAAAAAGACTCAGATCTGAGCTTAAAAATTAACAAAAACATAAGACGCTAATAAAAATCAACAAAAACGTAACAATGGATGCAAGTATGTATTACCGGTTGGTGTCAGATCAGGCACTTGAACAATAATTTATGGAACATCAACGATTTTAAGAGAAGATGCCATAAACCCTAGATCTACAAAATCGCCTGGAGAGAGAAGAAGAGAAAAGATGGGTTATTAGGTTGTGTAATGAGATTTGAAAAGTGTGTGGCTGGGATGAGTGGGTTATTGGGTTTTTGAGAGAAGACGCCGCCCAAGGGTATTATTGGAAAGTTAATTCAATTTTGATATTAATGTGCTTTAAACACTTGTACATCATATATTAAAGGTATTTTAAGGGACGTGGTAAATTACCTTAAGTAGACCCTTGGATATGTCTTAATATATATATATATATATATATTATAATATATATATATATAATATATACACATATAGGGTAGGGTTCATGCGAGAACCACCCTTATTGCAAGAACGGCGAGAACCAATGTGAACAGGCATTATTGTAAATACATATAACTTTTAAAATAACCGCCTCCTCTCCTTGCCTCCTCTACTCTTGGACATCAAACAAAAATTAAATCATACTCTATACACCATCACATCAAACATCAGCAATTCGTGCAATTCGTCATAGCGATTTATACAAAAATCAAGTCTAACGCTTGTCACACCCTCAATTTCCACTTGCGAGTATTACCGCGAGGCGTGTGATCAAACCAGAATCTCAAACACTAGTAATATCGAACGACTCTATATGATTTATTTAAACGTTTTCCAAAAACATTTGTTGTAAACATGCATAGTCATTTTCAAAATATCAAGGTTTCAAAGTTTAGCGGAAGCATTAAAATAAAGTAACGGGCGCCAACATAAACGCCAAAACCAAAATCCCAAAAATTTTTCGTAAATAAAGACTCGATAAAAATGTCTTGATCAAATGCAAGTGAGTGCACCTAGCGCTCCTAGCGTCCTGAGAAACATGTAAAGAAACAAGTGTCAACATTAAAGAAGAGTGAGTTTACAGGTTTTTATAATTTCACAAGTTCGGCTTAAAAGATTGTTTTTCTCCGTTATCCCTAACCCGGGATAACGACATAGTTCCATTATTCCTAACCTGGAATAATAATGTTGGTTCGTAAATAAGTTCAATGTTAACATGTAGGTAGCGAGCCTAAAGTTACGTCACATAAGAGTTCGCGATCGAAGCTGACTGTTGTTGCCTCAGTGTTGCCAGGTCTATCACTGACCATGGCAAAAGTTAGGCCAAATTAATCACCCGTTGACCATTCCCGTTCGGCTAGCGCGACTAGCTCGGGTGGGGCTGGTCGGGCCCAGTAGTACTACTATAATTTCCCCGCTATTTAACCCAATACTAACGATCCGAGAGTTGGTTGAAGACTTCCGTGATAAAGCTACTTAGTGACCATAACATACATTAACATTAACTTAGTTACCAAATAGTTAACGGCGTTAATTTCGCATAACGTAAAAGATAGAGTTGTAGAGCGTATACATGTTTCTCCCCCTGTTGTTTAAAACTGGATAAAAATAGGGGCCATGAACTCACCTTAAATTGCTCGGTTAGAATAACTCAAAAGAAGCAAATGATGGAACCGCTAATCGCGTCCTAACATGTCAACCGATTTAAAGTTAGTGTGTGAACACACTGACACAAAACCCTATGCATAACTAACACGCAGTGCGGCACACGTAATAACCAATTCGAAACCATAATCATGCATGTAGAGTATCACCATACAAAATAATGATCAAACCAACTTGTCATAAACACACATTAACTCATACAACACTTAGGTACACACAAACGCAAGTTATCATGTTTCAGCTTGTACGCTCATAACTGGGCTGTTTTCAAGGATTTTTATAAAATAGTTCCAACGTTCCAAAAATTCCAATTTTTTTATAAGAGGTGTCAATTAGACTGTAGAATTTTGTGTAAAATTATCAAATCCTAAATCTTTACCAATTATTTATAAACATTTATATATAGGCTGCAGTCAGATTCGTCGCTTTCTGACTGCAGTCCACGAGAAACATTATTTAAAAATCATCGTTCATCCAATTAACAAAATTCCAGTGGGAGATTTTCGGAAATTCCCGTCTCCAGTTACTGTACAAATTTCGTGACCTAACTCCCTACATACTATGAGATCCAACTCGATAAACAACCTTTGCAGAATTTACGCAGCTTCAGCTGCTGCACTAAATGACCACTTAAAAATAGCAAACAACCTCAAAAAATATGAATCTGGCGCCATTTGAAGCGGTTTTAAAAAATACACGTTTTATGCTTCAGAAAATCCACTTTTCGATAAATAATGATCAGGTTACAGCCAACTGAAGTTGGCTGTAAATGTCAATCAGCTTACTGTTTTCGACTTTATCGCATTAGAACATGTTTAAACGGTCATGACACTTAGTTGTATTGATTAACAATAGGTTAACTTGTCAAATATCATCATATATATCAATATTCATGCAAATCCTAAATATATAATCATGATCTTTATTGCTAAAACGCAGCCTACGATTTTTGTATTCAACATATCATCACAACCGCAAAGATTCGCATATTCATCCGAACTAATCATACACCACAACACTTTTTCATACTAATAATCATACAAGCACATAATCAAGATCAAGATTACACAAAACCTGGTGTGAATCGCAATACAATTAAACCCTAACCTTGAAACGATGATGATTAGCGAACCGGGACAAGCTTGGAATCGATCCGAGAGGTGTAGTTTGCGCGACCGAGAGAGAGGGGGGGCTGCCGTCGACCTCACTAGGGTATTAGGGTTTTGATTATTTTTTTTAAAACATCCCATGCATACCTACATATATACATAAAGGGGGGAGGAGCGGTCGCGATAGGGGGGGGGGGCGGTTTGGGTTAGTGCCTTGGGCCGCAAGTTTGGGTTATTTCCTTGGGCCGCAAGGTGTGTGGGTCGCAAGGTCGACACGTTTCGCGGCTCGGTTCGGTTCGGCTATTTATTTATTTTAATTTATTTATTATTTTTTTTACAATTCGGTAACACAAGGCTTATAACTAATACATCGCGAAATCAAAGCGTGATACAATAATCTACCATCGTCTAATAACACATAGCACGTAATTCAGATACAACCCGTCTAATAACACGTAGCACGTAATTCACCCAATGGATTCACAAAGTTAGCGTAGTTATTGCGAGCGTGTAATTTAATTCTCCGAATTAAATCAGCATAGGATGAATAACAATAGAGTAGCGCGTTTAAGATACCTGAAAAGCCGGGAAGTCATAACGCTCAACAATATCAGCAATTCGTCATCAAAATTCGTCGTATGATCGATATTAGTGCAGTAAGAACGTAATCATCGATCACATATTCGTCGTCCATTCAAAATTAGGGCAACACGATCATAATCATCTAGGTTTGTTGCACAATTAGGTATAATCTGAAGAACACACGTCTAACAGACTCGCGATTCACCATAATCTAGTTATTGTCAGAAATTCGCCGTCGCTGCACCATTTTGTGAATTCGTAAGTTCATACACTTTGTTTTGTAGTCGTATATGATAATACGACTCTTAATAGTCGATTCAGATCTTTTGTTATGTGAATATGACAGTTAAGGAGTCGTTTTATATCTACATTATTGAAAATTGTGTTACATATATGATTTTGAGTGAACAGGGGCGAATGTTGTGGTAGAACTATACGTAATGTGGTAGTTATGTGTTTTTTTATGTAGTTTTCTTACTGAATAATGTTAGATGAATAATGTTTTATATGATTGGCAACACGAATCTTGAGTTGGTAAGTGTTAGGGTTTTTATTGAATTATAACTTAAGACATATTAATGCACATGTGCATAGTTATACACATATGCGTATTTTGTGTGATCTATATAGTTATACACATGTGCACATTTTGACATAATAGGCTTATATGGAACATGATAATAAGGTAATTTTATGATTTATATAGTTATGCACATGTGCATATTTTGATAGAATAGGATTACACAGAACATGATAATAAGGTAATTTTGTGATCTATATAGTTATGCATATATGCATGTTTTTGACAGAATATGCTTACACAGAACAAGATAATAAGAGAACAGTAAGGTAATTTTCTGTGATATATAGTTATGCACATGTGCATAAATTGTCATAATAGGTTAATATGCAAGTGTGCATAGTTGCAATAATAGATTAATAAGGTAAATAATGTTGATGCACATGACTTGGAATAGGAGTCTCACCTACCTATGCATCAATGATCTATAATCGGTATTTAGTTTTATTTGGTGCTTTTTGTTATGATATACGGTTATGCAGTTATGTGAATGTGTAATTCATGTCCGAGTATGTTAATAAGGTAGCATTGTGTGATATATAGTTATGCACATGTGCATAGATTGATAGAATATGTTAATATGCACATGTGCATAACTTGTCAGAATAGGTTATTAAGGTATTTAATGTTAACATTTATGCACATGTGTATAATGATACATATGTGCATATCTTGTATGTTGATCTTGAATTAATGTTGATGCACATGCTTATTGTAGATCATCGATAAAAAAAATCAAAAAAAGTAACATTTGTCTTAAAGTCAAGGGATGAAGGGTCAACAAGAATGCCTAATGCAATGGAAGATGAATACACGAATGTTAAACAAAATGGTTAGGAGCTGTTAATTATTTATTATTATTATTATTTTTTTAATGATAAAATCTGAGTTTATGCATGTATCCTTAAAAATACTTTTTGTTTTTTTTTTTTGTTTTTTAAATGTTATAATTTGTGCAAACACATAAAATTTATAAATGTAGGCATACAAAAGGTGCAAAAAGATGTGCAAAATGATAAGAACGTCAAAAGAAGGACAAGCAAACGTCAAAAGAAGGACAAGCAAACGGAAACATGAGAAAGTCAACAAAACAGAAACATGACGAAACAATAACTAAAGGTTTTGATGGAGTCCATACGAAGAATACGAGGTTGGTAAAATCAAAATCACATCAGCGAAAGACGATAAGGTGGATAACAATAATGTTGATGGTATGTGTTATTTAAAATAATTAATCAAACTTTAAAATGCACATGTGCATTATTATGTACAAACATTTTATAACCTGTATTATTTTGTTTACACATGTGCATCGTCATGCGTTAATAAATAGAATCGAAGAAAGGTTAATATCATCATGAGTTAAAACACTGGCAAAAAAGACAGGAAGTAAAAAAGTTGTTGGAGCGGTTAATTGGCGATCGATACGGACACGTTTGTCACCACATCAACTTTTGATGGGTTAGATGCATTGTCCAAAAAAACAAAACGATGCAGTGAAAAACATGGGGTTTGGGAGTATTTTAAAGCTCAAAACAGATAGCCTACCAGCAAAATTGGCACATTTTTTTGGTAGATAAGTTCAACGGAATCGATATGGTCATTAAATTGAATGATGGTAACATAGAGGTGGATGAGGATGTAATTAGTGGTTTGCTGGGGTTAAGGAATAGTGGGTTTGTTCTAAAATGTCAAAGGAAAGAGAAAAAGAAAGAAAAAAAGAAGGAAAAAAGAAGGAACAAAAGAAGGAAAAAAAAGTTAAGATGGAACAAAAGAATAGAGGTTGAGATAAACGAAGACGAAGAATGTGGGACATTTGCTGAGTGGAACCATTTGTATGAAAGGTGTGCATTGACACCAAGTAAAATTGTTGAAAAAAATAAGAGATAACCGAGACGAAGATGGAATATTCTTCAAATACGATTTTTTGGCGTTATTCATGAACACAATGGTGGAGATAAATAAGGACAGGACATGTAAGACAGATTTTATTGAGTGTTTGGGTGAAGATATTGCTGTGGAAGATTTGAATTGGTGCAAATATATTTGTGACATGATTAAGATAAGCAAGAACGGATGGCAACGAGATAGCATGTCAAGATATTTCAATGGAGTGCTTGCAATCTTGGTGGTAAGTTACTTGTTATGTTTGTAGATTGTATAAGTTATTTTGTATATTGTATAAAATATTAAGTTTGTATAAGTTTGTCACGTATGGTAATAATCCACATGTGTAGATGATTTATGTGGACAGAACTGTATGTAGAGATATCAATTCGATTCGAACAATGTGTCACGCCCCAACAGATGGCGGACAATCGGGGCGGGACGAAAACAAGATTGCAAGAGACTTCATAACACTATTTGTGACAATACTTAAGTAATTCGATTTCATTGATACCAAAAGGACAATACATAGTTTCAAAAATGGAAATACAACAAGTTTCGAATGACATAACAACATGAATTGAAATATATAAATTTAAGTCTAGGTGTGTATCTAATCCACCCTAAACAAGTTTCTTCATCAACAACAAAGTTTCCTGCAACATGTGTTAAAATAATGATCAACAAAAGTTGGCGAGCATACAAGTTTATTTTCATAGCATAATAGTAAAAAAGTTGCCTCGTATCCAACATGGTATATTATATTTTATGTTACAAACATACTAACGTGTGATAACTATATGCCAATCCAAAGTTTAACGCAATCGTGATTACCATTATCACCGAAATGACAAGGTGTAAAATAGTTTACTTAACAATATCACAAGAATACGGGCGGTGCGTTAATACTATAGCGCTATAATTGTTAAGGGGGGCTAGCAAGGTTAATGAGCATGTAGACACAAGTATGCTTAGCATGCGATAACAAGAATAATACAAGTTTCATGTTTATAATGGATATAGTGTGATTATAACAAGTTTTAAATATGAATCATGATTTGTATAATTGTACATGTTGCACCCAAAGTGTGTAAACGGAAAAATGGTTCTAGTATACTCACGGTTTGCGTTAAGCTTTTCGAAACCATGAAACTTGGGTGATGAAATGGGTGGGCCGGAGCCGAAGATACCCTATAAATGGGAACAAAGGCGAGTAAGTTTCCAGGTTAACATAACTAGTAAAGAAAGTAAATTTAACAATTACATTAGTTTGTAGTCAAGTATTCCACGAAGGGGTCATGGAGATTCAAGTAGGAGGTAGGATGATATGCATCCATTTAAACCTCGTCATAAGAATTCACCAAAGCACAACCTGAAAGTCGGTTGGTCATGAATGTACATAACGGAAAAAAAAAAAGTAAAAAGAAAAATCATACAAGTGTGGTGTAGGACAAGTTTGAATAGCCAAGGCTTTCATGGTTCATACACTAATTCGACACACAAGCCTAGGCTTGGTTGATGTGCACACTTGAAGGTTGCTCATGAACCTTAATCAAAATAGAAAGTTTGGGTCTTCATAGGCTCCAATATCCATAGACTACAACTACAACATGTACACAAGTTTGTAGGCTTGTCCAAGCACATGTTGGGTAGGCTATGAACACGAAGGCTATGCTAAACATGTTGAAAACACGAAGGATATGCTAAACATGTTGAAACCAACAAAACATAAGGTTTCTAAGCATCCTGGACCTTCAAACAAGAGTGTTACATCCTCATTTGAAGTTCAAGATGATAGGAAGCAAGAACAAGAGAAGAAGATAGGTGAAAGGTGAGTTCTTGCACTCACTTTTGAACTTGGAAGAATTCTGCCCTAACTTGAGTTTTCAGCAGATTATGGAGCTTAGAATGAGAGTTTAGGAAGGTATAAAGGAGAAATGAGGGTTATGAGTCTTGTATTTATAGTGGGTGAGGTTACGTAAGTGTTTAATAAGGTTTAGAAGC